>VZRL01003667.1:232951-581127 GCA_013397895.1 Origma solitaria | reverse complement strand
TTTTTTTTTTTTTTTTTTTTTTTTTTTTTTTTTTTTTTTAATTTTCACAAATGAAACAGCTCTAAATGCTTCACTGCTGTTGTGCTTTGGTGGCAGAGATGCAGTGGAGAAGATGCCTCCACATCAGTGTCAAGTTCTGCTGTAGAGGCTGTAGTTTGCTTATTTCTTTTACTAATGGAAGTAAGTAGGGGTATAGGTCAAAATTTTATTCTTCAGAGTCAACTTTTTTCATTACATCCTTATTGTGGTTAAAAATCTACCACTATTGCTATTTCAAAATCTTGTCAAACAATGCGGAGTACTTGGTAACTTGGATTAATTCCTTGTCAAAGCAATGTTCGATCTGGAGACCTTTTTTTGGGTTTCATACTTTCTTTATGGTGGTCCAATTAGTTTTTTTTTATCACTTTAGTTTTAGCAAACCTAAATGGCAGCAGATCAGCAGTTATTCAGTTATGATCCTAACTAAAATGTGCTATGCAAAATGACATTTTTGATTTACAGTTGACTTCATATTTACTGAGTGTAGTGATAAATGTGTTGGGTCTTTTTTCCCTTAAAAGTAAAGAATTGCTAACATGAAGGGGTAAATTAATTTATCTTATGTTTTGTTGGGTGTTTTTTGCTTTTCTTTTAGTGTGGGTGGGTGGTGGTGGTGGTGGGTTTTGGGTTTTACTTTTGTAAAGAGTCAACTTTTGTTGTTCCAAGTTAATGTTGAAGTTTCTCTGCATTCACTTCTACTTACTTCACTGCTTTATGTGGATCATCTTTTACCTTCTGAACATGAAGATGCCCATATGGAAAGCAGGAGAAATCTTTTATGAGAAGTTGTTCTTTTTTTCATTGAAAGAAAAGCAACTTGTAGAAACACTTAAAAGTAGAATGTAAAGTTAAGTTTCTTACGTGGGAATGCTGCACCTGCGGGACCCTAGAGTAACCTGTAATCTGAAAGCTTTTCTTTTGTTTTTTAGAATATCTGAAAAAATATAAGTTTCTACAAACATAAGGTTTCTGCCTTTTAATGAATTTTTACTACTATCCAATCTTTAGTAACCCTTTAAGAGCCTTCTAGGAATCTTTCCTCCAAATTAAATATTTTAAGAATAGGCACCATCCTTGTCTTTAGCTCAGTGGCAGAAAAGAAACAGTATTTACGTTCTTTACTGGTAAGTCCTTTACCTGGAATATTTTTTGATTAATGTCTGTACAAATAGGTTCTCAGAGCTAACCTGCAAAAATGTATGGTATATATTCTGTGGGTGACTATTTGTGTGCCTTTCATGGTCCTGATGTGGTGTTGCTAAAATAATGTGTAAAATCTGTAGAGTCTATACATTTGTTATGTTATTGGGTGTTAAAGGACAGTGGTTCTAACCAGACATTACAACAAAATCCTCCACAGGATGTAAAAGAATATGAATGAATAAGAAATGCTCTTTAAAACATGAAAACACTTAACAGAATATAAATAAGGAATTGCCAGGCTCGTAGTTGGATTTGTCAGCAGGAACAAACTCCTTTAACCTAATAAAACATTAATATCTCCTTCTCATTAACATTAAAGTAATGCTGTGAATAATTGAAAACTGTAGATTGTCCTCATCCTGTAACAGGAAAATATTTTCTGTTTCTTTATAAGTAAATAGGATTACAATAATTTTTCTGATTTTTTTTTTTCCATTTCTCTCCATCTGAGGTGCTCAGCATAGTTCTCTCCTGTCTCAGTGCTGTTTTTTTTTTGTTGTTGTTTTGATAGAGGGTATGAACCAATGTGACTAAGGCCATAGCCTAAAGCTTACCATTTCTGTAGCTTATTACTATTCTTTAGCAGCAAGCATGCATAAAGCAGGTGTATTTCCTGTTTCACTGCATCTCTGCTTTCTCTGGCATCCTACAGCTAAGGACAGCTTCACAGAAAGGACCATTTAGTGGATATATTTGAAAATGTATATTTGTATTATTATGCTGAGTTCCATAAATATGTAGATCAGAACAAATAATTTTCCTGTATGATGTGTTTGTGAGAGATGGTTCTACATACAGATGGTCTGATATTTTAATCACTTAGGGCCACATTCAGTCAAAAATACTGACAGACTGTGCCATATTTGGATAGCAGATTAAGGCAGGCTTCTTAACTTGTTCAGGTAGCTATAGCAAGAGAGAGACTGAAGCACTGTGCCTTGCATGTCAAAGAGCAAAAAAAGAAATTGTCTGTGCATGCCAGAATTTGTGAGAATCATCTTTAATCTTGTAATTGATAGTAATACTGCTCATGTTGAAATACCTGGAACCATTGTACATAGAGCTGTTAAAACTCAGCCTGTGGAAATGTCACATAGACACTGAATTTCTGATGTTCTTTATAAGCAAAGTCACGTATAATTAAAACTGCAAGCTCATTTTAGTGCTATTGTTCTAGTTCAGCATTTCTCACTGCTAAGGACATTTGCTGTCCTCATAGCTTTTGGTTTCTGGCTTGATATAAAAAATGTTATATGGGTCTCAGTAAACTATGTCAAATATGTATATCATTAGCAGCTGGAAATCCTTTAATGTAATTAACTTCTGTTCATTGTACTCAGGTCTTCACACAGAGCTTTTCACTTTTTGTTGCTCATTGTATGACACAGCATTTATTAGGTCAAATGATACCTGGGAATATACAGAGGGACAATAAAGTTGTAACCTGAGAAAAAGCTCTTTCCAGCCCACACTGTATGGATGTTGCTTCAGGATCCTAGGTACTAACCAGTGAGTCAGAAAATCCTGCTTATCGTGATCCTGGAAATCCAGGTTCACATCACTGTGATGTGCACAGAAAGTCAGGCACTGCAAAAGGAATTGTGAGGTCAAAGAGAATCACGCTATATTTGGGAAAATGAGAAGATCAAGATAAATTTGGGAAAACAAAAAAAGTTTCTTTATGTTTTTGAGAGATATAGTGGTAGTAGCATTTTGCGTGGGAATAATTTACTGATGTTAGCAGACTTCCTTAAAATCACAGGACTGAGGTAGTTTTCCAAAATGTTACACTAAACCTGTGGCAGAGGGAAAACAAAACCAATGATTTTGTGTGGGCTTTTTTAATTATGAATTTTAAATTATTTTAAATTTCAGGACCTGGAGAGGGTGGTAATTTTGATGATTTGTTGTGGGGGTTGAAGGTGTGCATTTCATGAACTTTTTGTTTCTTTGTGTGGTGGGGATTTTTTATGCTTGTCTTGGATAATGTAGAAGGTATGTTTCTGTACTGGCTAATGTAGTACCGTATGAGAAATGTAGCTCTGCATTAGGGATATCTTGACATTACTGGCATTTTAAATATGTGTGCTTTAAATTTTTATGCAAAAATGGTAGGGCTTTTGATTTGTGGGGTGTTTTTTCCCCCTTTAAAAGAAATTACAATATTCATAATCTATGGTACTTGAAGCAGCTTGTAAGAGGAATAGAAGGGAGATGGGTACTCTTGCTGCTAACAATTAGCAGGAGAGGAAATAGTGTGACAGGAAAAACACATGGAGGAAGCAGGACAAGAGGATTAGCATGGGATACAGTATGCTTGCAGTTTTTTCCAGCCCAAATGGTACAAGATGGAAATCTGCCTGAATTGAACTGCAAGAGTGAAAGAGAACAAAAAGATATAACTGCATATAAATGCCACCTTTTCCACATGAAATAGATTGTGTTTGTGTAATGGAGGCCAGAGAAACAAGAATTATGTAAAAAAGTTCTTTACCTTGCTGAAAACAGAGCGATTGGTTAAATAATTACCTTGCAAAGGGCAGTGAAATGAACACTGAGGAAACAGATGTTATAGCAGTAATGTGTTGGGAGTCCAGAAACTCTTTGGAGTGTGAGCAGTAATCCATTGGAAACGACTGAGAAAAAACTGTAATTGTATTGCAGCACTCACTAAGGAACTACACACAGATTTCTCAGTTATTTTCTCAAGTGTTGTCAAAATTTAACAGTACAATATCTTCTGTATAAGGCGTATTTCAATTTGATAATGAGCTGCTAGTTTATCTACGTGACCCCAACAGAGAATGCTGTGTTGGGTATCAATGGGTGAACAAGTTTCAGAATTTGACATAGCAATGTGCAATACTTTAGATCACAGCAGTAAATAAAGAAAAAACCAAGTAGATTGTGTGTGAAGGGGTGTTTTTATTTTGAGATTTTCAGAGATTTTTTCCCTGGTGAATATTTGAGGTTTTGGTCCTCTGTAACCAGAACAGCTAACTTCAGATGCAGGAATTTAGAACAATTTAAAATTTTGCTCTGAAATGACTTCATTATTGTTTCAGGACTGGAGACCTAGGCTTCAAAAGGAGCGTGTTGCAGACCCCAAAACTGAACACAAATATGCTGCAATACTTCTGTTTTAGCTGAACTACTGTTTGGCAGTAACTATAACAACTTCAAACACGTTTTTATTAATTGATGTGACAGAATAATCCAACACAATTGTTGCTTGGTAATTCTAATTTGTTGCTCATTTTAGGTGTTTTCCTGCTTTTAGTCGTGCTCAGTAATTGCACAAAGTCAAATGCAGCAGTCCCGCATTGAAGCACACAAACTAGTCTGTGTTATGTGCAATAGGCCTCCACATTCTTGGCAGAAACACTCCTCTGTGTCTTCTTTTCCCACTTAAAAATATTTATCATTAATAATGTTCAATATTTCTATGTCGAAGACTCTTCATACCCTTAGTTTGAAAGACCAAAGCCTGCGACATGCTATGAACTGTCAGGACTCTCAGCATTAGTCCCTGTTGGCAAATGCCAATTAGTCTGGCAGTTTTCCTTGAAGTCTTATTGCTGTTGCTAATCTGAGGGAGATTAGTTGAAAACCGGCCAGTTTGTTGATTTCTTTCTCTGCCTGTCTATGGAACTAGAGAATTATTTTGTAACTCTTTGTGGTTGATGTCTGCATGAGTGAGGACTGCATGTCTGTGACACCTCTGCTGTTTGCAGCCGTGGTATTGAAATGGGACAGTGACGTATTTTTAGCACTTGGTAGCAATTACTCGCACCTTAATTTATATATATATCTATATCTATCTATAAATATAACAGAAAATAGAAAAAAACTTCTCATTTTCCCTCTACTGTGTTCAGCACCTTGATGACAGAAACTACGTGGGTTTGAGGCCATTTGACTTTTCCTTTCTCTTGCAAATGTTGCCTTTTTCTATTTTTTGAACATATCTTTTGTTTCAAGCAAATGCTATATTAGTAAGATTATTATCAGATTTTAACACTTCTGCTTGCCCATGCTATTCACAGCTAATATTGCTGCACCTGGCACATATGGGCCTCTGTCACTGTCTGACCTGAAAATTGTAAACTCCTCATATCTATTCACACTGATAAACTGATAATTTTCTGTTGCAATATTTATTCAGTCCTCTATGAAAAACTTCAGTGGACTAATGTTACTTTTATTATCTTTTTTGCTAGTGTTGTACCTGCTTTGCTGTGTTTTCATGTTCCGTTTTTGATCCTTGCAAAAACTTGCAAAGATGAGAACATATTGCCATTGTTTACACTTTCTTCCAAATTTGAGCATTGCTTATATGCTTAGATTTGTTTCGTTTGCTGCTGTTAGTGTTGCTTGTTGTACATGAGCTGATTTTTAGGTCGTTTTGGTTTGAATACAGATTTTTAATCCTATTTGCTTTTCTTTCTCAGGAAGATTTCTTGCAGAATTTTGCATTATATGTCCATAGTGTTGCCCAGAGCACCGTGAGGTTTCTGTCAACTCTTTCATACACATTAAGCAAGAATTAGTAGCTGTAAACTGTTGCAAAGGAATGTAATGTCGATTGTATTTTTGCGTGACTTTTGAGACACAGTTTCAGACTTTGCCTATTTGTAAGCTATTACTCCAGAACAGTTATTTTACAAATCCTATCAACTTTTTGCCCATAGCCTTCTCTTATCTTATTGGGTCTCAGGTTGCTTATAAGATTAGAAAATGTCGGCACACTTGTCTGGCACATTCTGATAATTTTTGGCACATAATGCCAGGATGTGTCTTTTTGAGTGCTGTGGTCCAGAACAGTCTGGTCATGTTTCATGTACTTGGTAGTCTGCAAGATTTTTAGGCAGATGGCAGTATTTCTAAAAAATTGGCACATTCTTAACATGTTACTTGTAAGTTAACCAATACCTTATTGCTCATTAATAAAAAATAAGAAAAAAGTGCATGAGAACCAGTTCTATATTCGTTGAGAAGAAGCATTATCTTTTTACTAATGCCCAATAATAATTTGAAATGCTATGTGAATTTGCTTTTTTTCCTTAATAATTTCTGTTCTTTCAAAGACACTTTTGTTTAATATTCTTAGTGAATAGTGTTTCAACTTTCTCTCTATTTCCAGAAATTGCATAGAGTCATGAAGCTTGACTTAATAGTGCCTATAATCTAATCTGCGTATCATGATTTCTGCATAAAACAGGAACAAGTTCCAACAGCTAGTTTAAATGTCCCAAACCTTGTAATAGTGCTCTTCTTGCCTCCTATTCTGAATATAAGTGATCACAGGGTCAGAAGTATAAATTGTTTTAGTTTGCAGAGAGGTTGTTGCTCAGACATATGCCAGTTTTTGCATGGTAATGAGGCAATTTGTTATTGTATGTTAATCTGTTATTTTTCTATTTTAAAAGTATAATGAATACTTGATAGATTGAAATACATTTGCATGAACTGTTATGGGTCAAATTCATGGATCTTTCTCTTTCTGAGTTTGTAATGAGACATGAAAATTCTAATGAGACATTCTAAATGAAAGAGATCCTTAATATGATGCTATGAATATAGCTGGGAAATGTGTTATAAGAAATAGAATGAAAAGAGAAGAAGATAGTTTTTTCTCCAATAAGAGATTTTTTAAAACAACCAACCAACCAATCTTCCTTTTCAGGACAGCTTCTTACGCTCTTTCTTCAGTGACTCAATCCAAACTCCATTTTGGGAAAAAAATCAGCAATGGAGAAATCAGTTGGGAATTTATAAACATTTTATTAGCCTATGATGTGAGACAGGGAAGAAGACCTCTACAATGTTTCAGTCAATAGACAGAGGTATTTGCTGACTTAATACAAAGAAAGGGTGAAGGCATGGCTTAGAGTGCTGCCACCCAGAATGTGGTGTTGCTCATATCAGCTACCACTCTTTCACAGTGCATCAACAAAATTCAGGGCTCAGAATGGCTGGACACCACTAGCAAATTGGTTTGGAAATGTCTGTATTGATTTGAGGGCTTGGAGATTTTGGCACATGGCATATAATTTACTTTTGGGGGCAGAGAATGATGTCTGACCAGGTTTACTTACCAGTGTAGATACAGGTTTAATAAGTGACTGCAAATTAAATAGTCAGCTCATCTTTGTTCATCTTTATTAGCTAAAGGTAAATTTATGTACTTCTAGTTTAGTGTATGCAGTGTAAAATACTGGATTAGTTGAACTGAATTTAAAACTTTAATTCACTGTCTGTGAATTTAGCTTGTAATTTCTGAAAGATGTTGCTCACATCATTATGTACTTAAGCAACCTATTGTAACAGAGAGACTAAGAAAATCTAGGTATAGAGTATTTTTTAAATGAGCAATAGCATAAAAGATAATAATTTGTTATAAAAGACTGTTGCAATTATAAGGTATCAATCAAATTCTATAATGTCATGAATAATAATGGAACAGTAATTTACTTTAAAATTAAGACATCCTGAAAGATGATGCAAGATGACTAAATAATATCAGAAAACCTGAATTACTGGACAATTTTCCAGACACTCCCCTGAAAAAAGAACTGCTGAATCCATGCTGTCATCTCCTCTCAATGATGCCTGGTGTGCCAGCACAGCTAAAAGAGTACATTTATCTCCCTACACCTCATTTGAATCCCTTATTAATGCTGACATCTGTTCAAATCTTAATTACCACATTACCACAAATAGTCCCTTGTCAAATCTAACCTAATTTAAAAATAGCTCAAAAACAGAAGTGCAAAATGTGTCTCTATGTAATACAGTGATGTTTTATTAATAAAGTAAATGGATGCATCATTTACATGGTATCATACCCATCAAGATTACAAAGGTTTTTATTCAGTTTTTGGCAAACCTTTTTTAAATGAAAATTTATATTGTTGATAACTTTTGTATATATGAAAACTGATTCAAATGCATTGTACTTGGAAAGATGATCCATAATCTTCCTAGAATTTTTTTTTAATGATATATAGTTGTTTCATAGTTGTGTGTCTCTAGTTGATACCCCTTATAGAACTGAAAACATTAGTATTGAAAAAATGCCAAAACATCAAGACTGAAGTATTTTTGTGCCATTTTTATGATACCTAAATATTGAGCACATTATCATGTGTTTGAAATGAGTAACTGAGTGGTGGAACCAGAATATTAGAGTATTTTCCCTTGTCAAAAAAAAAAGGAGTAAATCAATGGCCTGTTTTGGTGTGCATGTTTTCAGATGCACTGAAGGACCCCTAAAGGTCATTACCAGGTTTATGCAGCTCTAAATGTGCCTACCAAAAGTTATCACACTGTTTATCTTCCCTAATTATATTGTTTGAGCCTTTGCACAACATTGTGGCCTTTAACTATCAGGTGAAGTGGCAAAATCTTGGACAGTCAAAATCACAACAAAAGTCAAAATTTGCCCCTTAGGGTTATGTAGATGAACTATAGTGTTTTCAGGTGCATCTAAACCCTTGATCAACTGTAAAAGAGGCATAAAGAATCTTAAAGATCTGTTAGACTAAGAATATGGAGTGCCTTCTGTTACACTGCTCATCTGCTTGTAACTAAACAAAACCAAAAAATGTGAAATAGACAGGGGAAAAGCATATATGTGTTTCTGAACTTTCTGCTTGGCATTTAGAGATTGGTTACCAAGGCTAGTGTTCAGACCGGGATTGTTCAGTATCATCTCACCCCAGCTGTTGACAAAATAAGAGCTATATCTGAAGTTTATAAATTTGCCTTGCTACATGGGTCATTGCTTTTGTGAAAAGCTGTGAGGCAAAATCTACTAGACTGGATTTGATAATCCATAGGGTTTTCTCTGGGTACAGCTCATCTGTGCAAAGGAGTTTTTTTAATAGTTCTATCAAGCTTAAGAATACCAAAACACAGCCACTTTGTAGACTATACCTATAAAAGTCAGTTAGCCATTCTTGTATCAAATTGAATGAAACTGCTTCAGAGCAGGACAGGAGGTTGGTGGCTTCTCAAGGGGGTGTTCTGAGGAGCTTAAGGAATTCAGAAGGTTAAGGGTGAGAAGCAGTATCAGCAAGCACTTCTAGCCAGTGTGTTGGAGTACTTTGCACTGAAATAGTCCAAAAATAGTTTGCCCTAGCCGGGTGGGCTGTCTCTGGTGCGATACAAAGTACACGACCAAGCAGCCCTGCCACCTTCCTCCTCAGCTGGACAGGGGAGAGAAAATATAATGAAAGACCCAAGTGTCAAGGGCAGGGGGAGATCACTCACCAGTTACAGGCAAACCAGACTCAACTTGGAGAAATCACTCTATTACTAAAATAATCCCTTCCAAAGGCTGATGTATGGGAACCTCTGTCCATGGGACCACAGGTCTTGCCAGAAGCCTGTTTGGGCACAGGCTTACCACAGAGTCACAGCCTCTTTGGGCATCCACCTGCCCTGGCCTGGGCTCCTCCATGGGCTGCAGGTGGAAACCTGTTCTGCCACAGACCTCCACGGGCGGCAGGGGCACACCACAGGCTCCAGGGGAATCTCTGTTCCTGTCCCTGGGGCACTACTCCAGGTCCTTCTTTGCTGACCTTGGTGTCTGCAGGGCTGTTGCTCTCAGATATTCTCTCTGAACTCTCTGGCTGCAATTGCACAGGAACTTTTCCCCCTTGTCACATCTGTTATCCCCGAGGCACTGCCACCGTCGCTGATGGCCTTGGACAGTGACAGCCCATCTTGGATCCAGCTGGCATTGGCCCTGTCAGGCCTGGGGAAACTTCTGGCAGCTTCTCACAGAAGCTACCCCCGTAGCGCCTCTACTACCAACACCTTGCCATGCACAAAATCACAAATAGAGTGTTACATTGCCTTCCAAGTTTATGCATACATTTATATTTAGTTTGCGAGCTTGAGAACACTCATGCAATCCTATAAAAACTTACCTTCAGGTAACCTTGTGAAGAAAAGGAAAACCTAAGATTAGGTCTTACATTTCCAGTTCTCTACAATAAGTTTTAACTTCATCTCCCAGCTGACTCTTAGAGGACTTAGATGATGATGTTTTCCTGGAAGGTTTTTAAAACTGAGATCATGTCTTTCAAGAGATCTGATGAATGTTGGTATTGAGATAATCTATTGTGTATTGAGAATGAGTTTTATCTGCTGGCTTGTAAAACATCAATAACACTGATTTTTTTTCAGTAATACCTTTTGTGAATAAAAACTTGCAAGACTCTTGGAAAGTTTTGAATGAGGCAAATCAATGAGCTGGAAAATCAAACAATGCCTTTCACCTAAAACTTATGGTTTCTTGGTTGATTAGAAATATGAAATCATTACTAAAGCATGCAGTTGAATTTGCACTTTTCTCAACTTTATTGTCAATAAAAAAAGAACACATTCTCTCAATTTTCTCAAACTCTTAGGTGTACTGGACATCAATGATTTTAAAATAGTTAAAGGAGTGCAGATCTGCTGAACATAAGGTGGTGTATCTCAAACAACTCTTTTTGTAATGGTAAAATAATAGCAAACAAGTATTTTCTTTTATTTTTTTAGTACCTTCTTGTTCTGCAGAAATTAACTTATGTCTATGATCCAGTGCATGCTAGGTTCCTTCCTCCAAAAACACAAAGCTCTGCTCTTTTGCTCTCCAGAGCCAGGGCCTGAATGGTGCTGCATGTTAGAGAAACGGTGTCCTTTACCCTTGGGAAGCCTGATGCATGCTCAATTAAATGTTATGTTCTTTGCTCTTCATTCTTGTGTTCTAGACCACATGTAAAAAAGGGGTACTGGTGTACTGAGTGCTTTCTGGTTCTGGGTATTTTGTTACATTTAGTGATGAGTTTTGTTTTGTTTATTCTAGCACAGTTTAACAGCACCATACATAGTCGTCTGAGTGGAATTCTCTTCTAGTGCTGAATGGCTTATCCACAACTGATGAGTAACATCTGTGAGGCTCAAGCCAAAGCAGCTGATGCTTACAGTCCATTTTGGATTACCAAATCTTTATTATGTATAATTTCATGATAGCAAAAAAATCCACTGACCTCTCTAGCCCCCAGCAGGCTGCTGGGGGGAATAATCTGTTTTCGCATTTAAATGCAGCAGATTTTTGATAGCCAGTGGAAACAGAATGTTCAGTGATGCATAGTTTAAGAGTTTAAGTTTTCCAATGGGTATCTAGGTAATTGCTTGCTTTTCCCTCTCAGAAGCAAGTGAATGAGGCAAGAATCAGGCAATCTATATAAAATTGTTTTCTAATTGTTAAGCCAACTACCTCAAAATATACCTGCAACTCTCAATCCCTTCTAATTTCTGTCACCTTGCATCTGCTTTCTTAGTCCTGTCAAGAGCATTTAAGGACAATGCTTTCTATCAGTCACAACTTGCTGTCTGTATCACGAGTGCTCAGATCAATGCCGTATACTCTACCTCCAGAGGAGATCAATGTATTTTCTGCTTAAAACTTAGTGTGTCATCAGCACTTTTGTTTTAGAAATGGCAATATAAGCCTGAAGATCTGAGGACCTGTCTGAGGGCTTAGACACTTGAAACCAGGAGCAAGTCTGTAATTGTAGTGTGTTGTTTCTGATTGTTATGCCTGTTGGGTGGGTTGCTTTAAATGTGTGTTCCTTTTCCCATCTTTTCATGTGTCAATCTCTCAGAAATTTGGAGAGGCTTTGAAAACAGAGATTCAGTAAATGTGTAGATGACGTTCAGTGACTTTTGATGTGTTTAAAAGGACGTGAAGTTCTAAAATGGAAAATGGACCTTTAGCTTTTCTTTCCCATGAGTGAAATATTTTGGCATCGTGGTCTTATTTATTCACTTTTACGAATACCACATAAAGTTTCATATCACTATATTGAGAAATACAGCCTATATGTCTCAGCAACTAATTGATTGATTATCTTCTCATCTGCAGTGATCAGAATTGATGATGTGTGAAATCAAGTTCTGGATATATGCTTTTCGAGACTGGCTGTCCAAAAGTGTACTGAAATGGTTAGAGTTGATCATTGCAGTCCCTTGAACAAGAACAGGTTGCAGAGACTGCTTTCCTGAGGAGCAAGTGCTTTCCCAAGAGCTTGTTTCTGATCCATCACATTTTCCCCTAAGTCTTAAAAATTAGAATGCCCAGGTGGTAAATAGTAAACCTTGCTCTTCCACTAACAAATTAGCACAGTAGTTCTGTGGTCTGCACACACTTTAGAGAGATAAATTTACTGTATTTGTGAGTATGATGCATCTTGTTGATCATGATTTTTCTGTAGAGGTGTCCTCAGTTGGTGAAAATGCTGATGTGGCTCAATTGATTGATTTCTGAGTCAGCATCTCGACACAGGGCTGTGAAATATCTCTTGCTCCTCCTTCTCTGATGATGTTCACCTATGTGCACCATAATGAAAGGAGTGTCCGATTTTAGTCCTGGCAATGATCTATTTCCCATAAATTTATGTTCTATCCTGATATCTTGGGTAATGTAATAGTACACCCATTCCCATCTCAGTCTTCAACCACAGAGCTTGTGTTACTGGAATTACATTTCTGAAAGGACTGCTCATCCAGCATTGCCTACTGCAAAATATGAATAATTCAAACTAATTATTGTTTGTTATTAGCTCTATATTCTCTTTCCATATGTAGAACACCAGTTTTAAGTCATTATTATTAACACTAATCGCTGAATATTTAAGTATTACTATTCTTGAGTAAACGTACAATATTTAAAAGAAGCATGGAAGAAGTAGCTTAGTTTAAAATGCTTTTACTTAGGGAAAAATTAGTACACAAAAGCATTTTATGTGCAGTATATTTCATGGCCAATTAAAAAAAGTATTTTTGATTGCTACAGTATATATATATTTTATTCAATGTAGCATATATTAGAATTAGTGGTAAGGGAAAGAATTTGTTGCAGTTAGGCTTTTGAGGTTACTGTTTAAATTTCTGTAGCTTCAATAGGCAGACAGCACCACCCAGGTGATGTTCTTTTCATTTCCTTAGTGACACAAGGAAAAGTTGTTTATGTTAAAATGTAAATAATTTGTTAGAACAATATCACTATATGGGCAGAATAAACGTAATTATACATTTTTGGTTTTCATGCCTTTATGATAAGAAATATTTTCTGAATTCCATTTTATTTTAGAGATTATTTATTTTTCATATAAGGATCCAAGTAATGGAGGTTTTTCCATTTTTCTCTCTTCAGTTTGGCCATGATTAAGCAGTTCTGCATCCTATAGAGCTGTTTTTAGTTGTCTTTGTGCAAAAAACTACTCTTTACTGACTTTATTGGTCTCTGATGCCTGATACTCTACATACTAAAAGTGGCAAGAAAATTTCTGTAGCTGTCAGCATTTATAAAGCAAGATCAAATAACGTATCTCCCTCCTCCTGTGTCCAAAATGTTCTGTCTTGTGGGAAGTCACAAAATAATTTCCAACAGTTTAGAATGGATGGAGAGAGGGTTTTTTGTCCAACCTGCAGGTAATATGTGTTCTTTTCAAGATAATCATGCTTGTCTGTGTCCCCAAGCACGTGGTCACTCTTAGCTCCACTTGAAAAACTCTATTTATCCATCATAGGAAGCTTTTTTCTTTTGCTTTTTTCATTGCTAAGTGTACTCCATTGAATATAAACACAGTAAATTTTAAAAAAAAGTTAGTAACCTTTCTTTTTGATCTGTAATTTATGCTAATCTGTTTTCCTGGTTCTCAGAACATTGTTTCATTGCAAAAGGTTCTTCATCATGGGAAAAAGTACTCAATTCTGGATGTAAACTTATGTTTACAAGTTCAGTAAATGGCAACTCCTGTCTTCTTTTGGACAATAAGTTTATGAAAAATTTACTTGTCCATGACATAGGCAAATAGAGTGCCCATGGCACAGCTCCTTGGGTGCAGAGTTTCTCATTTAGATTTGCAGCCATTGTTTACAGTAAGTGCATTTTTGCTGAGGTAGATTATATTATCTTATAGATAAGGGCAGTGGAGCTGGTGAAGAGTCTGGAGCACACGTCCTGTGAGGAGCAGCTGAGGGAGCTGGGGTTGTTTAGCCTGGTGAAGAGGAGGCTCAGGAGAGACCCTATCACTCTCTAGAACCACCAGAAAGGAGGCTGTAGCCAGATGGGGATCGGCCTGCTCTCCCAGGCACCCAGCGACAGGACGAGAGAATATAGCCTGAAGCTGAGCTAGGGGAGGTTCAGGTTGGACATCAGGAAGAATTTATTCATGGAAAGAAGTTGTTAAGCATTGGAATGGGCTGCTCAGGGAGGTGGTGGAATCACTGCCCCTGGAAGCGTTCAAGAAATTACTGGTTGTTGCACTTAGTGCTGTGGTCTAGTTGACAGGGTGATGATTATTTAAGGGTTGGACTCAATGATCTTGGAGGTCTTTTCCAGCCTAAATGATTCTGTGATTATTCTACCTTTTTATGATAGCCATTGCATTTGACATTATTACTGAAGGAAAAAAAAACAAACCATTCCTGTTGTCCTTTGATTTCATTACCTGAGTTATTTTAAAGAATAAATGAAAATTGTGGTTCAGTTGTTGGATATGCCACAGCTGACAGCATTTAATTCTGCTCTCCTGGTTTTTCACCACATAAGCAGCAGCCGAATTATTTTGTTGACATTCTCTTTATATTACATTTATTTAAAAATCAATAAAGAAACCATATTAGATAACTTTTTTTTTGTAACTGTTTGCTTTGTTTTCTCTGTAATTCTGACTATGTTTACATTTTTCCTAGGAAGAGAAACAAACAACAAAAAAATGCTGTGAGTCCCTTGTTACTTTGCAGTAATGTTGGTGAAGGTATTTATTTGTGAATTCGTTAAGAAGGCTTTATGTAGGTGATAGAATTGCTTATACCATAGAAGTCAGTTAAGTCTGAATATTTGAAAGTTGGGGATACTTTGTGAGCTTTTATGTAAGCTATATTGACAACTGTTGTGTAATAACTGTCTAAAACAGTATGGGGTGTGTATAAGAGAGATTTCCTTTAAAACTCTAAACCCTGAATAATATTTGTAACTCACCCATATCATACTGTCAAAAGAAGGGGATTTTTTTCTCTCAACAGTGACCTTATATGTTTTAACTGGCTTTTTCTTAACCTAACTTATTTTTATAGAATAACATTTAAATGTAATGACTCATTTTTTTTTTAACTTACACCATTTTGATTCCTTTAGCTGGCAACAGAAATTGGTCACTGGTGTTTTGAAAACATGTATCACAATTAAATGCTTTGTCTCAGGGCAATGTGTTTTCAGGAAATTGATTTTTGAGTTATACAGTGAGCTTGGTAAATCTGGGGAGCCCTTATATGCTACTAGTGCTATTTATTATCTGTGCGATAGGGAATGGACTTCCGTGTTTTGGAATTAAATCAGCCTTTGCTTCCTGATTAAAGAGAACCTGGATATGGGGATTTGAAAGCATACTAGAAGTCACTCTGGGGTAAATCTTTCAAGCTTGTGCTTATACTGGTGTATGGCTGAAAAATAGCAGAGGAAAATTGCTTTGTCTTCCTTTTTCTTCTTGATCAATATGAATGGACTAAAGGAAAGCACATTAATGCCTATTTCTATGATATCTAGGAAATGGAAAAGGACATCACTGTTTGTTTTGGCAGCAGTTTTTGGCAGCAATGAATAACCACGTAGGCACCCCTCACTGATTGCTGTTTTATGTCACATATGAGCTGGTATTTTTTGAGTTCATTTTATTCTGTTTATTATACCAGTTATATCATGACAACTAAGCAAGTGGGAAGACAAAGACAGTAAAGTATGTTCAGTTGAATCAGCTGGAGAATTCAGCACCATGCTATTTGGTAACATCTTCAACTACCAAGAAAAAAGTTGAAATCTTCTGGTTTGAAATATCTCTGACAATAGTTTCTCCTGTATAGGAAGCAGAAGGACCTCAGATAATCACTGTTTCAGATGTTAAACTTGAAAAAACTAGAAAATATATTTGTCTTTGCTTTTGGACTAGAACATGTTTTACTCAAATTTCTTCACGGCGTTTCTGTTTAGGCTTGTTGTTCTGCCTTTCACACATTTTTGTTGTCATTACATTGGGTTTTTTCCTAATTGCCAGCTGCATTTGCTAACCACCCTGTCAGGCTCTCATTAATTTCTGGAGTTTGTGGGTTGTTGTTTTTTTAATTAGGCAGAAACTTTCTTGTATTGGTATTTCATTGATTTTTAAAAGTTCTCTGAAAGTATCCAGTTTATTTTTTACTGAACCTCGCAATGTCTTAGGCTTGTTGCTTTCTAGTGACACATTCACTTTTCAACAAGTATCTCAGCTTATGGGATGTGAGTAAATGTTCTGATCAGTTTTGATTTGCCTGTGTGCATTTCTCCTTATGATTCCTGCTATACCAGGGGAAGTTCTCAAGCTGTTTAGGTGATGGTCCATTTACTCTGGAAGTGGTAGCGAATGAGATACTTTTCATGCACAGGAGCTATATGAAATGTACTGGAAGTTCTTATCATAAACAAAGGTAAGAGAGGAAAGAGAGGAGCCTGGAGTGGTCAGCAGGATCCCCAGACAGGAATTTCAGATGTTAGTCTGGATCTCTGTAGGTGCTAGATTGATCTTGAAGGTCGAGAGATGGCTTACTGAATGAGCAGGGTCACCATGCAGTGCAGTGTGTGCAGGCCTGAGCTGACTTCTCATAACTGGCAATGCAAAACATTACAGCTCTACATGTGAATTGTTCGAGAATTATTTTGACTTAAATGCTGCTACATGGAGGAATACCAGCAAAATGACTAAGCTAAATTAAATCCAAGTGAAGTCTTTGAGTTTAAATCTTACCACATTTCTGGTTTCAAGTTATTTATTGCTTTTTGTCAGTTTATACATCTTGTTCCTAATTACAGCCAGCTATTAAGATTAATGCTTACCTTGAGCAAGCAGTATTTGCCAGCTTTACCTTTTGTTTTGTCTGCCTGATGGATGTGCTGAAAAGAGAAGGTTTACAGGATTCCCCCTCAGAAGCAGGGAAGATTGATCAACTGTAATGATAAGAACAGCAGCATCGTTTTGGCTTTACCAGGGGATAAAAGCTTATCAAAATGATATAGCTAAACAAAAGTGAAAACCAATTAGTCAGTGACTGTAGTTTTTCTGCAGGGATTTTGTTAACCTTTTATCACCTGATTCAATTTCTACTTCATACAGCTGTAGAAAATGGAAAAATGCGCACTTTTTTTTTTAATACAGGGGCTATTATCTTTTAGCATTAACTTGTAATTTATTTCACTAACAGATTGTCACTTGCATTCCTAAAGTAGAGAACATCTGCAGTCATCTCAGTGCAATAAACACACATTAAGCTCAATGACTTACACCATAAATTGGTCAGAGGAGTTTTAAAATCTACCCTGGGGTAGACGCAGAAAAGTGTTCAGGGCACATTTTAATCTTAGACCTGTGAAACTTGATGTTTCCTTACTTGGTAGGCTCTGCATGTGTACAGCAGTCTGCCTTTCTTCCATTTATGTGAAGAGATATATAGTCGCTAACAGGACGGTAAGGCTGGTTTGTTCAGTTAGGCCATATTTTACTTTAATTGTTTCAGAAGTTGAGCTAAAATGATTTAAAATCTGTGTGTTCTTCAAGCTAAGAGATACCTTTATCTTTGAAAAAAATAATAACTACAGTTAAATAATCTGATTAAGTAGTGATGTGCAGTCATAGATCTCCCTCCCTCCCTTTTTCCCGAATGTTGTTATTGGTACAACTACAAGATTGAAATCAAGTAATGGCTCAATCCTCTTGAATAGCTGCATCAATTACGCCTTTGCCTATAAGTTTTAAAGAGGGTAGGTGTGGTTATCATGCTGATGCACGTGGGTAGCACTCCAGTGACCACGACAGTTTTTTTTAGGATTTGACTGGCTGCCCATGGGGCTCTGTGGGCTGTGTGGTATTTCTGTATATGAGAGACAAGCAGCCCCCATGGGGACAGGCGCTCTGATACTGCAGCATCGAGATGGCTATGCTAGAAAAATCAGAAAAACTACCTGTGCAAATGGGTTTGAAGAGATGTAACAGTGGGGGTGTGTGTTGCTCATCAGCCTGATGTAAATGCTGAGATACTCAGGATGCTCCAGGCAAAGATATTCTAAAATATCTTGTGCAGGAAGCACCAAGGGTCAGTTGATTTTAATACTTCTTGATAGGTTGTACACGGTGTTTCATTTCAGGAACTCTTAGCTCTCAAGAAGAAATATTCTACAAAGTGGAGTAGGAGGCTGCTTACCACTGCCAAGGTAGTTCTTCTCCCATCTTGTTTATTGAAAAGTGGAGGCTCCCAAAAACCTTGCAGTTATCATTACTTATCAAATATCCCATCTAATTAATTTTCTTGATTTCTTAAAAAATATTCTGTGTTCTTCTCTTGGATCACAAAGCGCTGGCTCCCCAGAACTTGACATTGCCTGTAAATTTTAATGAGTCATAAATAAAAGCGCTGAATAACATTCTGTTGTACTTCATAAGGAGCCATTTGCAATGAGTTCCCACACTGCATAATACATGAAAGTGTTTGTTAATTAATAGCCCACCTTGTTTTCTAAAGGTTTTTCCCAACACATCTCAAGACTTGCTGGGCAGCTATTTTCAGCTGTGTCCCTTACCAAACGCATGCTCGGGTAACTGGAACTTCCCTTTTACACCAAGTCTGGAATTTTGCATGCTTCCATTTAATTGTTGCAAGCGAAGCTCTGGCCCATACTGCCTTTTTAGATGATCCATAATAGAACCTTAGTATGAATTGTATGTATCTACTTATATATGGCATACTAAATTGCTTTGATAGAAAAATACAAACATGAAACACATGTGTAGAACAGGCAAAGTTTATTTTTCTTACTGTTGTGTTTTCAAATTGATACACTCTTTGGAGAGTATATTTTAAAAGCACTGGTTTGTCTAAAGTATAATAATTAAAATTTGGAATATTTAAAAAATGTTCTATCTGGAGAGTAAAAAAATAAAACAATTAGAAAAATGCCACTTTTTCTCTATAAATTCTCTCTAAATAAAGCTTTTATCTAATTGGAATGCTTTTTATTTCTTTGTAATACTTCATATAAAACATGTATATTTGTATTGTAATGGGGATGCTCAAGTAGCAGTCATGTTTCCTGAAACCTAGGCGAATCAGAAGTCCTATATTAGAATAATCTGTTAAATGGAAAGCCTCATGTTGGTTTGATGATAAGACTTTATTTTGTTTAACCCATTTTGCTATAAATATTATATGTGCATCTTAAAACTGAAACAAGTTATGAAATAAACTACTCAAAAAAAAGAAAAGGCTGAAATAAGTTTTTGAGAATTTATTCCAGCAACTATTCTTTCAAAAAAAGTTCTTAATAAAAAGCTAATTTGCGTTGTTCCTTTTTGTTGTCCTTTGTTTTTTCTCCCAAAGCTAAATGTGCCAGGCATTGTAATGAATTCATTACACAGAGATGTCAGAACTGGCTTTGGCTCTTCACATTTGCTAACAGGTAATGAACTAGAACAATTGGCAATCTATGCAGATTTCTTACTGTGAAGGCAGTTTCTTTAATTTGAACAGATGACCTGAGGACAGGGTCCATTAGCATAACCGTAGTTGGTGTGCAAAGGGGTATTTAGCAAGAGGAGTTTCTTAGTATTTTTTCTTTCCTTTCCTTTGACAGAAATAGATGACATTTGATTTTGCAATTACTTAAAGCCAAGAACACTTTTGTCAAAGATAGTGTTTCACAAACAGAAAACCCTAAATAATCTTGACATCAAAATCTAGAAGTATGAATTTTTCATGTGGAGTATCTGTACTGGTAAGTTGTATAATGATCATCCCACAATATACCACAAATAAGTTGTTTTTTGACTAAAAATAGTAAATACCAATTACAGAACGTAGGGGATCAGAACCTGGAGTGTGGCACTGTATTTTAAATATAATTCTGTAGGCAATGTAGACTAATTCATTTGCATGCTTCCCAGGCATTATTTCCCTCAACTTTCCCCTGCAGTCATCGTCATAATTTTCTATTTATCTTTCATTGTTATCTAACTATAAGGATTTTTATCTCATGATTCCATCTATCCAGTTCTATTCTGTTGAGATTGAATACAGTTTTTTAAATAGCAGTGAAAATACCTGGTGTTGTATTTTGTACTTGAAGGGTCAAAATGTGGTGTGTGAATTGCACATTGCAAGGAGGATAAACGTGGCTATTAGGATAATTTGTTGAGTGCTGACAACATGATATAAAACAGGAAGACATGGTCCATGTTGTAAAACAGCTTGTAAGGGTTAATTGCTGCCTCTGGCTAAGCAGGAATGTAAATGGAAGGGAAAGAAAACCATGCAATTCACAGTTTGTAGTTAAAAGTTTCCTTTGGTGGGAGATATCAGGCTCTTGTATAAGTGTTTGGGAAACAGAAAGATAAATAGAGGAAAAATGAAACAAATGGAGGGAAAATAGCAGAACCACACCAATCTGAAGGATTGTGAAGTTTCTGTTCTGAACCTTGTATTGTATTTTCCTCGTTTCTAGGTGCCCTACATGAGTGCCTAACCTCTGCCTGTAAGCTGTGGTACAGCTTCCAATGCCTTGTTTGTTTCATCATTTTAAGTAGGCAAGTAAAACAGTGAAAGCAAGTCAATATATTTTCCTTCCCATGCTGTATAAATGCTAGGATTGTGGGTGTCATCCTGTCCATGCTAACGTCCAACTTAGCTGTCCTGAAAGAGTTTAAAAAAGGGAGGATTCTTTGCTATCCCTTGTGAGAACTTAGAACATTTTGCTAAATGAGCATAAGGGAGTACATTGTAATGCTGAAAATCACTGTAAGAAGGCAAACTGTGTATCTTCAGTTAGTTCCTCTATTAATGAAGTACTAATGTAGAAAATAATGAAAGAGGATCTAATTCACTAACACAAGCATAAAACTTATGTCTGAAGACATTTTCATAAAGGCTGGCTATTTTCAGTTCTTAAGTACTACTTGCAGGAAAAATGGCCACCCTCTTCATAAGCAGGCATATTTGGAGTCTAATTAATTATGTTTCAAAATGGGAGCAAAAAGTTTTCATGACATCACAGTTTTAAATCCAGTACACTGGATTTTGTTCCATTTTATTCAACTTTTTTCACATTCCTTTGGTCTATAATAAGTTTTTCTTCTCAAATAGAATTCTGAGTGGTCTCTGTGCTTTCTTTGCTGGCTCCTGAAGGCTTGTTTGCACCCAGCAAATACTTCGAAGTTTTCCATTTCTTTCCCTTTCTTGCCCACATGAAGCAAAAAATCTGTTCACAAACCCATGCTCTTGTCAAAGTTTAAAAGGAAGAAAACCTTTTGCTTGCATCTCTTAGTATCCTGAATTTTCTTGCTTTTCTTCTTTCCAGAACTATTCTTTTTATCAATTTATTCCTGATTTTAAAATTTCCTGGATATGCTGGAACAACAGAAGACGTTTATTTTTATAAAAGAAAACCTAGAATTAAATGTGCTACAGATGGAATGCCTGATTTAAAACTCCATCTCATTCAAACATCTTGGTTTAGCAAACCTTAATATCAAATGAAGTCCAAAGTAGAGACAGGTGCTAACTAACCATTCATCTGCTCAAACACAGTGGATAAACTGGAAAAAATTACTAGATATATGGGTTCCAGTTATGAAGAAATGGAGACTCAAGTAAAACAGTGAATTTCATCAGAGTGTTAATAATCACTTGATAAAAGAAATGAAACCTTCTGCATTTCAGCAAAAAACATCAAAGAAATCAATAAGAAAGTAATTTTGGTCAAAATGAACTCTGTAGAAAATAAAATTCTTATGCATTTGTCTGTGCTTTGGGATTTTTTCATTTGTTTGTTTTTGTTTTTACTATATCCCCATGGTGTTTTTTCAGATCTATATTTATCACTACTTTGAAACAATATAATTTTTTTGGTTTTTTAATTTGTGGCCTAGCTAGTCGCATTTCTTCTGACAACACAGTGTTTCCTGCATGATGGTGGGTGTCAAAGATTTATCTTTGCCGCATTAATCACAGGTAAAATAGCAGAACGGATCCTGTAATTTCTGTTTTGTTCTTGAGTAAACACTGGTAAAACACATTACCGGTAAGGTGGTAGTCTAGATTCTCCATATAATCTTTGCAAATTTTCTAGTAATAGTGTTCAAAAATATAAATTATGCTTTTCTGCCTTCCCTGACGGTGATGAGATGGTGAAGTGATCATCTTTCCACTGAGTTAGGCTGAGACAGCTGCTTTAATAAGCTGTGAATGACTCATTTGTTTTTGTGGTTGGGTTTTTTTTTGTTGTTGTTGTTTGGTTTGTTTTGTTTTTTGGGTTTTTTATCAACCTTGTAAATAAAAGGACTACTGCTGATAAATTGTTTAGATACACATTCTGAAAAGCTTATTGGAAGGTCAGATCTTTCTAGCAATGTTCTCATGAATATAGGATTTGATAAGAAAAAAGCAGAGACTATTCATTTAGTTGTATTATGTTATGAGATGCAATAATTGCTTATCTCAACCGAAAGTTTAAATCCAGAGTTTACGTTCAAAGAAGGTGAAGCAGTTACGTTACTTTTTGTGCTGCTGGTGGTAATACGAATTATGCTGTCAACAAACTAAGGACAGATAGCAAAACTTAGGTGTGAAAACAAGCTGTCATTTCTCTAGGCCTTTATTTAGTGCATAATCACAGAAGGTCTGTTGTAACGAGATTACAGAACTCTGTAAATGAAGCTAGAGAACATGTGAAAGAAATTGCCATCGCTACACCAACTGTTAAAGGAAGTTTAAGGTAGCTTGTCTTGCATAATTTTCAAGAAATGAAATGAGCATAAGAAAGTCGTAAGAAAGATTATTCAGCCAGTTGGTGCAAGATTTGCTGGAATAAATGATTGGACTACTAATTCGCCTGCAGGTTAGTTTTGTAAAGTACATCCTATGAAAATGATAGATCTACCTTACCAATTTTTTTAAAATAAACTGCCTCAGGAAGCATGCATGAGTAATACAAAATGGTGTAGCAAAACTATGAAATTCTTTTTTTTAATACAGAGATTACTAGAGCAGTCATACCAAAGTGCATGTCATGGAATTGACTCATGGAGGTGATTAACAAATGTAGCAACTAAGTGTGTGGCCATCAATCATCCTCAAGAATTAAAGAAAAATCAATTGACAATTTAATTAAAAGTCATTTGAGGACCTCAGTTGTTCTGTTTAAATAAGATCATAAATTCACTTCCCAGTTTAGAATTTACACCAATTATTTAATTAAAATGCCAATGAAATATTGACCTAGTGAAACCTTTATTCTAGGTGTTTTAAATATAGATTATCAAATTATATTAACGGCTGCATATCCCAAGAGATATGAACAGTAGTGTTCCTTTTATTTTATAAAATACTTTTACTGCTGGTGAATTATTATGCTGTAATACAGACATCTTTTCTGGTAGAAGGGTGCTCAGGCTATTTTTGTCTGTTCCTCAAACTTTTAGCTGTTATCTGAAGGATATTTTTCTTTTATGCACCTGCAGTCCATGAGCATTTTCTTTCCCTTTCTTCTGACGAGAAGGCACACGGAAGTGAATTTACTATTTTTTGTCAATTCTTTTTCAAATATCTTTGCTGCTGTGGGTTGTTTTTCTTTCGTTACGAGAGGAATCTCAGTTCTTGATTGAGTTCTGTCTCTTGCGGCTGGAAATTTCTGTTTTGCTAGATTCAGATTTTGAATCTGCAAGATGCCATTAGCACTCAGTTTAGTCATCTAGGTTGTTTTTTGTAGGTAAATAAATTAATTTTAAATAGAATGTTGTTTATAAATTAATTGACTATTGTGTTATTGTTTGATTGGTTTTTAGCTTTTTTTTTTTAAAAACTTTTGTGGAACTGTAGACTTTCCTCTTGCACTTGCATCGGCCCATATTTCTACTAGTAGAGGTTATAAAAATACTTAATGTAAAAAGAAGCATTCAAACCTAATAGTCTTTGAATACCTTCATGTCTTGAGCAAAGAAAATGGAGGAGAAAAATACAAACTATAAAACAAAACAGTACATTAGCAGTCCTGTCTTGCCACTGACATACTTTAGATAGTGGGGGGCATAATATGAAAGAAGTAATTACCACCCTCCCTGCCTCTGCATCCTGCCCTGGCCACAGAAGCATCTGCAGTAATGAACATGCATTTCCCCATCGCTGAAGTACAGGCTCTTGATAGCAGAAGGTCATCAGCATTATCACCAGTTGTCATGAGTGGGAAGAGAGGAGCTTGATCTAATTAATTTCCTGGGTGTCACTTGGTGCTGGGATGAGCACAAACATGTCAAGCAGAAATGGGGCATCCAAGCTAAGAGCAGCTAGTTAACAGTTAGCAGCAAGTCTTTGCCACTGTAAAATGTATTATGAAATTTGGAGTGATCTTTGTGTTATTTCTCTTCAGTAAATTTCAGTTAGGCTTCCTTTGTATGCATATGTTGAGATATTTCAAACAGGCCCTGCTCATCAGCATTCATGAAGGAGATGGGGGGAATGGAACTTGGGCTCAGGATCATCTACATATTAAGTGTCCCTTTATGCCAGTGAAACCAGTATGAAAGTTCTGTTTTTGCAATGGTCACCAATGGGATATTGGAGTACACAGATTCAGTGTAACACTTACTAAATTTCTTGGAAAAATCACTGAATCAGTAATACAAATAGACCATCAAGTTCAGTGCCTCATCTTCCCCTATGCCTCTTGAAAGTGACAGAATTATGTACTCCTCTTGCACAGCTCCTGCATGTACAGGCATTCTGTCCCTACCCATCACTTCACACATTGCATGTTTTAAGTTGAAAGAAGGCAGCTTACACAATGTCAGTTTTACAACTCCCTTTGCTGACACAAGAAAGCACCAATTTTTTTCAGATTTATATTTCAAAACAAGCTTGAACTAAGCTCTAAAGGCACCAGCTGGTATCTGTGAGGACTTACACTAGAAAATTAATAATTTGAACAGTGTTTGTTTTTTTTATATAGAAGTTTTTCATTAAACTGATTTTTAAGTTTAGACTGTTAAAAATGGGGAATATTCATGATGTGCTATCACTGACCTATTGAAGGCCACATTAAATATTTTCTGTGAACAAAGAGAAATATTACTGAATGAGTGTCCTGGTCTTTGGGTAGTAGAAGCCTCCATCCTTCAATCCGTGAAAGTGAGCTTAACAATGACAGCTCCCCTTTCTTACATTTCATTTGTATGCAAAAATCCAGCAGGTATCAGAATATACAGCCAGAGAGCTAATGTGTTGTTTGTTTTTTTTTAAACCAAAGTCAATGGGAGTGTAAAATTTTGTGAGAATTGAGTCATAAACAGTCTGTATGGACGTATGCAGTGCACTCAGTAGTTGTACTACAGAGTATATCAGATACCTATGCCATGGTACATTTTGTACTTCAGATCACTTGCTATTATAACTTGATGTCCTAACTAAATCTTGCCCACGGTATATGTAGTTTTAATGTACAAAAATATACTTGAAATGTGATTAAATTGGTTGTCATGTGCTTTGGAACATTTTACATTCTCTTGTCTGTCAATATGTCTTATAGATGTGCTCACCTTTGAACACCTTTAAACATCTTGTTTCTCTTAAGCAATCATAGTCAACTGTTACATGTCCATTTTTATTTCACTTGTAGACCTTTATATTGCACCTTGTCATTATGTGCTGCTTTACAATTTATTTTATAACACTCAACTATAAGACAAGGACTGTATCTTTCAGTTTTTTCACTAATCCAAAATGATGTACTGCCTGATTTAATAGACCAGGTCATGAGCTGGGCTTGGTTCTGCTAGCTGGAGTTTATTTTTACTGCTATAAAAGGTGCATTTGTCCCCTTCTTTTTTTCTTTTTTCCTGCTTCTAAATGTGATGATTTTGTTATTCCTCATTTTCATTCTGAATGAAGTGTTATGTTTAAAGCTAATCTTACTATTACAATAAAAACTCAGTTATTCTTTTATGATTTTTTAACTTTAATTCTATCCTACTCTTGGATGATTGAAATGTTCTTTTTTTTTTCTTTTTTTTTTTTCTGTCTAGACCCTGTTGCTCTAAGTTGTTTAAATAAGCGTCTGCTTAAACTTGACTAAAGATATCTTTTTACAGTGTTGTACGTGATTTTTATAATGGTGGTTTGCTGGTTTTTTTCTATTGTAAATATATTTTACTTGGTTCTGATGGCTTTGTGTTAACTCTTGGGAACTGAATTCTTGCAGACATTGGAAATTGTGTTAGGCTCTTCCAGCAGAGGCATCAGTAGCGCTAAAGACTGCAACTTACCAGTTCTGCTGCTAAGGAATGGTTCTGAACTAGCTCCTCTGCCATCTAGACCCATAACACTACTGTGAGCAAAAGGAGCAATAGCTTATTTTTATCATCGGAAGAACACAAATTTCTTGTTGCTGCATGTCAGGTGCCCTAAATTAAATACATAAAGATCTATTTGTGCAAATTAGCCTGAGGCTGTATCCGTAAGTACCAGGTACACATTGACTACCAGGACGTGCAGTCCTGCCTCTGCCCCTTTTCCTCCTTCACCCCCTCCTGTTCTGAGGCAGCTTGTGTATTATACTGCTCAAAATGTCATGAAAATTTTCCCAAAAAACTTTAGTTTTCCCAAATGCAGTTGTAAATCCTCTTTTATCACTAAATTACTTACATTTTGGGGAGTTTTTTTGCTGTTTGTAACTTCATTGTACTGAGCATCTGTTCCTCCCAGTTTTCTTGAGGTTGTGAAAATAATGTGTACTCTTCTAAACTATGTCCAAACATAGAGTTTAAAACTTTTAGGTTTCCACGGATCACAGTTTGGTGGTTACTTTTTTTGTTTGTTTTGGTTTTTTTAGAAATGCCAAGAAATTATAAATATATTTAGCAAAATGAAAGGTATTTTTTCATAAAATTGAGTGGTTCTAGGAGGCAGAGACTAACAGAGCAACTCTATTACATTCCTTGAAAGTAAGAATCATCAATATTTTAATAATTTTCTATGCCGTTTCCTTACTTATGAACTTTTTCCATCACTTCCAATGGCATCTGCATATATCTTCTTTGATTTTGAACAGTTTTTGTTCTGTTTTAAGCTTAAACGTAGGTATTTATGTATATTCATGCTTTTCTTCACTATCTTTCAATATAAAAGATGGGGATTTATTTGTTACATGATCTTCTACATTTCTTTGTATTTCTTTTACCACTGCTATAAACCTTAATTTTGTGAAGTATTTTAGCATATGCTCTCTGTGAAAGATATAATATTGTATTAAGTTTTATTGTTCTCTTTAAGTTTGTGAAGACATCCTGTTAAGTGTAGTAAATTGTTTTAATGTATGGCAATGACTATTAAAAATAATATGGGAACATAAACCACCAGGAACATTTATTTATAGTAAAAAGTTTGGCAATAATTATGTTTCATCCTGTGTGATGAATGTTTCGGGATGTAAGTGATAGCAATTTCTAAGTGATAAATCTCTCAGGTGTTATAAAGGCTAAGAGCAAAACTTTTGCATCAAAAGCCGTCATTCTCTTCTGGTACAGCTATTTGTTAAGGCAGCCTGGAAGATAAGTCTTTCTTTATAATGGCATCTGAAGTTTCACAGCATGATTATTTTATCAGTATTTCATTTTCTGAACAGACCTATGCTAAAGGTAGTTTATCTAGCTTCAGCCTTATGTGGAGATCATTAGCGTGGGAAAAAAATGATAACATAGAAAAATCTGAGCTGTGGATTGTATTTCCACCACATATTGAGAGAGGGGTGATAAAAGCTTTAACTTTCCACTGCAGTTTTCCTTGAAGAGCATGTGAATTTTATTAACCTGAAGTTTTTATTTTCTGCATCATCCTTCCTATGGGATAATACACATGAAAATTTGGACTTAAAGTATATTCAACATAAGTAGAACTTTTCTAGATGAAGTTTTGACCTTGAAAAGTTATAGAACCATTAGGGCTTTGTTACACAAAGGCCACTGCTTTTGCCATTAATCATAACAGACTGTGCCTACAGCTATTGTTGCCTTTTCCAAGTGAATTATTAAAGATACAGGAACAGGAGGAGTATTTATTGCAGATCATTTTATCAAGCCAAAAGGGCAGGAGTCATTTGTATGGACTACAGCAAAAGGGATGTTTTTCCTGTGTGCATTTACAGTGGGCCTCTAACTTAATCGTGTTAGAATATGTCAGCTTAAAATCAATCTACAATTAAAGGAGGATTTGATAAATCAATTGCTAAAAATTAGTGTCTTCATTCACAAAAGTATCTTAAGGTTTCTTTATTCCAATCCATGTAATCTCAAATCTCCTTGCATATTTAAGCAGTTCTCTCTTCTATTCCTCCGTATTTTTGGAAGCATACAGGATGTCATCACAAACTCCTACAGGCTATTTGTTAGATAAAGAAACGAATACTTGGCTGCCTTTCTATCTTAATTAAATCGTCATTGATAGAATGATGTATTGATTTCTAGCTCACAGACATGCCAGGATCTTACGGTTTTAAGTTCAAATGCTAAAAATACATTTTTTAAACAAAATGAAAATTGAATAGCAATATTACTTTCCCAAAACGCTCATTGTTCTCTTTCTGTTGGGTTTAATTAGTTGAAGCAAAGCCAGAAGAAAAAATATATAATCATCAGTCATAAGAAATACATCATTTATATGGCAGATAAATATAGATAGTGAAGAACTGCTGAGATAGTCAAACTGTGGCCGCTTAATGATGCCTGCCCCAGCCACTGAGCAGGTGGATAGGATTTTCCCAGGGAAGGTATTCATGAGAATGGTGGATGCTGTACTAGGGTGCACCAGTTAAAAATTTCCAGTAAATTTGTAAAATTCAATTAACTGGAAATACTAATTGGTGCATATGTCTATGGCCATTCAGAATGGACCATGGCAATTTGAGATTGACAAACAGGAGTTCCCTGTGAAACAACAGCTTGTTTTATGTGTGTCTGAAGAGGCATATTTGCTTATTAAGCCTCAGGTACTTCAGAATTAGACTTGAGTAAAAGTACATTGTGGGGCAGAGGAAAGACAGGTTCCTTCAGAAAGTTCTAGAACAGGGTGATGCCACAGATGTGAATTGATTCCTAGAGATAAGACTGGAGCAACTGAAAAGCATCACCACTCAAAGTGTTTGTTTCTTTGAATTTGAAGAGTCAAGAGGTAAATGAGAGCAAGTACTAACTGCATAATTCTCTTGTGCACCCGTTGAACATGTTCAGATGGCCTATGGATGACACTTTTATATTTATATGTGCATAAACACATAAATATAGATAGGTATACATTATATTATGACTGTCTATTTTTTGATCTTGGTTGGATGCCATCAGTTCCACAATTAGACGCTATTTTTCTTAGTCCTTTTTGTCAGTCTAGGGATGCAAATGCTCCCCAAAACATGTTTATAATGCACTTTTTCTCAATGTCAAATCAGAAAGATTTTAAACTTACCATATATGCTAAACAATTAATTGCATGGCTACTTGCACATTATGTGTGTGCAAGGATGCACCAATGATGTGACCTGGCAGAGACTGCCGAGGTGTACTCTTGTAGCATGGCAAATTAGTTTGGAGAATTTTTGTGCCACAGTTACCAGCTTTATTCAGCAGTCTGAAATTCACTTCTTGGCTCTATAAGAGGATTGCAGGTGAGAAGGTATGTCTCATCTTTGAAATGAACTTTTACAAAATAGTATTACAATACTCATAGTACTTAGTAGTACAGTGGCTGCTGAGGAATAGATGCTCTTTGCTTTCTTTGTGTTGGAGTAGAATTTGAGTTTGAAAGGTTTGTTGTGTGGAATGTCTTGCATTAATTCCATTCCCTTTCTTAAGGTGGCTTTATTCTCAGTATTTGGCTAACTTAGAAGGGTTTTTTTCATGTTGTCATTGTGAAATCAAAGCTTATTTCTCTGGAATGTTGCTACTAATGTAAAACACGCTTTCAAGAAAAGCATGTGTTTTTTTCTCCCTGGAACAAGTGAAAAACTTATTTTTATCTTCAAGGTGTTAATTTATACATAAGGTGCTGTAAACAGATACTTGCATTCCATATAATAACTTGCAGATTTTCTCTGAATCTGAAAACCCAATTAAGCATTGACCAGATAAGCTGCTAAACCCTCTTATGGATAAACATGATTTAAATTATTCCATACCTTTCTCTGAGAAGAAAAATCAGGAAAATAAATTTATTTGTTCCTAGAAAGAGGACCGAAATGAAGCATTACAATACAGACATTGAAAGGAGATTATAATGATTTTATACATCCGTAGTATTTTAAGATAGGTTTCTGTAATTGTTCAATATTTTAGCTCTTACAGTTTTTACAGGCTTCCAGTGAAATCTTTCACTTAATGAGGACTGTGCACAGTGTTGATGACAATGAGAACACTGTTTTTCAGAGGGAAAAAACAAAGGAACATTGGAGAACCTTAGTTTCTCACACAGTATTAGTTTAGCACCCCCTCTTCCAAAGGAGTCTAAATACACTAAACCTGGGAGCTTGCAGCAGTGTGTTGTCTAATACAAAGCTTTATTAGATTTTTCTAATGGTCTAGAGATGCATCTTGCAGCAATTTAAGGCCATTTCTTCTTGACCTGTTCATCAGATATGTTTCTGCTTTACATGTTTTAAAATTGCTATCGAATTGCAGCTCATCTTTTATTTGTATATGAGAACATTGCTTTGGATATGAGAATAAATTAATGGTGAAGTTATCCAAAGTAATGAACAGTAGCACAAAGATGGTGACAATGATTAGAGATGGTATTTTGAAGCCTGCTCTTGGGCTCTTGGTGGGAAGGTCTGAGGTCTCTTGGATTCCTGGTTTCCAGGGTGCTTCCAGGCATGTGTGAAGTCCAAGCAATAATGTCAGTCTTAGTTAATATTTCAGGTTTAAGAATGTAAATTTAGGCAAGCTGCTGGGCCTGCATGGGCGTGAACAGCAGGGCAGTGCCAAGTGGGGCACTGCTGCTTTCAGGGATGGGCACATGAGCTTCATACTTCTAAACATGAATTTGACAGGGATTTAAAATGTATTAAATGTGGGAGTGACAAAGCAGACATCTTGATTGTTACTGAATTGCTTGCTAGTATATAGATCAGATAAACTGTATTACAGGTCCTCTTATTGTATTTATCTCCTAATATAAATTAGGTGATTTGTTTAGGTACATAAACCAGGCAGACTCAATTAGTATATTTTTTATATTATTAAAATCGGGGGAAAATTCTGGTATTTCTGAAATACTTTGCAGGTTGAGGCCAGCAAGTATGTTTTGTCATGAGAATTAAATTCTCTGAGAATTTTGCTCATCCAAAATGGGAGAACCAAAACACAGAAAAAGTTGAGTCTGAACTATAAAGTAAAAAATCCCCTCCTCTTGTTGTATTCTATGGTGGATTTTAATTTTTTTAGAAAAGTAGATTTTTTTCAGAACTAATTTAATGACTAAGTGTCTTGGTTAGAAGATATGAAAACGAGCTGCACTAGAATGCTCTCTCAGCAGAGAATTCCATTATAAATAAAAATATGCACTTGGCTTAGGTAAGTATATATATCAATATTAACAGGCATTTAAAATCTTGACTTTAATATGTTTCATAAATTTCTTTCTGCCAAAGATGGAAGCCTGTAAGCCACTGGTAATGCTTTTGAAGCAAAGTAATACAGAAAATATAGTATAGTACTCCCAGAAGATGAAGGTGTGAATTTTCCCATACGTCATCTTAATGGCAACATTTTCTACAAAATGACATGGGGCACTCCTTTCATATTTCATGACTTTTATTTGCCCAGCTTCAAAATACCAAATGTGCTAGTGAACAGCACTTTAATATTCATGGATTTCTGGGATGGCTTTGACAGTTGTCAGCTAGAAAAATGGCTTAATTAGAAGGAGTATGACTAGTGACTTCTTCTTCAAACTCAGCCACATGCACAAACATGCAACATATAACTCCACATTTGTCTTCCACAGAAAATATAATTCACAAATGAGTGTGTTCTTTTCCCATCACACTTGACTGTTGACTGAAAATGCATTTTCATTTATTATAATTGCTGGAATATTACCTTAGAGGAAAATATATTCTAATCCAGAGGAGAAAAAATCCCAGTCAGCACTGAAACTCGTCATTTAAAATTGTAAATATGGCTAAAATAGCATTATCATCAATGTATGTTATCAAAGAGGTGACTAGAAAGCTATACTACAGGCAGACATTTTCCAGACAGCTGAGCTATTTTTGTAAGGAACAGATTTTCTAAGAGATTAAAGAGAAAACCAGAATGTTTTGAAACAACAAAAGTTCTGGTGGGGGGATCATATTCATACTGAATTATTGACAGCTGGAAAGGATAAGCTAAACAAAAGCTTCAGAAATTAACTGGATTAGTAGGTAAGAAAAATCAAATGTAGAGGTAGAACATACGTTCTTAGAGGAGAAAACGGAGTAGATCTAAGACTACCTTAGAGGATGAAGCTCTGAGCAGTTTGGAGTTTTTATAACTTTACATACACTTTCAAATATCAACTCCCTCTAGTTTGTCAAGTGCTGACTAAAAGTGAGGTGTCAACATGTATGGTAAAGAAAATGCATTGTTTGGATTGCCCCAAAAGTACTTGATGTAAATTAAGTATGAACATGTAGGAAGAATCTAAGCATCTTTAATGAAAGCATTAAGTGATCATATGGAGTCAGAAATGGTGTATTTTGTAAATGACAATGTAAAAAACAGGCAGGAAGTTCTTTTTTCATTGTGACACAAAATATTTTAAGAAGGCATTTCATGGGTGTGTTAAGTAGGATGACAAGACTTTAGGGTGTCTCATATAACTTTATTTAAAGGTATATAGCCAGATGGGAAAGCGTACACTCTTGTTAGTGTAACTTAACTCACTCTTAATGAAACAAAAATCTCCATGTTTGAATTCAATATGGATCTTTTTGCACTTGGAACCCTGGTTCTATCAAAACTTACAGCAAACTGAGCTGTTTTGTTTTTTTTTTTTAAATTAGCTCTTAGTTTAGTTTTAATTAACAGGTTAGGTTTCAACATGGACAGGATTTAGATATTTATTACTAGAATTTCATTAGTTCCACTGTGTAGCTCAAACCAACAGCTAACTCTTTAAACTGTTGAAATTGATGAAAGTTCTTCTCTGTATCTGAACCACAAGTTAGAGGAATTTATTTTCGCTTTTAGGTCTCAACAAGAATTAAGATTCCAAGGCAATGCAGGTTTTGTGATCCGAACTGCATTGAAAATAATGAAACGTATACATTTTAGAGTTTTCTCAACCCAGGTTGTGATTTCAGCAGTCCCTCTAACAGTGTGCTGTAGAAATGTTTTTTTCTCTGCATTTTATTCAGTGCTTGATTTGGCCCTCATATCACTTGTGGATTCCCACTTTGGGAATTCTGTGAAATCATGTATATAAACTGCAGATGCCATACACTTCAGGCAAATTACAAAATGGGACATCCTTATCAGTTCTTAACTAAATATATTCTCCATTTAATTCACAATGAAATTTCTGTAGTCAGAAATACACCATCCTAATGTGCTACTAGTAGTAGTAGCAGTAGATCTGAAGGTCACATGAATTTTAAATTATTATCTAGAGAGTTGTTCATCATTTCTTGTCCTTTTTACTGCTGTGTAAGTATTTTTATTTGATGGTAGATCCTGAGCAATGGAGATACGCATGCTCAGGAGTAAGTGCTTTGCTACACTGAGAGCTTTGTGGAGGTAACTTTATGCAAGACCTGTTTCTGAAGAGTAAAAAACATCATCTTCAAATCCATCTGTAGTTAGGGAAGCCCTTAAAAATTTATTTAAAATAGCCAGCTTTCCTAGCAGTCAATGAAAAGATACAGCATCTAACTTAAGTCTTGAATTCTGAACACAAGGTTTGGGCTTGATATGATGGAGAATCAATGATGAGCTTTCCCTTCAGCTGCAAAATCTGCAAAATAAAAATTTGATCTTTTGGTTATATCAGCAGTGAAATCTGTGGCAGTGGACATTAATCTGAACAGCTTCTAGAAATGTTCTGGCTTTTTATTATGCTTATTCCCTGTGAAAATGTCTCTTTTTGAAGAAAGACATTTGATTTGTTGCATGTTTTACCATTAGAAAATTTTTACCTGAATGCATGCATTGTGGTCAGTGCTACAAATAATTAAATCTTGAGAGAGAGGAACAACAGAAGATTAATTGTTTTTATTAAGAAATGAGCATGAAGTTTGATAAATAATGATGAGGGTAGATATGAAGTGTTTCTATACTGACTTAGTGTTTTCATTCATCAATAATTATTGGCTTTTTCTGGACTTAAATACTGTTCCTCTGTATACTTTTGTTCATGTGTATATAAATTGAAATGAACTTCCATTAACTTCAAAAGAGTTCTCATAAAATTATATATTCATAAGCTTTGCAGAAGTGGCATTTCAGATTATTAATATTCTAGATAGAAAGCAGAAAATTAAATTCCACCTGGCATTAGCTGAAATAAAACCACAGATTTCTGTGATACTGAAGTGATTTATGTCACCTGATTTTTTTCCTTAAAAGTTTTTAGATTTGATGATTGTAAAAATCTCAGTTTAGTCAATCAGTATTAGGAATATTCAAGGTCAGCTTTGCCACATGCGGAGATAGGAAGTCAAGGAGATTATACAGATACTGAGGTAACTGTGTTTATCTCGGGATCCCAAATACGCAAGTACCCTGCCTTTTTCATGTAACACAGCATTATGTTACCTAAGTAATATTTTATATTCCAGAGTAATATTTTTTTAAATATTGCAATTCTGTAGTTGCTGTTGTCTGATGTGAGATAATCAAGACATTTTTTAGTGCTGTGGGACTTTTAAATAAGGAATACTAATTGGGGTCTTTCATCATCTGGATGAGGATTAGGTCACCAGAGAATATAACATTCTCAGGTGACATGCCATTACACAACTGGGACATTGCTGAGAAATTCTTTGACATGGCAGTATTTCATAACCTGATTTACCCATAGCTGTAGTCAAATTTATTGTATTCCAGCACAGCTAGTAAATCTGCCATCCCGCTGTCAGTTACATCAGTAAAGCTCCCTTTTTTCAGGTGTCAGTCTGTAAATCCTTCGTTGTATTTATTGATTGAGCCACTGATTATTTCACCTCTGGCCTTCGGAAAAGCAAGAATTTGTTTTTTCATCAAAACGGATGTTAAATGTAAATTACAATAACATATGATAAAAAAATCTGCATCCTGTTCACACATACTGTCCTTGATGTAATTCACTCCTCTTGTGAATAAAATTAGCAAACTGTGGGAATTTTTCAGGAATTTTCAAGTGATTTTGTTAAAAGAAGCAGTATACTTCCACAGAAACTGTTGAAGCCTAAACTGTAATCTAGGATATTCCATTTAGAGCGTGTAGTACTTAGTACATGTTCGGAAAACAGCATGGAAGTGAGTGGAGGAAGGATGGAACTTGCTCATGTTATGTGATGTATACACTAAAATGTCATGAAAGTAGTGTAAAATGCACTGGGATTTTGTTCATTTTCACTTGCTAATTTTAGAGTAACTAGAATCAGTTACAATAATTATGAATTAAAGGGGGAAAAAGGCTACACCAGTTAGCTGTGAAACAAAAGTATGAAAAAGCTGTACTTTGAGAGCAGTTGATCAGAGCAGTAACATTTTCAGTAATGTACATTGCCCATATGGCTCTGTAATATTCTCTCAAATTTCTTTCTGTCTTTATACTACTGCATTGTAGACTTGGTCAAGTTCGATATGACAAGGTTTTGAACAGATACTAAATTTTAGTTTATTTTACAGTGAAGTAGAACTCGTGGAGGGAGGGGATTTGATTTTTTCAATGAAAGGGTTAGTTCACGTATCGCTATTTTTGGGTTGTTGTTCTGTTTTATGCAAGTAAGAATGTATTATGGTATTAATTTTAGTTAAGAATAAGACAAACACATAGGAAACATGAGATTTTAGGAACATAGACCACAGGCAGATCCTTTTGCATATTATTCATCCATTTTATTAAAAATCTTCCACATTACTAAGAAAAAAGACACTTTTTTGAATCTATTAACTTGAATATTATCAAGCAGTGATAGACAATGGGTCATGCTATTGAATGGAGCACTAACATTACATTGAGACAAGTCATCAGGTACAGCCTTCACCCGGGGCAGTTTTTGACCTTTTCTATATTGATGAGTTTGTTAAAACTGGATGGATGTGAGAATGCAGATTATGAAGGAATAATTGCAGTTTGCATGTGTTTTTTCTCTATTCCTTGACAGCATCAGTAAGTGTTCTTGGAAAGTATATAAAATATTAGTAACTCTGTATTCAATGAAGATGAGAAGATGGACTTTAGGAAGAGAGGTGAAGATGTAAATCCAAGCCAACCTTTTATTTGGCAATGTGCTGAGAGATTCAAAAGAATTGCACAAAAATAATGATGTTTCAATTTATGATATTTAAGAAGGTTGTGCTGAACACTCAGCAGAGAACTTTGAATTCTAAATTTGGAGTTTACATAATAATATTGGTAGTATATACTTTGTCTATGTGATAGTTTCCCCACATCTGAAATATATGCCTATCCTTTTTTAGAAAAATGTGGTACAGGTTTATATGTGCTGTGACTCAGTAACGTACTACACCATTTCAATTATTTATTGTGGTCCTCAGTCTTGATGGACTCTTCAAAGACATCCCTTTGCTCTTATTTTACTTGCTCTGCAATCTTTATCTCCACTTCAGCCATCTCTGGTCCCCATTGCACTACTCTCTGATGTCCTCTGTCCCTTCAGAGCCTCCCCTTTGATTATTCATTGTTTTTCAATTAATGCCCATTAATTGCTATGGATCTCTGGCACTGTCATCCAAAGCAGTCTGCCAGTTTTTCCCTCTTTTCTTACCTTAGTTCCCCAAAACTTGCCTTTACTAGCTATTTCAGATCTTCTTGAAACTGTGGGGACATCCCCATTACTGTAGGAGATGTGTTCTGCCTATTGCAAGGACACTCTCTGTCACCTGCATGCAGAGACATTTTTATGTGGCTGTGACCAAACTAAATTCATAGCAATCAGCAAGTAGAAAATATAAATTTTAAAAAATCCGGTACACTGTTATCTTGCAGCAGCTCTTCTTTCTTGCCATACCTGCATGACTATTTTTTAATTACTGCAGTATGAAAAAGTTCCTAGCACGTTCTGACTTGGTTTGTTTCCTTCAGGTTATATCCTAACATTGTAGCTAGTTTAACAGTAAATCTGTAGAAAAGCCCCTCTACCTGTCTACCTACTTAACTGTTTGTATTTTCAGTTAATTCAGCTAGATTGTTCATGATTATTAAGCAACTGTACTTGTTGGCAGGGCAAAAGTTAAGCATATAAGTAATAAACAAAGAGATATGCAAGAAATAAGTTAGGAGTAGAAGTATAATTTAGAAATTTATCATAAAGCCCAGATCCTGTCATTATGCTGAAGAATTAAACAGAAAGGTCAATACTTTCATATTCTCTTTGCCTCATCACATATGCTATTAAATGTCAGGACATTACTAATGTGCATACTAAACTCATCTCCAGTATTTTGGTCTCTCAGTCTTTGTCGGGCTGTTGTTCTTCTGAAGTGGCAGAAAACAGTCCATTTTTTTAACAGTTCCAGTAGAAAGTGTACTCCAGGAATTCTGGAGTGGGAGATGTTTTTTATGATTGTAAAACCCTTACTGGGGACAGTCTTTCACTACATCGTTACACTGAGCTTAAGCACGGAAAGGGTGCCTGCTGTCCTCCTCTGCTACTCACTGTCCTTGTTTAATTGACTGACCCTCAGTTGCTGCTGTTCCTCAATTGCTGTGTTCCCTGCAGCTCTCTATTGATTTTCTGGTTAAAAAAAAATTCACTGAGACAGCTGCACTTGAATCTTGCTTGGTTTTTTAGGTTTTAGACTTTGTTTTTGATAAATTTGAATTTGTCTGCTTAAACAAGACGAGTCTGGGGTCTTCTCTTGCAATGGCTGAATATATTTAAACATATTAAACAGTTATGGTGGCTTAAAACATTCATTAACATTAAAATTAAGATAGAGTAGACATTTATTATATGGATAATAGGAAGGTGCGTACCACTGGGTAAATTACAAATGTGTCAAAAAGATGTATTGGTGGAATTTTATTTGGTTTTTTTCCTTACCCTAGAACCTGGAAATGAAATTCCAAGTCTTAAAAGGAAAGCAGCCGTTGAATGAATTATATTTTAAAAGGTATAGTGTTGTTTTTGTAAGAATAAATTGATTGGTTTTTGTTCATTTGTAGGTTGTAGCCCAATGCTTTTATGAGCAAAAAGGAAATTATATTTTTTGTTAATTTATAAATCCCTTGGTAAAGGAAGTTCTAAATGTTAATAGTATATTTTCAGGAAATAAAAACATTTTGAACAGTTTGATTTAATTTTATTAGTTAAGTAATTCATCTCTCATCCTCTCTACATGGAATGGAGAAGTGCATGTCTAACTTTGCTCTGTAATTATCTTTATTTGCATGTGTCTAGAACCTCTGTTTATCTACATCAAGAAGGCATTCAGGGTTAGACACATCCAGTTTGCATGTGTGAAAGACTTTGTTCCTTATCAGTCCACATGTCAAATTTTTCCAGATTGCTAAAGATTTGGAAAAGTTCAAATCTGAAAGAAAACCTTCCTCTGCCATCTCACAAACCCTTTTATTCTAGTCAGGACTGGAGCACATGATCTCTCAAACCAGCCTTACAACTTATCTCCTGCTGTGGAATCAGCTGTGTGCCTTGGCCTTTAGATCAATAGAGAGTCTGAGCAGGGCAGTGGAGTTACTGATAGAGGGCAACCCAGATTAAATTAAATCGGGAAACATTCAATTAGGTTTGGTAGAGACATTTGGAGAGAACATGGCATGGAAAAGAGCAGGAAAATTGTGACAGTATCACTTTACTTCTGACAGCTGATATGTACCTTAAGTGTCTTTTAGATCTGCCTACAGAAATATTATTTATTGGTTCCTGGGCTGAGTTTTTTGTGTGTGAATGGGGTGCAGTAGCAGTGTAATTGCATATAAAAGCGAACAGTAATCTAACATTAGTAGAGTAGCTGTATGTAAAACACTTGGCTCTTTCAAAGACACAAGTTTATGAAGCCTGTCAAACAGTTGGGCCTTTCTCAAGCATAAAGCTCTGAGGAACAGGACAGAATTATTTTATCTGAAACTCTAAAACTACATGCTGTGTATAATATTTCAAAATAAATGAACAGAACAAAATGCAGCAATTGAAGTATTTGTTTGAATAGAAGGATGGAATCTAGCCAAGAGTTTTTTTCTTAATGAGAGAGTATATAACAAAATTATCCTATTGGCACTGACTGATTCTAGACAGGAGAATACCTATTCTCTCAATTACGCACTGCCTGCTATGAATTCTGATTTGATTTTAAAAAGTCACATGTCATACTAATTTAAAATGTAGTAGATTGGATGGAGAGAGGAACAGAATACTAACAGACGCTGATTCTCATTTTTTCAGTTTATTTGTTTTGCTTTATTTTGTGTTTTGTTTGGGGTTGTTTTGTACTTCAAGGTTTGTAAACTAAGCCACTCTATTATGTTGTCGTGTGGTTAAAGCCTGTTTAGTCATGAGCAGTGGGTGCTGTGGGATATTCAGTGGATGTAATTACCAGCTCACTGGCAGACAGAAATTTGGGGTTTTGGGCTCCCAGCCTCATCTGAGTTCCAGTCCCAGGAGTACTTGTAACTTCAGCCTCCCTGGACATACTGGCAGTGTTTTCCCTTTTTGCTCCTTGACACCCTTTCTGCTCCCTGGTGTGTCTGGTAAAGCACTCTGCTAAAGCAGGCTGCCACAGACGAGCTAGACATGGCCTTGGGTAATGATGCTCAAATAAACTCTGTTAGAGAGTTCCACATCGATTAATTGCAACCCCATCTGTTTTTTCCAGTAGTCTTTTTCTGAATATGTTGAAGGTAAAAATCAAAATCCAAAAGAATTAGGATGATACAAAATAATCTTTTTTTATCCTCTTTGCTGCTGGAAGGAAGAGCTCTCTGATCCTGCCCTCCAGCTGCTGCACAGCACACTGCTGTCAGCTGGAAATGGAGATATGATCTATATTTGATATATTAGCATCATATATGTGACAGTCAGTTCTTGGTATGTTGCTAAGATTCTCCTGAGCCTCTTGTTTCCCTACCAGGTTTATCAGCCCTTGCTTTTTAACCAGCCTCTTGGAAAACAATTAATGCACAGCAGCAATAAGTTGCATCTGGAAACTCTGCTGACGGTAAGGGCAGGAAGCTTGAACTTCAAATTTTCATTCCCGAAATTTTATTCTGCAAATAGTAATGCACAAAGTTGCTTCTTTTTTGCAGAGTGATTTTAAAGTGACTCCTCTAGAAATTCAAAGTGCAGGTTAAATATTTGTAAGATTCTTCATTATCTAAAGAACTTTTGATTGGAGACTCTCTGGCCTGCACTGCATGTGAAAATATTGAAAAATTAGCTAGATATTTTTTAATTACTAGCTCAATAGTGGAAAAAAGCCCTGATGTCTGAAGTGTACACTGCTCACAGCTAGAAAGCAATTCAGTGTGATAAGTGTAAGTGTGAAATGAATATGAAAAGATTAATGAAAATAATGGGAGAATTTAGGAGAAGCATTGAGTTTAAATTTGTTCTGGGTAAAAAATATGTAATTATAAGTAGTGTAATCTTATTTGCTGTAATTACATTCTAAAAATTAGAAGATAATTAGTGCTAAGGAGCATTCCCTTTTATTCATTTCTTGCTACATGCTTTTTGCAACATTCTCAAGTCATTACATGCAGCAAAGTACTGCATTTAAAATGTGTAATCTGTAGTATTCTAACCTCAATGTGTTTTTTGTAAGATGAAAACAAGGAAGGACATTCTTCCTACTTTTAAAACCGAAAGGGGGGTCTTGCATTACACGTTTTCTCCTGAACATTATTTGTCTGTGTGTAGAGTTCTTTAGTGGCTCCAGTGTAAGGAATTGTCCAAGTTCTGAAATGTAGGCAGGTCCTCTGTGAATCCTGCTCACCAATGTATGTACCTCTGTCCAACGTACATGCTTATAAGGTACCATCTCTGTTAGCAGCAGGAGAAAAGACCATTCGAAGTTAATTCTGGATTGAACTCGAAAACTGAAATCTCCTTATCCTTCATCCTTAGTCTGAATTGGAGCAGCACTTGCCCCATTTTCCAATTCTCTGAATGAAAATTATCAATTACAGCTGAATTTTCTTCTGAAGAGTTGTAGTCAGACATAGAAAATTTAGACCCAGATACCTAGGAATGCTTCATGCTTCACTGCTAGTGACATCACTGGAAACTCATTTTGACAGTGTTCCAGACTGGATGTTATGACATTAAGAATTTTAAATACTAGAAGATTGAAATGAATTTAGAGATCCTTTAAATTATGCAGTTGCATTATTCAGTATATTACTTTGAATTAGGTTATATTGTATTAATATAATGTAATTAGTACAGAGGAATTGGTAACTATAATGTCTCTTAATAGAAGAAAAATGGTAAACAGACTGGTGAAAGAATCAAGAGGAAAAATATGTGTGCTTGTTGCTGATCAGAAAAAAAACACATATTAGAAGAATATAATATTTTTAATTCAGAAACGAATGTTTTATTTACTTATTACATTGCATGACAGCTTAGAAATTTATATATCTATAACTTTTTTTTGGAGCTATAACAGAGCTGGAATTTATGCTTTGCTCTGTTACTTTTTCCTGGGCTTGTCTAAAAGCTGAGCTATTTGCTTGACCATAAGATTTAGAAATCTGAGGAAGAAAGAGAATGATTCATCTCTCTACCCCAAATTAAAGTCTTTCTGACAGTTAGATGTAATACTTTACACCTCACTAAGTGACTGTTGAGTGGAGGCACTGACATCTGACACTACAAAGACTAAAATATTCATGCATATTAAAAATACAAAATGTAAGAAATAGTGCTCTGTATTCACATTCATTGCTGGGAGTTAAGGCAAATATATTAATCTTATATTTGGTATCCCTCTGTACCATCCTTCACTTGTCAAAAACCAAAGATACAACATGCAGCTTTTGAGCAAGTTTTTGTCTTTGTTTTGAATGCTTATCATGTTGGAACGAGGCAGAAAATCTCCATTTAAAATTTCTAGTATTCATCCAAGTCTCTTCAAAAATAATCTTTTAAAAGAAGGAGAAAGTAATTAAGTTTGTATTCTTTATTGTTTTAAAGTAATTATTGCAATAATCTTTTTCTCTTTGTTTTGGCGAATTAGAAAATCTCACACAACATAATGATTAGATGGAGCCATTCAGCATTGGCATATCCATTTGTCAAAAAAAGTCATATATAGAAGAATTGTATCAGTCTGAAGAAGGGCCAGCTTCTTTCAAAAAATAACTGTTGCACCTAGGAAAAGCTATTTTTGGTGCTCTTCTCTGTTTTCTTATTTCTTTACACCTTTAGTTTCTTTTTGGAAATAAAGAACCAATATTTGTTCTGCATCTTTCTTTACTTTTAAACATGCAGTAGGGCAAGTAAGGCAATGTACAGTACAAACTGTACCAGAGCTATCTGCTATTTCTGCTATCTATTGTTTCACTGCCCCAATAAAAATTTTCTTTTGTGAATATTCCTCTAAAGTGATAATACTTTCGGTTCTGGCAGCTCTTGTAGTGCCTTTGAAATGCTTTACTATTTAGTATGCTTGTGGGAAGCTTCTGCATGCTTCTGTGGGAAGGAGCTGGAGCAAAGTGGAAGAGAAGGAAAGACATTTTTCTGTCCTCACTTGGGAATCTGTGTTTTTAGCTTAATGAGAGGAACAAACAAAGCCTACGATCCACAAAGACAAAAAAGCATTCATTTGAACTGGTATTTCAAATGAAAAGAAAATACAAATCAGTTTTTTGTTTGTTTATTTCAGAAAGTTATATTTCTTTGCCATATCTGTGATTGAAAAGAAACGTAAATAATTACTTTTTGATTTGTAGGATCAGCAGTGTTGCTTTTTATAAAACTATTTTTTTTTCATGTCTGGTTTGTGAATTCAGCTATCTGTTGGGTTTGTGCAAATGTCAGGTCTCAGAATGAATGATATGTGAATAGCTTAGAGATACCAAAGAAATGCATGAATGCAGCTATATTGAATATTTCTCTTACACTTCAAGTTAGTCACTTCCCAGCTGGCTAAAGGGATAGTCCACACCATATACCATATAGCGTGCTCTGTGTTGGTCAGTTGGTACTGAACAATTGTCTTTCATGTATATCGTTGTTTGTCTTGGGTTTTATTTATCTCTTTTTTTTTCCCCCTCTGCTATTTTCCTTTTCATTTGAATGTTTATTATTGTCATCACTGTCATCATTTACTACCATCACCATGTACTATTACTTTTACCATTCTTTCAGATATTGAAGTGTTCTTATTTCAACCTATGTGTTTTCTCACTTTTACCCTTCAATTCTCTCCCCCATCCCACTGAGCGGGGGAAGTGAGTGAGTGGCTGTGTGGGGCTTAGTTGCCATCTGGGTTTAAACCATGACACAGTTACACACATAACTGATTCCCAGAAAATTTAAGAAGACATTAATTTTTATTTGTATTGTGCAGAACAGAAAGATGCTGAGCTTGCCAACATGATAAATTCTTTGGTGCCCTTCCCTTTCTTTGATGAATCCTTGGAAACTGGTACCTAGATTTAGTGTTGTTGACATCAGGTTAGACTAATAATTAAAAAACAAAACAAATACAATCCTTATGCAAGTAATATGTTATAATTCCGAAAACTGAGAGAAGATTTACATTCAACTGAAATCCTGACAACTAAATAGAAAACATTGTATTTTGTTTAGAAAATTAAGAAAATACATTAATTTATTATTCAGTGGAGTAAAAAAGCACAAACATATAATAAATATCAAAATTAATAACACTCCATAAAGAACAAGAGCCATATCACAATTATATTCTGACACAAATTTAAGGAAAAAAAGAGTGATAAATTAACTCTGCATTTTTCAATAGAACCGTGATGTAAGCATAGAAATCTAGAAATGTCTGTCTGTTGACTTTATTCCAAATGCAAGAGGAAACAATACCATTTTCAACTGGAACATCATCTTTGTCCTTCTCACCATACTTTTTTTACTACCAAATGTCCTTATTATATTCTTGTTCTTGTTTTATTATCCAAGGCATCATAGATGAATGATTATCACAATTAGGGTTGGGAATTTAAAAAAATTGTTTGCTGTTGTTTTGCGTTGAATTTCTGTCCCACCAAATAGGAAGATTTGCAAAATATTAAGCAATTTCTCATATTTTGTGACTAGTAGAGGCGCTCTGAGAGATAAACAGGAATAGTAACAAAGCCTAAATTGCAATTATGAGATTGGTAAAACCGTATAAATGGGACTTTTAAAAAGCAGATTCTAATGTTACAACTTGACATTGCAAAGACAATTTTAAGAAATTACTTTTCAACTTCTGATATTTAAGGACCATAAAAATACTTATTTTAGTGTACATGATTTTTGCCAGGTAATTCTGTAGTGCTCTTTGCTATATATCAAATTGACTTTCCCAAAGAAGTTTTAATTGTGGCTTGAAAAGTTTCTATTGAAAAGTTAAATCAGTACTTGAGAAATAAAAGAAAATTACTACTAATATTCTCTGTGCAGTAATTACTTAAATTTCAAGTTGTACCTCTAAGATGTTTTCAGGGGTAATTATAGTCTTCTCAGCCAGTTACATTGTGAGCAGTGCTGTCTCTTATGGAAATGGGCTGAAATTCTGGAGGCTGGGTGTGATGTAAACCCTTAGTTTCATGTTATCTATAAAAGTGGTTATTTTTCTATGATCTGACTTAGTGTTATAGAAAATGTTTGGAGTGCATGGACTATGAAAGTAATTAAAAACAAACAAACAAAAACCCAAGACGTTATAATATTTCCATGGCTGAAGTAGATACTACACTGTAAGTTTGCTAAGTGAGACTCAAATAGCAGTGACAGCACATTCTGTAATAACCGTAAGACTGAGATATGCAGTTTCTTTGTGATTCATGCTCTGCCAGTGCAGTCATTTCATGCACTTCTCCCTCATAAATCCACTCCAAAATCACTTGTCTTCTTTGGCAAACTGATTCGTTTCAGATTTTAAGTTTGTGACTGTTGGTAAATGTAACTAAGAAAAACCTTAAATGTTCTTTAGCTAGAACATTATCTTGAATGCTTCAGCTGTTTTTATAAGGTTATTTCCATTCCTTGTTTTTAAGTTATTTAAACTGCAGGGGGTTGGGCTTTTTGTTGTTCTTAGTTATTTGTCTGTGTGACCAGTACATGAGAATGTGTGCGGCTTTTATTCTTTCATTTTTTAAGTGGTCTTTAAGTTCTTTTTTATCATTCTTACATAGCTTAAAGTTCTTGGTAGAGTTCACAATTTCTTTTTTTATGGGTTTAGAGTTCTTGAATTTCTTTTTTTCATTAAAACAAGCATTATGGCACAGGATGCATGTTACATCCCATATGATATTTGATATCTGTATTGTGTAAAAAGCTACAAGACAAAGTTTATAACTATGAAATAGAATCTCTTTCCTGAAAATGTGTATACAAGTCAACATCAGGTAATGTTATGGTGACTGTGGGTCCATGACACCATTTTCCTCATTCTTCAGTTGGAGCAAAAGAGACCAGATCATCAGAGATATTTAAAAACATGTTTTCTTCTTTAGTCACCTGCCTCCTGGATTGAACTCTGGTCCTGAAATTCCTAGCCAAAATATGACCAGTGTCAGAAAATTAATTAAGGCCAGATGAAGAGTCCAGCTAACCTCCTAACCAATGCCTTATTTGATTTAAATAGTCACAGACATTTGGCTGTGAAAATTACTATAATTCAATTAAAAGAATGAACATGGGTATTTACTTTTATTTCTAGATAGAACTTGTTACTTCATTTCACATTAATGAAAAAAGTTGCATGAGTAATATTACTGTGTGTCATTTTGTCATACTACTGTACTCCACAGAGACAGGACTGACCCTGCATACTACACTGTCTTTTGTTCTTTTCCATGTTTTGTTTTCCCCATGTGTTTTCGACAACTTCACGTGTCTTGGAAGAGCCCTTTTTCTCTTAATAGTTGCACCCTCCATAACTCAGTACTTGCATTTGTGGATTATAGGATTGGAAGGAAGGTCTTGTTGAATGACTCTGTCCCAGTCGCTTTGAAGTTATTTATGACTTTTTACAGAATACTCATTAGACTACCCGTCTGCCTCTCTCCAGGTCTTTTCTGAACACTTTCCAAGATGGTGACCCGGTTGCCTTTCTTTCAGCAAAACAACCCAATTAGCCTCACTAAATGTGCTTGAATTTATTTAGGCTTGTTTTTCTTTTCATACTTCAAGGACCATTTCTTCATGTGCTGACAGTAGCTACTTTTCATTGTTTTCATTATCAATTAAAATGTACTTATAAAAGTACTTATATATGACTATATCAGTAGTATTTTTTTTTCTATTGTATATTAACTCATTCTAATTTTGATCATGCTTGTTACTCTTCTGTTACAGAATCACTCTTTACTATTCTGCATTCTTGCTTTCGCTAATTCAAATATGCAGATTAGCAGCATATTTATGGTATTCTGTGTTTTTCTGTAGCAATACATCAGAAAGTAAATTGCCCCACTAAAACTGCCTGTACAGCCTCTCTATGTACAATCGCTAGCATATAGTGCTAGTTTTATGATTCTGTTCACATTCAGTATATTATATTTTATTTCTCTTATATTTTCCTGCAGTACTATGCCCTAGTCAGTATTTTCTGTGGTTTATATTTGTCCTGTAGAGCTTTTCCTCTCTAAGTGTACTTATATAAAATCTCACTCAAACAATTGTAGCATTTATCCAGTAATGTTATGTCTTTAGTCAACATGTTAACCGCTTTAAAGCGTTTTCCTAATTCCTGAAAAAAATGTTGATTTCACCTTATCCTTGCTTACTCCACCTTCATCTTATTTGACAGAGTACTGGTTAAGAAATAGTCTTGCTTTTTATCACCTCTGTAATAATGCTGTGCATTTTTCAGATGATCTTTTGTACTATTTTTCAAAGTCAGGGATTGCCACTTCCTCTGTGTGATGTGATCATGGCTATATATATTGCCATAAATGTAGCAATTGTTGATTTCTGTGGCTATGGTTTTAGTTATACAAGCACTTCTTAGGGTCTTACTAAGGCATAGAGTACTGAATATGGATTTGCAAAATGTTTTATCTCTATAATGCCTTCATAAACCTTCCTATTAATAGAAACTCTTACTGTAGAGGGGAAAGGAAGGAAGCAGATGCAGCCCCTGACATCCTGAAGTAGCCAGTCTAATTAGGGTGAGGGGTGTCAGCAGCACAGCACATGCAGAGGTGTTCCAAGCAGCAGTGATTTTGTGGGCTGAACATTTAAATAAGATCTCCTGCTTTCTCTCTCCTTTGACACTTGACACTGAATCAGCTCTGCTTTCTGTGTGCTCCTCTCTTGAGCTGCACTGTGAATCGGAGCTGGGTTCGATGTCTGGCAGTGTTGCCACCTGTTTCATGTCACTTCTTTGTTCTTCAGCAACTCTTCAGTGCAGTGTCAGAGAGCTCTTGAGTCTGTTTAAGAATATCATTTGGGCTCTCTTGCTAGTAATCAGTGACATATTTCAATTGTAAATACAGTAGAAACAGAAAGAGTTGTTTGACTTCTTAAGGAGGAAATGGAAGTCCATTAACATAATCATAAGGCTATTTAATATCTGCAGCTACAGTGTCATCAGTGGATGTGGTAGGATGTGCTATTCTATTCTATTCTACATGCATTCAGTGCTTGATCTTTTTCTCAGCCTTACCAAAACAAATGTAGAGATTCTACAACAGTTACTTAAGCCACTGGGGAGAACCCCAGATATCCCGGCTGAAGTCAGCTAGATAGCAAAATAGTGATTGAGGAATACAGAAGTGAATAATCGTGTAAGATTATGCTAATAACAGATTCATCATATTGTAAAACACTGAGATGGTATGCAGAGGAGCCAATTGCTGTATTTTTGTCGTATTAGATATTTTTTCTGATCTTGGATAATTATTGACAGTTATGATATTGTAACATGAACTTGGAGAAGAAAAGGTAAACTACTGAAAAACTTCAGAATATTCTGTTTATCTTCTGAATAAAGATAAAGCATTATGTTATAGTGTATTATTAATTGATCTCTAACTGGCCATTTTAATATTTTTTTTTCGCTTTTAAAATTTGGGAAGGTAACAGCTCTCCTTTGATGGTTATATTATAGAGTAATCATTGAATGGATTGGATTGGAAGCAACATTTAAAATCATCTAGTTCCAAACCCCTGCCATGGTCGGGGTGCTACCCATTAGATCAGATTGCCTTGGGCCCCATCCAGCCTGGCCTGATCAATTCCAGGGATGGGGCATCCACAGCTTCTCTGGACAACTTGTTTCATTGTTCCAGTACCGTCTGCGTGAAGAACTCCTTCCTAATACGTGATCTAAATCTCTCTTCTTTTAGTTTAAAACCATTCGCCCTTGTCCTATCACATATGATGTCTCATACACTGTACAACACAGATGTAAATACAAAAGTAGGTCTCTCTCTGTAGTTTGCTATGTGTAAAGAATATAGATGCAGAATCCCCATATTCATGTTTCTTATAAAGTTTATGTCAAGGATTCAATTATTCCTGTTATTTCCAATAGAATAATGCATGAAGTATTTAGTCTTTAAAAAGTAATGAATGATATTACTACTTAATTTAATGTGACATAGATTACAGTAGGCCAATAAATCATATGCATCCTTAGATGGGCTTTGAAACATTTTATGGCCAAGATCAGGATGTAAATTGAAAAACTGACGTACCATTTTAGAATAATGATAGTGCTGCAGCAGGGAGAGAGATGGCCAAGGATAAAGAGGCAGACTCATTTTCTGAGGTAATTGCACCTGTGCTTCTCTCATGGTTTTTGACATTGCAAGAGTGAGGCCTTAGAAAGTGACTTCAGTTTATTGCCAGTGTCTTGGACAGAGAAAGTGCAAACTTGGATTCACAAGTCTTATTAAGTAACTTTTATTATAAAAAATATTTTTATTAATAAACTATGGGTTTGTAGTTTACCAAGAGGCTGTAGGCAGCAAATAAGAAATACTTTATATCTAATTATACAACTCTTTTTTGCTAATTGTTTTTGTGCCTTTGGCTGATCAAGTGGTTTCCTTGTCACACAGTTGTTAGCTCATTTTCTTTCTCTTTCTCCTACCCCTTTTGAGGTTCAAGTTATTGTATGACATTACAGGTTATCTTTAGATTCATACATATTGATAAAAATCTTTTTTTTTTGCTTTAGGAAATTTATAGCTTTTTTTTTTCATTTTAGAAGAAAAGCTTTTCTTGTCTTTAATTCTGTAGCTGTGAATTAGTCAAATGAGTATTAAATAAGAACATTTATTCAGGTCTTTTATCTTTTTTTCAGTCCTAAGAAAATTTTAATCATTGAGTATGTCACCAAACATGGTATATGAGATTACTCTGGAGCTATGAGCCATTTTAAAAGTACAAAATACTGTAAGAGATATTAATGATAATCATTATGTTTAACAAGATGTCCATGTAAAGGTAATGTGTGTACAATTTTATTTGCCTTGGAGAACAGTTTAAATGCAGATGAGCAACACAACCTACTCGCATTTGAAAAATGTAAGTGGAGTTGCACTATATTCAGACTTAGGAGAAGATATCAATATGGCATGACTGTTAGTATCTAATTTAGCAGGCTAAATTACCTCACTAATCTCCCTAGGATCTCTTCAAAGTGTATGAGAGAACATGGCTTCTCCAGAGAGCAATTCTTTAGCAAAAGCCTAATTTAAGGTGCTGAATTGTCCTCTGGAGAAGTTTATTGCTCTCCTTTGAATAAGCCAGGACCTTGGTTAATAACTACTAATTATTTATCATCATGCTAAGGTAGGTATCAAAACAGGAAATCAGAATGTGTATGAAAAGTTGACCTAGTTATGGAAAGTCTGTAATTTTAGGTGAAGTGGTTTATTTTGGTCTCTTATTTCTGTAACTCCAGGCTTCTAGTTGAGGAGCCGGAAAAGAAATGCTCACAATTTTTTTTACCAAAATATAAGCTATGAAAACAGGCCACACATCAGGAAATCACAAGAGAACTTCACATAGGTGTTAGATTAAATGCATGGAGGAAGACCAGAAGCAGATTGAAAGGGAGTGTTTAAAAGAACTCATCAATCTACGAATTCCTGGGTGTTACCAAGGTGTATCCTGCAAAGCCTGAGAGGTATGCCATCCCCTCCCTGAACTATCTTTCAAAGGCACTCTCTGCAAGAGAGGCAGAGGCAGCAGCACAATCATAAATATTACCTTCCTGAAGGTAAGTGTCTTTCCTGAGACCCCATAAATAGCAACTGCCAAGCTGCAGCCAGAGAATTCATCTCGGGACTTCCACAGCTGTTGCCTTGTGACTAGCAGAAGCTGTGGAGCTGGTGTGGGGGTTTTGTTGATTTGCCTTAAAATTGTATGAGGGTTGCATTAATTGAAATTAAATGTTTTCAGAAAGTCTTCAAATTGATGTAATAATTATAGGTCATTTTCTGCTTGGTAGGTGTTTGTTTGCTGAACATATGCAAGTTTATATACATACCACATATATATATAGATACATACAAGTGAATGAGCTCATCAGACAAACCTCTGAGGTGAATTCAGTTTCCAGGCTATGAAAAGCTTTTAAACAGTACTGAGCTTCCAAAAGCCAGAACAAGTGTCTTGAGATTGAGCCAGTTTATGGCCTTGTAGGACCTCCTAAATTGAATTTGATTGAATTTGAGCTAGCTCAACCTTCTGCTTAGACTGTTTCCTAAATTGGAGTAATTGCGTTAGAACTGTGAAGAGATTTATTATCCCTTCAGTTCTTCCATCTAATTAATTCTGGCCTAATTGTATCCACCAGATTCAAAAAGATTTAAAAAAAGAAGGAAAAAACAAATGGAATGATAGAGAAGTAAAGAAGTCTACCTTTTTTTACTTTGTGGTTTGTTTGGATTTTATTTTGAGTGGGTGAGAAGGGAAGTAGCTTTATGAAAACATTTAAAATCTCACCTAGGTTTTCCTGACTGTTGTGGGTATCACTGTACTCCAGTCAGAATGTATGATTACCAGGTTAGTTATGTTCACCTGTTCTGCCTTGAATTGAGATGGCCTGAAGCATTGGTGATGTCATGACTTTACAGATTTCTGCATGAATTATACTGTCTTTATTAGACCTTGTGTATTAATTTGTATGTATTCACTGCTATTGCTCTTCATATTCATATGATACCACTCATGTATCAGTGAAGTAATTAGATGAGACCTCCACTGATGAATTATTGGTATGTCGATTTGATCTATAGATTTCTAACAGATACTTAGTGTGTTAATAGCATGTCCTGTTCACGCTCTGAAAAATGAGAAGCTTCTTGAATAATATTTGTTTAGGTTTGTGTAACACAAAAAAACCAGAGACACTGAAGCTCACTGAACTACTTTCAGACAGCACAAGGTAATTGCACACAGCTGCAAGTTAGCAGCGAACATAGTGCTCCACCTGGGTATATATCATTCTGCTTGTAGTGTAGATAATTAAATAAAGCAGAAAAGATTAAATAAAATTTCCCTCTCTTATATCTCTAGGTTAATAGAAGTTCTTATTGTCCTGTTAAGTAAATGCACTTAAAATTGAAGTATTGGGAGCAATGAAACAAAAAATTGTCTAATAATGATATAATTAGTGCCATCCTACATTGTTTTACAAGAAGACAATCTTCTTGATGCAGATGAATCATTTTGACATTATTATTTTGGCATGTCTAGCCTCAAATAGTCAGCTATGTTTTGTAATACAGAAAATTTTATTTTCCTAATAAATCAAATACCACAACTTTCCTGTTGTCTAACTGTTGCAATTTGAGTTAATGAGCTCCAGTTCCTTATCACAATGCTTTAATTTACAGTTCTAACATGACCAATGCCAGTAAAATGTTCTAGTATATTATCTAGCAGTAAGTAAAACCTGTCAAAAAAATCGATAAAAAGAACAGTGCTTAACAAAAGACATATGCCTCATAAATAATATGTCATGACAACTGGCAGCTCTAGTAACATATTTGAAGGAAAATGCTGAAAAAAGTAACCAACCATAAGGAGCTAATGGGTTATTTTTGCTAGAAATCTGTCATAGACTTTTCCTGTCACAATATTATTGCATTTGTGATAAAGCAAAAGGATATGTACTGTGATTTTTCTAGCATAGTATAGAAATTACAATTAGCAAATATAATCTCACATTTATTTTTATAAAGAGCAAGTCTGTCATCCTTTCACTAATCCCTTTCTACATCAGTATTCCAATAATATTAGTCTTCTGTCTTAACCTCATGTCTGGCTCATTGTTTTCCAAAAATATATGATGCACTTGTGCAAAAGGCACATGTAACTTCTTATGAATCATTTGTTCAAATCATAAAACATAACATTTTGGAACAAACACATTCTGATGGTTTAAAAATGACAGATTATTGAATTTGAGAGAAATCTGTGTGTTTCATTTGAACTGACAAATGAAATAACTTTCAAATCTCTTGATTCTAATATGGGGGTTGGGCATTTTTTGTGGGTTTTCTTGTTTGCTTTTTAATGAGTATGCTGGAAATACTTGTGGTGAAAGGGCATATTTTCTTTAATGCAGCATATGATGATGAAGTGTAAAGTTACAATAATAGCATTGAAGAGCAACATCACCACCACCCCCCTGAAAAAAAACACCCAAACCCCCATGAACCTGTCTCCCCAAACCAAGGTATAAAGGTGTCCTGAAACATTAGATCTAAAAGTAAGCTTTTAGGGAGACTTCACAGCAGGGGTTAATTGGCCACTGGAATGTCACAGAAAACTTTGAATATGAAGGCCAAATAATTTTTATACAGAAGATGATGAAGACATAATATAGGGGATAGGGTCTAATGCAGTAGAAAACAGTAGTGAAGTTGTAGTAAAATAGAGTGACAAAGGGAGGCAATTTTGGATCTATCATCTTGACCTGATTCAAAATTAGAAATTTAGTTTAAAAGGCCAGGGAAATGGAGAGAAAGCAAAAAGAAACATGTGCACCACTAACAGTTGCAGGAAGGGGAATGGATTATGGCACTGGAGATGACAAGAAATTTTTGTGCTTTACGCTTAACTTTTTTGTCAGCTTTGCATTTAGCAGATAAATTTAAATGCAAGTCTTCCATGTGTTTTCTGATGCAAACAAAGTGGAAAGAAAGCTGTAACATAAATACACAAGAGTTCCTGAGTACTTAATGGGCTGGTTTATTAAAAGTTCAGTACTTGTCCAATTTATCTGCCTTTACTCTGTGGGTGGCAGAACAGCTATTATGAAGTATTGTCTTCCAGTATTAACATTCAGAAAAAAAAATTCATGACATTTAAACTAAATCTGAGGCTTCGCTAATCTTAATACATTCATAGTTTTCCTTTGTTTCATTTTATTTTGCTGTACAAAGAATTCAGTGCTCCTATTACTGCTGGTGAATTGAAAGTGTGTTATTATCACATCAGCCTTAGAGAAGCTGGTGTGAAATAATGGTAGGAGTGCAACATCACAGCCCTCCTGATGTGTGAGGTACAGAAGTTGTGCTATTTGCTAATTATGTACCTTTTCTTCTGTGAACAGAGACACTGAATAAGACCAGAAATTATAAATGGTGTTGACTACCTGTATCATGCTTTGAGGTTAGCAGTGGGTCACAAATCAAACAGCAAAAGAGATTTCCTCTTCTTAAATAAGAAATTGTCCTTTAAGGATAAGGAACATTATTTCTGTTATTTCAGAGAAGAGGCAAAATGACCTGCTAGCTTCAAAGGTTGTTCTGGATGCTTTTCAAATGTACCTGCTTCAGAAGTACTGTCTGATGCTTTTGGTGAATAGGGTGGTATTAGATATGATTTCAATGCGTCTTTATATTTACCTAGGAAGCATAGTGAGGACAAATACACACTGAGAGAAAAGACTGGTTTGGGTCATGTGAAATACATAAAAAGGATCATCGCAGTACTCAAAGAGTCTGGTCTCCTGTGTCATTTAGGAAAAAAAATTCTGAGTAGACAGAAATTTGGAAAGTTTCTGTATATTTCTCCATTGATGAGAAAATATAAAATATGTTTAAGTTTTTGAGTCCCCACTGATGAGAAAATATGTGATGAATGGAAAAGTATTTCCAGTAAAGTATCACCAAGTGTTACCTTGTGGCATTAGTAGATCTAAGGGTGGATCTCACACTGTTTAGGATTTTCTGCTGTTATGGTCACGATACGGATGGACATTTGTCCTGCTCATAACACAGTTGTCTATAGATCAGATGGAAATGTTCATTGTCTCTTTTGGGGTGGGACTGAGATTAATTATCTTCATTTTGGCTTGTGCTAGGCCTGCATGTGTCTAATGTCACATCCCAGGAGTGCTTATTGGCACCTTCCACTAATATGAATGCAAGAAGCCTTGCACAATTCTCTGTGGCAGTACTGGAAATCTAAATTAAAATATGCTCTCAGCAAGCAGTGCTGCACAGGCCAATATGTGGAAGAATATCTGTTTGCAATTTGGGCTGCATGAATGGTAGCCAAAGAAGCCAGCTGTAGAAAACAGAAGAAAATATAAGCACTTATTAGAAAATACAAAAATCATATTTAGAAGCCTCAAAACACGGAGTAGAACCAAAGAAAGAGATTTATGATGTTTCACTTTTAATTCTAATTTGCAGTCTGTTATTATGATATAATCTGTGGTTCTCTTCAGGGAACAGCAAACAGCATCTGGTAGCTCTTTGGATTCCCTCCAAACTGCTTTGAAATAGATGTGAATACAGTAAAGTGGTGTGAAGGATAGGGTATTCTGTTCTTTATATTCTGGTAAATTTTATTGTTACGAATGCTGAGTTTAAATCTTAAGTAAGCTTCTTATTTCAGGTGCTATAATACTGTTTTGCAGCGTGAATGTGTTCACAGCCGTCCCTGAAGATTTCCGTAAATTGGATAACACAGAACTGTGGAGGCTGACTGAGCTTACCAGTCACTCTTGAGCGCTGTGCTGCAGTGACTGAAGTGCTTTGAGGCTGTGTCGGCTTTAGTTTCACTGTCTCTTTGATGTGCCATGTCGTGCCACAGCATCACAGCCGGGGAAGTCTGTCTGGGGATGAGGCACCGTAACTGGGAAAGCCCATGGCAGCCGGCTGACTTCTGCAGCTACAGCAGCCTTTGGAGCCGATAGCTCAAACTGCTGAAAGAACACACAGTAACCTTTTGGAGGTCTATTTGAGCTGACTCTGTCAATAGTTTACACTGATGCAAATGGCTTTGCTCCTGAGAATAGCTGAAAACTTTTTGGCTGTGTTTGCAGAGCACTGAATGCCAGCTGATGAATGCCCTTTTTTAGTTTTGGCCTGCATGGGTGGCCATTGGTGGCTAAGCTTACATCAATAGTGTTGGTAGCACAATAGGTGTTGCTGAGCACCCAGGGCATAGTTTGTTGTGCTCCAGAGGGTTCACTGTGGAGTAGCTCTAGACTGGTCCCATGGACTAGCTGTGAACTATAGAAGACCTGGAAAAGCTCAGTTCTATGAGTTCTGGGCAGTTAGTTCCTATTTCTCCCCAAGATCTATACAGATGTAGCCTAGAAGCCCAAGCAGAGGAACACTACTCTGTAGGTATACACATATACCACATTTTCCTTCCTTGCCTCCCTTGGTGTTTTAATAAAATATAATCACTTCCTTTGGAAAATTATATTAGAATTTAATTAACCTAAGTGTTATGAAATGCCTTTTAGTGTCCTGTCCAATCTCTTTAAATTGTGTCATACTTTTAATTATTTCTTATAATAATTTCATACGAGTTTTCTGCTTTCCATAAGATGACAGTGCTTAAATCTATATAAAAGATCTATCTTCTGCACTATATGTGATTATTTTCCATTTACATTTATTTGCTTTAAAACTATGAGTAATGAATAAGTGATAAACAACTATATAAGAAATGTAATTATATACCAAGTAAAGGCAATTTTTTTTGTTTTAGTACTTTATTCATTGTTGCCTCACACAGTGATCCTAGTTGCCATTTATTTGTCAGTGTGCTGATCTCCAAAGATGCTGGTGCCTATTCAGTGACCTGACAGTGAGTCATTTATAAATTCCAACCTGTGTGCTTAAAACATATGCACCACATAATGCAAATCAAAGATTCACATAAAATCCATTATAAGAAGGATGTATAGGATTTTTCAAGCCTTTTAGTGATACCTCTGTTCTTCAAAAGTCACATGAGTCACGAACACGAATAGAGGACGAGTTAAGCTGTTTATTGCCACCTGTCTTGTGAAAATGCTTATAGCAATGAGAATGTCACATATATTCTCATAGTGAAGAAATGCAAAGAAGTGGTTATTTAACTGTATGAAATGTTACAGAACTGAAATAGTGAAAGAGATCAAGAAACTACTTACGAATACTTTCATCAGTCAACTATCTCACAAATCTATAAAGAACTTTCCCATCAACAGAATTGCTTGATTATTTTTTGCTAAGGAGTTGGAATTCCAAGCATGGCATCCAAACTATAGATTTCCTGAAATTAGTCTTGTAATATGAGAAATAGTAGAATAATTTACTAGTTAGACCACACTCTTTCAATTTCTCATCAGCTTCTTAAGATGTTCTTAAAATAAGTAATTTTTTCTATGTTTACTATACAATTTGCTTGCTCTGAAACATTTTCTTTTTTCCTCTCTCTTTTATTCCTGGACAGTTAATCTATTAATAGTAGGGTCAAATTGCTGAGGAATTCAGTCTCTCAGTCTTTGTGATTTGGAGTGTACTGAGCAAGAGAGATACTTAATTCATATTTACAGCAAAGATATACTCAGTGATTGGGAATGTTTATCTATGTTTCTTTATAATATAAAATCTTCCATAAAATAATCTGACTACCAAACACTGATGCCTATTTGAAGCAAAGGGATTTTTATCAGGGTCTGGATTTGTGAGAATGTGCACATAGCACTCCCCTCAGAGGAAAAGAGAATAAGCCTTTGAAAAGCAGAGTCATTAGCATGGTCAAAAGTGTAACTTTCCAAAAATAGATGAGTGCTATTTGTTGTCTCTTATTGGGGAAGCAGAGTGACTCTGAATGCCATGTCTTGACTCCTGTAGTGCTCTTGTAGGGACAACGTGTTGATAGGTATGCTTTTACTCCTAAAACCCACCCACTCATATCGGGCTACTGGAGTAGTGTGCTTCACTTTAATGCAGTGTGAGCCCATTTGTCCCTAAAAATCTATGAAAAATAGAATGGCGATCATTAATAAAGCAATTTGGCATGCAGCAATAAAGCAACTTTGCATGCAGAGCATTAGCAGTAAGCTCTAGAAGCTGCTGTATCAATAACTTTGCAGTTTGCCCAGTCACCCAAGCAGACATTGTCTTGAACTCTATCAGAACGTCTTGCATGGGGACTTCTGTAGGATTCTTTTTCTTCTTTGAAGTTTGGAGTTTTTTGTGCTTGGGTTTCATTTTTTTTGTTTGCTACATAAAAAGCGTGTGTGCTTGTGGCCTGCTATTGCATTATGTATTATATAACACCAGGCTGAAATGAAAGGTAGTAAATCTTACTGTGACAAAAAAAGGAATTGCTTATATTTTGTAAAATTGGTTTTTTGTTTATTGTATGCAAGCAGTATAAGATGTGATAGACTTAGTGAATTATTTTCTTCCTTAATTTCAGTTGCTGTGAATTTCTGAATGATATGGCAGGAGCATTTATGGCTCTTAGTGATCTTTACCAGATTAAGTTAAGTGTTTCAGGTTTTTGTTGCCCTTATAGCAAACTGTATCCTGGGCTGCACCAAAAGCTGTGATCAAGAAGGCAAAGGGAGGTGATCTCTCCTCTGCTCTTGTGAGACCCCACCTGGAGCGCTGTGTCCAGCTCTGGGGTCCCAAATAGAAGAAGGACATGGAAAATTGTTGGAGCAAGTCCAGAGGAGGGCCACAAAGTTGGTAACAGGACTGGAGTACCTTCACTATGAAGACAGGCTGAGAGAGTTGGGGCTGCTCAGCCTGGAGAAGAGAAGGCTGAGTGGAGACCTCATAGGAACCTTCCAGTGTCTGAAGGAAGCCAGAGTGGGACTCTTCTTCAGGAACTGTAGAGGTAGGAGAAGGAGTAATGGGTACGTATTGAAAGAGGGAAAACTTAGGTCAGATAAAAGGAAAAAAATTCTTTACTGTGAGAGTTGTGAGGCACCAGAACAGGTTGCCCAGGGAAGTTGTGGATGCCCCAACCCAGGCAGTGTTCTAAGGCAGGTGGGCTAAGGCCTTGAACCACCTGGTCTAGTGGGAGGTGTCCTTGCCCATGGCAGGGTTATTGAGACTAGAAGGTTTTTAAGGTACATTCCAACCCCTTGACATTCTGTGAGACTTCAAAGCAACATTTTTATTCAGGTTAGCTGAAGGAATTGAGATAATTTAAACAGATTAGTTGATGACATTATTATTAAACTCTTCAAATTCATTATTACAAGTATTGTTTGTCTGTAAATCTTAAAGTGTTTAAGAGACGAATTTACAAGAGGGATGCTGGTGCCTAAATGTCCCTGCAGGCATCTAAATCAAGCATTTAAATGTCAATGTATTCATACCTCACCTGTCAAGTACTGAGAAGAAAACTCCTTTGGATTTAGTTTCAGATTCCATAGCTGTATAAGCTGATAATTTGCTGCTCCTCAGCATTTTCATGGCTTAGAAAATGTGACCAGAGAGTTGAGCTACAAGGATCCTTTGCACCAGTGGCCTTATATGTGAAAACAGTGGATATGCAGCATGGATGCTCACATCTTTTTTTCCAAGGTGATATGCAGACAATGTCCTCCTAAAATGTGCTAATGAGAAAAGAGCTTCCAGAAAAGATGGTGTAAAATGGTTTTGCCTAAAATAATTTGCTGAAATATTTGAGGCTGGAGTCACACTTCTTCCCTTTTTCCATGGTTTTACATTCAGGTTTTCATGTTACACAATGGACTAGTCCTTTCAGAGACTTTCATGATGGAGCTGTTCTATTTAGAATTAAGTACTTAAATGTCTTTTAAGCCAGAGAGATGAACTCCGTAACCGAGTGATTATTGCAGCCCTTTGGGATACGAAAGCAGCCTTTCAGATTACACAACAATGAACATTTCAGTATTCTAAATTAAGCGTTCATAATAGCAGGGTCTTGAACTCAGTCCTCCAGCCTCCCAAATGAATAACCTAATCAGGGAGCTGTGGCAATTCCTATGTGTTCACTGTGATGCAGGAGGAATCTTTGGATTTCTTGTGATGCTAGGGAGGTGTGCTATGAGAACGTGAGGATGAGTGCAGAGTCTGTAATCACGAGCTGGCTGTGTCAGTCTTCTGAAAGTGGGGAGCAAGTGGGCATCCAAATAGAGGACCCTTTATCTGAAGGGGTTTTGTACTTGTGCTTTCTGTTATCTTGTGTGCGTTGTAATCAGTGAGTGACCAGGTAAAGCAGCAACTCCGTCAAATGTGCTTTAAAAGAATCAATGCTGTTTACTTTTCAGAAGGAAGCTCAGGACCCTGTTCCAGAAAATTTCAGAGTTACAAATAAGAGAAATATCTGCCGCCTTCTGCCAGAAGTGAGCTGCCTGAGCCTGGGGAAGGGAAAGAACTCAGCTTTCTTGACACCTTTTTGTAGTGAGTGGCTCTATGTGGAGTATTCTGACTGTTGTAAACTCCTTTCCTAGACACACGCTTACATACATATATAGATATATATATATATATGCAAAAATTTGTGGCCTTGTCTAAAAACAGAGGTGTAATAGTGCATTCTGCAATAGTTTTTTTAGGAAAAATTATACAATATTTATATATAGACTTCAAATTTTGGAATACCACATTTTAAAAAAAACAACAAACCCCCGCCCCCTCAATGTAGTTTTCCTTATCATTAAAACCAGCAAATTAGTTAACTGAAATAATGATAACTGAAAGTGATTTGTATGGCATAAGCGTGCGCTGCTGTGTTAAAATAATTGCAGTTCTTGTGCCAAATACTTTAAAATCTACTTGATTTTTAGTATTTTTGACAGAAGGTTCCTTTTGTCAGCTTTAACAATTAATATTGTAATAGAACAATCTAAGGACTTCTGTGATTTAAGTCAAATAGTTTATATTCTAATACACTGTAGAATTTTGCACTCAATTACTGTAAGTAGGACTGATGAAATGTCTGTTAGGTTTGTTCAGTATTTCTCGATATAATTTTTGATTTTAAGTGGCTTATGACACTGTTGAGCATAAGGCATAATGGTTAGAATTCCTAATGTCAAATATCTGCGTCAGGTTTAATATTTGGAGGTTTATCAGGCAAAATGCATATTTCAGAAACCTCAAGTAGGGAAAACAGTATTTTGCTTATTTGTACATATTATTTTACTGTAAATAGTCTTACTGTCCTACTTTGAAGTAGGAAGGTGAAATTACTCAGAGAAGGGGATTTTATCAAATCCATCCTTATTGTCTGCTTCATAGGCCCAAATTTGGACAAGGTTTAAAACTTTCAGTAATGCCACTTTTTGCATTTCCAGTGAAAATGTTTCAATTATTCCTAGGTAACTAGATCTGTTTGTCACTTAGCATCATTAATCTTCAGAAGTCTATGGAACATCAGAGCACAATCTATGGACTAGTAAGTTGGAAACATGTGGTGTCTGCTGAGGCAAGCTTAGAATTGAGTATGTGGCACGTGAAGTCTGTGTCATAAGTGACATGGGAAAAGAACAGAGAAAATTGGGTACAAGATCTGATAAAATTAGGAGATGGATACGGGGGAAAGAATTTAGGACTGGGTTTACAAAGGAAAGGCACCAGAACAAAGAGAAGGAAAGAATGGGAAGAGAATCTGTACAATTTGGTCATTCAAATCAAATGGTGGTCACTGGGCTAGGTGAGGTATTTTGGAAACAGGGCGGTGGAAGCAGGATTTAGTACAGAAAAAAGGCAGATGGCTTCATGGAGTCTTGATTTCACCTACATTGCTGGAGATTACACTTGGAAGATACTGTGAATTAATACCCTTTTCTCCCATGTAAGATCTGATCCAGAAAACAGTGATTAAGCGCTGGAGATCATTTGCATTCCAGACAGTATGAAAAAACATGTTTTAAGTTCAAGAATAACATTGCCTCATAAACAGGGTGACAGTAACCATGGAAAGGAAAAGAAAGAAGTGAAATTGCTTTAAATTGATGAAATTTATCATCAGTCCTGCCAGTCCTGCCATTGTCTCTGGAGTAGTTAGGAACCATTAATATTAGGTATATATTCAAATATGTGGATGGTACTTTATTGACTGATGGCTTTATTTGATTGCAGATGAGGCTCTAAATGTATTTGTATGACAGAGATAATGCCTACAAGATGTAGTTCTTTCATCATGAATTTTAATTTCATAAAGATAAAATGTCTATTTTCTTATTTGATTTTGGAGTAGAGATACACACTTGAAATTGATTATTTGGAATGCTAATGCTACGGGAATATCAAAGTAGTTTAAAATAGGAAATAACATCTGTCTGTGTTTATGATTTCCCAGAGGAGGCAGCCATCTCCTTTCCTTGCCTATTTTCAGGGATAAATTCTAGCAAAATTCTGTGTCCATCAATAATAATTATTCATTTTCTTTAAATGTATGAGAGCTTTGACAACCAATTTCACATCTAATCTATAAATTTCAAACTTAGAGAATATGTTTCCTTAAAATACAGGATTCAAAGGGTGATTGAGTTCATCTTTCTTCTTCACTTGGGAATGCTCATTTCCATGACTTTTACCTGATAGAAGGTAAGCAATACCTTGATAAAGCCATACTGCCATCACCTGGAAGCAAAACTGCACATTCCCTTGCTATGAAGAGGTCTGTGGAAACTGGGCTATTTCTGCTCTCGTCACCTCCTCCCAAGCTCAAGTGGTGAAGTTGTTTTTATTTATTGTGTATCTGAAACCATACTTTATAAGGTTTGTACATTTCAAAGAGTATAGTTTCTGAACTCACAGAACCTTATTGTACAAAAAGAAAGAAACTCAATATATCTTCGTAAACATCTAGTTGTTAATGAGGAGGCTTTAACCGTGATTGATAATTAGCATTATTGACTTGTTGCAGTACCCTAAATATTGTTTCCTGCCAAGACATCACAATCACCTTTGAATGTTTATAGTCTTTTTTCATTGTTGAGAAAATTTCCATAGAAGTATATTTACTACAGAAGAGGTGAGAATTGCTTCTTTTCATTGTTTCTGTTCATTCCCTGTAAGTCTTTTGAAGACTTTAATTTTGCACATGTTGAAAATTGGGCCAAAATTGGTGTCTTTTGCATTGTACCATAAGATCTCTTGTAAATATAAATTATGCTAAACTGCTAATTTTCAATTACTTCATCATGAGGAAGTGTAAGAATGCTTTAGTTTGCAGTTTAGAGGTTTAAACAGATTCTCTTTTTCTGCATTGAGCCCTAAAAACTAGAAACTTTTTGTAAACAAGCTTTTGAAAATGAGATAAAATATTTTCTTTTAATGTGAAGGAAGCATTTCACAGTTGACACAATTAATTTGTTAACAAGTCATAGTGTTTCTTTAAGAAATAAAATTAAAGAGATTTCTACAGTCAAAATCAATAAAGATGCAACAGTGTATCAGTGGGCATTAACTCAGGTCCCAGAAGACAATTTAAGGAAAAATTATACTAAGGATAAGAAAAATTAGTCTTCGAAAGAAAACTGCATGGATTACAGGTTTCCAAGGGAGACTGTGAAATACCCACCTCTGGAAATACTGAATAGGTATTTTTGAACATGGTCCTGGGCACCGTGCTCTTGGTGGCCCTTCCTGAGCAGGGGGTTGGAGCAGATGACCTCCGAGGTCCCTTCCAAAATTAGCCATTCTGTGAATCTGTGGTAACCCTGTATTGCTTAGAGGCTACATTTTTGACTAGATAAAGTCCTTGGAAGGGAAAATGACAGGTGCAAAACCCCACCACATTTCGTTTTATTTATTTTTAATGAGCCCACTTAACTGATATTCATGGCTTTTATTTCCTTTTGCAGGAGTTCAGAGCACAGGTGAATCTAATTCCACATGAGGAATTAATCTCTCTATTCTGATTAGTCTTGATTTTCTCAGTGTCCTGCAAGTGAAACAAATATAGTTGCAGCCAGACCTTGGCATCATTTGGAAAAATATTTCGTTTACTTTATAATTTATTAATATTGGGAAATTGTGTAGCTCAAGAGAATGGTAATGGGATATATAATCTATTACCATGAAATAACAAGAGTAAAAAAGGTCACCATGATTAGTGATCAGAGCTTTTTTGGCATTCCATTGGGTCACTGGGTCATTTGTGAAATGAGATTGGTCTCAGTCCAGTTCCCAGAGTTTCAATTTTGGTTTGTTACCTCAGGAAACATTAGCTTTTGCTGACAGTTTCCAGAGGCAGATCAAGAACTTTTGCAGTCAGTGTGTTTGAAAGAAGAGTTGCAGGTCTAATATAGGTATGTTTTGATGCTGCCTGATGCTGTTATCTATCTAAAGGTGTTTGTTTCAGGGTCACCAAATTAGATGTTTCTGGGTTTTGTTTCCTTTTAGAAATACATGTGTTACTATTGTTAAGCAAATATGTATGATTTTTAATGATGCCTTATCTTCTTTTTTTTTCTATTATAACAAATCAATTCACTTTGAAACAATTTAGTTGCAATTATATTGTTAGCAGTATTTAATTTCACACACAAAGCTGATTGATATTCTGAGCTTCTCTGCTTTTTTTGTCTGCTCTTTTAAAGACTTTTGGAGATTATTAATTCTTTTTTTTAATAATCAGATCCTGTCAAAAATTTTGAGTTAACAAACCCTTGAATTAGTAAAAATCAAAACTCTTCAGGGAAAATTTTCTTAATTACAGGGTGTGAAATAGCATGAATTTCCTTGGAATTTTGAGATTTGTTGAAAAAAAATAAATCTTCCAAATGTACCATGAAGCTGATGAAGTAATACATACTGTGAAGGCTGATGTGAGGCATAACTGTGGCAATTTACTGGATAAAATATCCATGACTTCTCTCATGCCATCTAATTATTCATCAATGGATAAGGTACAATTTAATTTTTACTTGCCAGGGTCTGAAATATCAGCTTGTACCTCCTTCCTGCTGCCAGCCATTCTGGACAATAAAATTGTGACATTTTTTAAACATTTATAGCAATGAAAGACTATAATTTACAAGTTATGCATAGATAGTTTTTATTTTGGATAGGAATGTAAGCGTATGAAGAATGGTTGTTTTTAAACTAAATGCTCATGAAAAATTAAACTCATTTTGCATTTAGTTTGTTCATTTCAGGTAAGAAATTAAAAACGATGGGGGTTTTGAGTTTGAAAAATGATGTTTAAGAGCTCATAAAAATGTTAAATTTCTTCACCTCTCCAATAGTATAATCTTCTCCTTCTGTAACCAAACATACTCACTATTGCCTGTGACTTCATTCTTTAGCATGTGATGGAGCCATTCATTCTTCAGCTAACATTTTCATCCTAGTTTGGACAAGTCTGCTGTGCTCATTTCAATACTCACCTCTGTATCTTGTGAAACACATAGACATCTTTATGGGTCATAAGATTTTTCCATGTAGACACAATAAACACTTGATTTGATGGAGGGGCACTTATTGCAATATATTATACACCAAATTCATTGCTAATTGCAACTTACCTTGAGACCTTTCAGAATATAGTTGACTAAAAGAAATAAAAACAAGTTAATTCTTCTGTTGTTTATGATAAATATGAAATATTTTAAAACTCTGTGCTGCTGATTCCACAAATATGTACTGTCTTGGAATTTGCAGCAAGAAAACGTCAGGTGTTAGTGAAAGCTCCTCCATAAAATATTTCTCCTCACCCTCACTGTTAACATTTATGCCTACATCATGGACTGTGCCTTGGCAACCATATCAGCCAGTTCCCTCAGGACTCTGGGATGAATAGCATCAGGTGCCACAGACTACGTACATTCAGGTTCTTCAGGTGGTCATGTAACTGATCTTTACTTAGTGGAAAGCACTTTGCTCTCCCACTCCCCATCCTGTTATTCATCCCCTCAAGAGGTGTGGAAAGAGAGGCTGCCATTGAAGACTGAGGCAAAAAAGTTACTGAATACCTCAGCCTTCTCCTAATCCAGTGTTACCAGTTTACCATCACTGCTTATTTAGGGGTTATGCCTTCTTTTGACCTTCCTTTTCTGGTTAACATACCTATAGAAGCCCTTCTTATTGTTTGCATCCCTTGCCAGGCTCACTTCCAGCTTTTCCTTGGCCTTCTTCACCCCTAAATGACCAAACTTCATCTCTGTACTCTTTCCAGGTCACCTGTCCTGGTGAGCTCTGCCTGTGTGTTTGCTTCTTTCCCTTCAGTTTGACCAGCAGTTGCCTACAAAGCCTCATGAATATTGTGCAGAGACATCTATGGGTAGTGAGGTGGGTAAAGGATTTCACTTGCCACCCTGAGCATGGGCTACCCTCCATTTGGTCCTTTCTTTACAACTGCTGCATTTTCCTTGCTGGGCGATGGATAGAGGATCCCCTTGATCTTTAAGTATTTCTGGTGGCTGCTCCTATCTCAGGGGGGATAGAGCTTGGTTCCAGTACTCTGTCTCCCCTTCTGCTTCTCTGGTACTCGTTAACCTTTCTAACTCATCCTTTAGCGCTGCTACCTGGTTAGGCAGGCCATCCGCTTGGTCACTGACACAAGTGCTCTCTCTCTGCTGCAGTCCAGTGAAAGCCATAGGCATTCCCTGCAGGCTGATACTTGACTGGCCACGTGGTTTTGGGAGCTCTGTCTGTCACTACATCCCTTTTGCCGAGCAGAGATGACTTGGCTCCCTGCTGAGTGGATACCACACCAGAGCTCCTCCCCAAGGGTGATGACACCAGTTGAGCCCTGGAGTGGGTAGATTATCTGTGCTCTACATGTGTGAATTGCCCACAGGAGCTGCTGTGCTCCAGTTGCTCATGATCTATGGGGGTGACTTATCTGCGAGGGTGGGCATTGTCCCTGCTGGCAGCACCGTGCTGGGTCAGAGCTGCCTCTCAGGCACAGCTTCACTCCTGCTGGCTCAAGAACAGGGGTTGGGCCCATCTCTCTGTTCTAGTAGCGAGGGCTTGCTGGCTAGGAAAGATCTCCCTCCCTTGGTGGGATCCTCAGCTCCAGAGCAGTTTTGTCTGTGCAGGTTGCCTCAGAGCCTTCACTGAAGACTTATGTTTATGTAATAAATATAGCAGCTGTGATGTGTTCAGCATTTTTGGGATTGAAGGAAGGAATCATACATACCTGCCAAAACATGTAAGTCTTTATACACAGAGCTCAAGTGAATTACAACAGTTTGAGTCTATAACAACATAGCAAGAAGCATTAATCCACTTCTCCATCTAGTAGTCTGTCTCCTGACTGCTATTATCCAGCTATATGATTATCCAGCTTTTCAATATAGTGTGTAGGAGTGAAATAAGGATTATTTAAGCCTTCAAGGCAGACTACTCAGAATTTTTTTTTGTGAGTTAAGTTGCAGCTCATATTGTATGATATTTGTGATTCAGTCATTGTAGGTCTGAAAAGAAAAAGGCGGTGCTCTTCATTTTCGTTAAGGGTTTGTTCATTCCTTTGGAAAGATAAGTCTTTTAAGTCCTCAGTGTGTGACAGTGTTGCAGTTGTTGAGCTTTGGAAAGAGCAAGTCAATGGCATGCAGAATGAAGAGCTAAAAGGTCCCTGAGAAAAACTTGTTAAGTGTCTTTTTCGCCTAACTAGGCTAGAGAAATCTCTGGGAATTGTTAGCTGCAAATATCTTCCCCAGGTAATCTTCCTTTATGTTGCAGTACAGTGCAAAATAATGCCTATAAAAGGGACATTGAAGGGAAATCCATTCCAGGTAGTTTTAATTATTTTATTATTACTCTACAATTGGATTTGAAGAAAAGACTAATTGAAAAGTGAGTGTAATACTTCATCCACCTTCAGGTAGTTCTGGGTGTCTGTCTACTCACAGTTTTTTTATTAAGTAAAAAAGGAAAAATCTGTGAAAGTAATTTTGGTGGCATTTCTTTCTTATATAATTTTAAATTAACTCTCGGTATCAGTGCTAACTAAGAGTACATAATTAAGATAAATCAGTTACTATACTTTTAGACATAAACCCCACACTTACATAAGCCCACACACACAGACAGTCCTCTCCTAATCAATGTCAGAAGCAGGGGAGGATGAAAAGCAAGACAGGTTTTTGTGGTAGTGGAAATAGGATGAGTAATAGCAAGATTACTATTGAGAGATGCAGATTATGCTATGGGGGATCAGGCTGTGGGAGACAGAGAAGCAGCTCTGAGATAAAACTCCTCTTTATATTACTTTTTTGTATGCACAATCGCGGTGCAGCTGTGTCACAGATTTTTTTATGTATAGCCTCCAAGCTGTAAATATGAAAATGGTATAAAGTGAAAAGTAAGTTGAAGGATAAAATCACCTTTAAAAGAAATGTTCATCTAGCAGTATATACCTTTTCTTTGATAAGATAGCATAGTTCTCTAATTTAGAATGAACAGTAGAATAAAACATTATAATGGGTATCAAAATTATGAGGACCACTTCTGCTCATAACATTTACCAGAGCACAGTTACACACAGTTTGCCTACCAAGTGCCTCATGGGTTTTTTTCTGCTTTCATTACAGCTTTCTGATCTGCCTTTCAAGATAGCCTTCTTGTGGAGTCACATGTTTAATGGACATTGTAGGCATTTCACAAGTAGATTACTTTGTCACTGGAGTCTGTGCTACTATTCTTCCAATATCTGTATTCTTATCTGTGCCCACAGCTGTGAACTACTTGCATTCTTTAAAGTCTCCATGTTAATAAAGCAAAATAGATCACAGACTTAGTGATTGAATATTCTACTAAGAAGCACTTTGTGCTGTTGTGAATTTTGGGTTTTTTTAAATTGAACTAGGAATGCTGAATACAAGCTGCAGCTCTGTTTCTTAGAGGTGCTTTGGACTGTTGTCCACAGATGTTGTCTTTCAAGAGCCTTGAAATCCAGCTTTTGAATGTCAGACTTCCCCATAACAGCAGGCTTGTCTCTCTACACCTCAGTCTGTGTTTGCCCTTGATCACTTGTTGAGGTGTCTTCTGGCCTTATTGGTCTTGTTTTGCTCTTGGTGGTCCATTTCAACTCCATTCTGCAAAGAAACACACCATTTAAAAAGTAAAATGGGATATGTCCCTGCTGCTGCTCTGCTGCTGACATTTATCCAGTTCCCTATCATCAGCTCCTGAGTAAATGGATGTTCAGAGTTAATGGCCATGCTGGTAGGAAACATATTACTCCTGTACAGTGGAACTGTTAAGTGTAGAAAGCTGTTGATTCCTCTGTCACAGATTCCCAGACAGAGAATGTCTGCTGCCTGTCAGGCTTTTGATACAAGATGGATACTGTAATTTGCAAGAGAGGGTTTTGATCATAAATAGCTCTCATGTATCAAAATCAAATTCATAACTTCAGACAGTGTATCTTGAAAACTCCCACAAAAATTTTGCTTCTTTGGATATAGGAAATTAAGTTTTTAGAACTCAGTTAAACTGTTGCCTTTGGCAAAATATTTTCTGTCATATTTGTGGGTTTAACTTTTTCTTTTTAGGCTTGCCATAGCACCCAGAAGTCCCATTCTTGAAGCATATTTTTCTGTTGTGGGTAGAATAATGACTGCTTCAAGGAGAGCTCTTGTGTCCTGTTGTATCAACTCCACCACAAATGCTAAAACCTTTGTAATACTGATGTTATCTTATTTTCATCTTGTTTGTCTACCATGATGAACTGTTTGTACCCATTTTCAGTTGTTCATCAAGGTGTTAATCATTGGTTTTAAGTAATTTTGTTATTGCTGCAGAAAAAGCAATATAACATACTTCATTGCTCGTAAGACCCTCCAAGAAGCAGGCTTGGTAGTTATAATTATCACTATTGCAGTAAGCAATTACCATTCTAATTATAATCCAGAAGGTATATTTTGTTATAAGAAGCTGGTGTAACACAAGAAATTTTTAGAGTTGAGCTTTACTTTGAAAGATTTAAATAATGGCAGCAGTAGTCCCTGTAACAGGTTTACAATTAAGGAAATGATTGGAGCCTGTGCCACACAGAAAATCCAGTCCAATATCCATTTTCAGTAGCTTCATGGTATCACTGTCTTAATTTTTGTTTAGTATATAATCCTTTAAAATTATTTTCTTTTTTATTTTCCTCTGTTTGATAGACTGCTGCTTCTTGCTGCTAACGTTAATAGGAATTAAGTATAAGAGTTTAAACTAGTGTCTTATCCACTGTCTTGGACAGGGCTGAAAAGATGAGGGAGATACCTAGTGAAAGAATCTGTAATGAACTTGTAATATTAATGTAAGGAAATTCTTTCTCAATATAGAGGTCTTGAAGCACTTGGCAGTTCTCATTGTTTTCATTCTAGCAAATGCAACTTTTTTTGAGACTAGCCTAAATTTTAATATAAAACTTTTGGATAGAAATGTGAAAAACATCCTGATTATCATAAAATCACTTTGAGATAAACAACTGAAATTTTTTTAATCCAGACTCCAAAGTGCCAAAACATAGAGCTTCCACAATAATTATGGAAAGGCATTATTTATTTTCATTACATAAAATCTGTGTTAGATAGCATGGTGTGGATCATTCAGAAATTTGACAGCTGAGGGTAGAATTATTTTCTCATGAGAGTATAGTAATGCTATCAGAGGAGGAAATAAGGCACCTGCAGAATTCTGATAAAGAAAATGGTATATATTGATGGTTTTAACTCTGTGGAAAAAGCTTGTCTAATCTATCTCAACAGCCACTAAAGCAGCTGAACTCATTATTGAAAGGTTGACCTATGTGCTGTACAGCCTATTCAGTTCTCTATCTTTCAGGAATCTTTTTTAAAGGATTATGGATGTACTCCATATCATACGCTTCAGTCTCAGCATCACTGAGTTTTTGGTACAACGGTTATGACCAAAAAACCTAAACCAAAAAACTCAAGTGCAGTTTATTTTCTCCTGTGAAATTCTTCAGACACTATAAAACCAAAATTGCTGCCCTGACACTAATGACTCACTCACCGCTTGTATTTGCTCTATCTTCAGTTCTTATTACAACTGCTAGTGCATGTTATTTACATTAATGGACATGCAAATAATAATATCAGTATTATGATGTAAGAAGCTGATAAGTTTTTGGTTTAAAATATACGAGAGGTTGTTTCAGACAGGTCAAGTTCTATCAGCCAGACAGCATGTTATTTATTTATCTTCTCTTGTTATTTATTTATCTTCTTAGGTATAAGCCCATGGGAATTTAGTCAGCCTCAGATAGAATCATGACATCCAGGTCTTATCTGGGGATCATATGAATTAAATGAAAACATTTTGAATGACTGTTTCAAGTCTAGAATCCTGTTGATTAAATATGTTTCAATTTTATTTTTCAGACTGCAATATAAGCAGTATGATGTACAGCATCAGAAAAGAGCTGAACAAAATTGGTTTTGAAAGGTTAAATGGTTTATTTTGGCACCCCTGACCTCAAAGTGCTTTGTGTTATATTTTTTTTTCTTCATTTCAAGTAATCTGGAATTTCTTTTGTATTATTTTGGGCAATGCATTGAGTTAAAATTTATCATCATATCTGCATCGAGAGTCATCTGTATTTTCACACATCAGTTAGACTATTCCTAAGGATGATGGCAGGAGTACAAATAACAGTTTCGAGGTCAATGACAGAAAAATTTCAATTGGAAATAACATTTCCGTATGTTCTCTCTTCTGTACTGTCAACACGTGTAGGGCATATCCCTTTTTTTTTTCTCCCTTTTATTTCCACTTTGATTTCTGGAGCATCCTCTACATTTGGACTCCACTCTGGAACCCGATCTGCTCACTACTCTAATCACTGTATTACAGGAGTGAATAATGCTCGTGAACAGGTGGGAAATTGCTGAAGGTGTCCCTTCGCTTTCTGTCGCACAATTAGCTGCTAGGTCCTGGTGTGGCTGAGAACCTGACAGACATCAGTTCTGAGACCTGAGCATGTCCAGTGAGCTTCATGCTGCTGCATGATTTCACCATATTTGCAATAATAGTTCACTGTGCCTTGTTGACACTATATCAAATTAGAATTAAAAATCTGACACAATTGAGGAAAACGTTACTTAGCCTGTCTGTTTAGGCAAAAGCACAGACACAGAAATGCAATATTGACATGTATGGAAACTGGTAGTGCAATTAATATATATTATACTCAAAGAGTAGATTGCTGTTCTAGAAATGCACATTCTTTGCATCAGCAATATTCACGCCTTATTATCTTTCCACTCCAAGACTTTTTACAAGAGCGTGTAATGACTTTACAGTGAGAGAGGGTAGATTTAGATAAGGTGTTTTAGAAAGAAATTACTTCCTGTTAGGGTGGTGAGGCGCTGGAACAGGTTGCCCAGAGAGGCCCTGGAAGTGTTGAAGGCCAGGTCCCTGGGTGAGGCTTTGAACAGCCTGGTCTGGTGGAAGGTGCCCCTGCCCATGGCAGGGGGGTTGGAATGAGAGGGTCTTTAAATCCTTCCCAACCCAAACCACTCCATGGTCTTTGAAAGGTTGTGTACTTGTCACAATGTATTAGATTTTTAGTTACACAAGAAAGCTGTTGTGCTTCAGTTTTAAAATGCAGTGCTGCATCATCTATTCTTGCAGAACTCTAATGTATATTCTATAGTTCCATAAGCATTGATCATGTGTAGATTTTTGTTAGTTTACAGTTAAATGTGCACCCCTATAACAAAATCTACCAAGTTTCAATGCAATACTCTGTAATTAGTAATTCACCATAAACAAAGGTCAGACGGAACTTGAAAAATATTATGTATACACTATATATATCTTACATAGGTATATTGTATGTGTGCATAATATATTTATGCAACAATCATGTTACATTAGGATAATGTAGTCTCTTAATACACTTTTTTAAAGTAAAAAGATGTTTTAAGAAAAAAACAGTTGTCATGTCGAATAAAGCTTTTGATCGTAATGGTCATGTGTCAGTGCACATCCTCTGAGTGCTGCTCTTTGTCTTTAAATATTGCCAAATCCTGTGAAAATGAGAGCACAAGTTTAGCTGTCCTGATACCTACATAGGAATCCTGTGCTGCTATAAACTTTAGACACGCACAGGTGTTAAAGACAATTTGGAGGAAGAGCAGGTGGAGAGGACAAGATCTGAAAAACTGAAAAAGTGGATTCCACAATATGATGTGATATAGTGTTGCCCAATTTTAAGCAAAACAAACATACTCTCATAGCTGAAATTTAACCTGAGGAAGGACAAAAGAGACAAAAATCAAACTTTGACAAGAGCTCCAGAGGCTATGTGAGGGAAGCAGCAATAATATATGGCAATTGGAAATTCATCATCCGAAACTAGTTCATATGTATTCCAGCCTGGCCTGCAGCCATGTAGTCACAGGGCTGTTGGTCTGAACTATTTCAAAATCCTCAGCATAAGGAGAGAAGCATTAGGTGTTTTTGCTCTGAGTTTCTGGACACTCTTGTAATTTTGGAATTCTGGTCCAACATCTTTCCTTCAAACAAGCTGACTCGAATGTTTCAACCCTGAAATACACGGCTTGGGTCTCCTATGTGTCTCTGCCCCACGGTCACTCATGCACACATTCCCTCAGCATCTGGTAGCACTCAGGCATCAAGTTTAACCCATTGGGGGATTTAATAGATAGCAAACAGTGTAGGCACAACAGAGGAACCTTATAGCAATAGCTAATTTTAAAAGCATTTGGAGAAAGATGCTTTAAAAATATCCTTACAGTTCAAGCTGAGCATTTGAATTGGGCAGAGAGGACACTTTGCCCATTATTTTTCAATATATGCCATCAATACATGACATATGGTGTCAGTAAAAAACATCCTCTTTTTTTGAAAGGAATCTGTTTCCACAAGTTCAGCTGGAAATTCGGCTCTTTCCTTAGTCCCACTCATCCCATCTGCGCAAAGAAAAAGTACTGCTCTAGGGAACAGATGGAGTCAGTGGCTCTACTTTGTTGTGCTGTGGGCTCCACATTCTGGATTAGTCACGTTCCTTGTGTGGAACTCCTACTCTGCAGTAGAAGATAGCAAGCACTGTTATGTGAATTTATTGGATACTCAGCATATAAGAAAAAAAATAAAGTTCTGAGTGCTATTAATCAGGCTTCGTTCTGGCCTACCAGAGTTTCTCTTTCTGGATGCATTTGAAATATCATAATATCTCCCTAAATGCTATACCTACATTTGTCCTCTTAATTTTCCTTCATTTTGCTTTTTAATTATGTATCTGCTCTGGAAAAACAAAGTCAACAACGGTTCTAAAAATAAAAAAAATCCATCCCTTTCAATTTGACTTAAAAAATATTTGCTGTCTCAGAAAGCAGAGTATTCACCATGCAGAAATTAGTTTCCAGAGATTTGTGATCAAGAGAGTCCTTTTCAGTTTGTTGAACAAGGATAAATTCAAAAGTCGTAGGAGCAAATGCAGGAGGAAGGTGTGGATGGTATCACAGATGTAACATTCGTCGCTTGGGTGCAGTTGAAGTTTTTGTGAGCATTTGCAATGAAAGTTGATTGAAATTTGCTGTTTGGAGGAGCCACAAAGGAAACATGAAAAAATTTTAAAGAGTCATCAGTACCTGTGTTTGTCTACTACTGTTGTGAAGAGAAGACTTAGGCTTTCTTATTGCAACTACAAAGTTATTTTAAGATAAACTTCTACATCTTCTGAGTTTAGCTTAAGTATTATATTAAATTTAAAACATCAACAAAAATATCTTTTCTTTTATAGAAAAATTACATTTACTTTTTCAGTGGAATAAACTTCCACTTTTTTTTGGAGCAGATGGCTTTATTTTTCTATATAATAAAATACGGAACATGGGCTTTGCAGAAAAGGATAGGGGACTCAGGGAATATGAAAGTTTTAGATCTTCAGGAAAAGTTAGAAAACATAGCAAGGTCTTCTGTCTGTCCTTTGTCCTCACTTCCTTAGACCAGATACCCTGGTCTTGCATGTATAGATCTTTTCTTACATGTATAGATCCTCTTTGATTATGGTGGTTAATTAAGAAAAAACTTTATTTAATAAACCTTTTTTTGGTTCTCATGACACACACCGCTCAGTGTCACTTCAGAGATGCTCTTTAGCAAAACTGTCTTTTAAGGGTCAAGTCCTTATGCTGAGATGACAGTCACCACGGTTGACACTTGTGTAAGCCATCCAAGAAGGTGACAGGCATTCCAATCACCTGTCAACACCTTACGTGTGACAGCTACTCACAGGTTATATCTTCTTGAAACATAGGTCACACTTGTCCAAAGGCAACTGTAATGTCAAATTAAGGTCACAACTGTGATACAGATGTGTACAGACATGTATCTGTTACACTATGCCGTGAGAACTAAGCAGAAAGCAGTGAGGTGGTGTTTAGAATCGGTTAGAGACCATGAATGTTTTCTTCTGTCTGCATACATTTTTGACTGTATAGTAGCTGTAATGCTTCAGTATTTGTGATTAAATTGTTGTCATATGACATTTGTACTGCTGGTATTGGGTATGGCTGGAAAGAGGAAGGTATGGAAACACCTTTGGCACTTTAATTCTCTCTACCTTCAGTACATAAGCATCTGAGCTATGTAATTATATATAAGTGATTGACAACATAGAATTTATTCCTATGTCTTCAAAGACTGTTACAGATTTCTACTTTTTACCATTTTAGATAAGGTTGCTCTTATGTGTATTTACTGTACCTGAATTGAAATGTACCAACTGATGGTTCAAAACTTGTGAGCTAACTACAGTAATGAAAATTTGTTTGTGTGCTGCTCAGTGCTGTACTACACACTACAATAATGCCTGTAGTGTCTTCAGCAGGCATTTTGAGGATTTGATATTACTGAGATTAAAAATTAAATTTAGGAGAGTTACAGCTAATGTATAGTTTTTTTCATTAAGTCAGTTCGCTGTATCTTGCAGATGTGAAAGAGTTTTAGTATTTGTCTATTTTCTTTTAGTTTTTTTCTAACATGTAAATATTGGAACCGAGAAATTGGATGATGCAATTTGACAGCTGATGTTTGACTGATTTGCATTAACACTTAGTCCAAGCAGTGCTTTTATTGTACGTAATACCCCAAATTATTGACACTTCCATGCATGGTGACCAACTGTCACAGAGTGGCCAGCATCCTTCCTCTGCAGCTCCTGGTTTCCAAAACAAGACATCTGGATGGAAAACACTGGATGTGAATTGGTAATTAAGATATAATCTCTTCCAAAATGTATGTGGGCTAGTTGGTAAGGGATAAAAGCGTGACAGGAGTTGTTTTAATGGCTCTCTGTTATAAAAAGGCTGTGTTCCTTTGCCCAATAGTACTCCCAAGTACTTTTAAAAGTGTTAGTGCAGGTATAGCCTGTCACCTTTCATAATCTGCAATCCACTCTGTCAGACTATTACCCTTTTAAAAGCAACAAATTACGTAACTTGTCAATGTTTTCTTGTAATGCCTCATTTATTATTATCTCTGTTATCTAGACCTTCTTGATAAACGACAGGTTTTTTTTCATTACTGATTTTCAGGCTCTCATGTGGTGCAAATTATTTTTCTTCATGATTTTCTGTTCCCTTATTGGTTTTTTTTTTTACCTTTTTCCCCCTCTTTTTATGATTGAGATGTGTTATGGCCAGCATACTCTGTGATTTCTGGACTTTCTTTTGCTTTTTAGTAGATAGTACTGCTTGACTGTAGCCTTGTATTTTTGTCAAGAAAGACTGCTGTTTATGGCATTTCTTTTCAGGTACATTAATTGAATAGAGTGCATTATGGCCTGAGCAGTGTGGTGTTTCTCTTCTAAATGACCCATTTTGGGTCCAGAAGTCAGCTGCCTGTGTGCTTTCACCAGAGGCACTTTGGGGGAGCCTCTGGGTCGCCATAAACTCAGGTGCATCACAAGGCACAGAAAATTGATCTCCATCTGTTGTTGCCCTGATTTAGCTCTCACCAGGCTTAGCGCATTCCTCAGGTAACGCGGAACGAGCCATCGAGCAGATGGTCTGCTCTGGGCCCTGCTGGCTGCTGGGTTGGTCCCGCAGAGCCCCTAGTGCATGGATGGCTCCCGGGCCTCAAGGACAGCTTTCTGGAGAGAACCTGTGACCTTCCTCAGTTTCCAGGTCACCAGGGTGATCCTGTGCTGGTGGTGGCTGGGTGGCTGCAGCTGTTAGCTTTTTAGCTGACTTGACTTCACTTTATATAACGATTAATTAATTCAGTCATTATTATGCTAAGTATTAATTAGCATTATATAACAATCCACTCAGTGATTTATATCTCTGTGGATAATGAACCTCCAGCTTTCTGGTGAGTTACGTATTTTCAAAGGTACTCTCAGGCCTCTTGAACTTGGGAAAATGAGTAATATTGTTAGTGTAGGTCAGCACCTTACATACTGCAGTTTCCTAATATATCAATTCATTCTAACAACTGTGAAACATTTAAAGATGACTGTAATGTGATTATTTGCCACCAAGTTATACCTTAGTAACTAAGGTATACAATGTTTGTGAAAAATATTTCAATATAACGAAATATATTTCAATTTCAATATTTCAAAAATATTTCAATTCATAACGATCACATCATGTTTATCTGGCTTCTGTTTTGAGAACAACAATTTTTCTGATAATATCAATTCATTGAAAAAGATAAAAGCTATAGGTAAATAAAAATTCAAATTATTTCAAAATATTTTTCTGCAGTGACTTTTTCCTTTTCACATGTGCATTACCTGAGGGAACCTGTTGATTGATCAAAGGATGATCCCATCCTTTAAAGAGATGTACAAAACATAATTGGATGTAAAACAAGTTATAGCTGGTTGCTGCAGAAATTGAATGAGTCTTGAGCTGAATGAATTGCTTTATTTGAATTTCTTATTGAATGAATTGCTTAAGTTGCACTTGCTACAGAGACTGATATTAGAGATTAGTTTTCATCTCAGAAGAAACTGTTAGCAATAACTGAAGGGGGGTTTGCCCCCTGTGTTATGAGAAGGACTAGGTTATAACTTCTCCTAAAGCTCTTAATTCCTCTTCGGAATTCTTCATCTTAACCAGAATTATTCTCACTCTTAGTGAGAATTGTGTGTTGAACTGGAATTGGGTGGCAGAAACATTAAAAAAACCCTGTTCTTAAAGTATGTGTGGTACTAAATATAGACAATCTGACGGCTGAATACCTGAGCATGGATGAATGACATGTACTGCCTCAGTCAGTACTGAATGGTACCTTTGTCATCAGTGCAATGTCCGTGTGAGTGAGATAAAGAGGTACTGGGGACCAGGAATTCATGAGTCTGGTTGACTCTATAAACCCAAGAGGCATGTTTAATGATTTGTATGTGTCTTTAAAAATTTCCAGACCAATTATAAGAAAAATCAGCTAACTAAAGAGATGTTTCTGATTTAAGGGTAGTATATGATACTTTGTTTAGAGACAAATTGAAAACTTAAGTTTTTTGCCCCCATATTTTGAGGGACATACAACCTCTTTTATTGATCTGCAGAGCTGAGTATTTGTTCAGGCATTAGCATCCCAGTTCCTGTTGTATCTTTCTCCTTAGAGCTGAGATCAAGGAAAAGACTACTGCCTTGACTATGTTTCACTGTTGTCCCTGATATAAAACATTACACATTCTCTTCTTGATTTTAATCCCCAAGTAGTTTGGAGATTACCCCAGCTCTTTCATTAGGTCTTCAAATACCAACTCTCATTAGTCCATGGAATACAGTCTAAACCCTGATCTTCCTTTTGTGTTGCCTCAGAGGACCACAAGCTAAACTTCTATGAAATAATGTAACTACTCCTTAATTTAACAGGAAGTCCTTTTGTGTGATGACTGATTCTTGAATTTAGCACTAATGAATTTGAATTTAATTTAGTTAGGTTCATAGTGCACTGAAAACCAGTTTTCCATGCTGAATAATATTGTCTCATTGCTCTCCTCATTTGCTTTAATTGTAAACACACTTGGGCAAAAACTAGGTTTTGCTGCTGAGCACAGTAGGCTTATGATTCTTAACTAGGGATGTTAGACACTGTCCTAGTGAAGTATCTACAATAAAACTTTAATTCCAACTGTTCTTGATAATATTGTTGACAGTTTGTCCATGGTGCAAGCAAATCTTATTAAGCTTTTACTTTGAAATTTTGTTTAAAAAGAAATTTTCTGTTCAGCAAATTTGCAGTTACTATAAACGCAGAGGTGATGGAGTTTAATTCAGTAAATCCTTTTGTTTTCCTTCTGTTAACAGGATTCATGCTGAGCACAGTTAAGAGCACAATTTCAGTTTATTCCTTCTCCTTCGCCCTGGCTGGGTTTGATAATTCATCTGCAATAAGAGATTTAACAGGCTTCACCTGTCTAAAGTCAGGGAGGCATGTGACTGTGCACAGGTGTTTCTGAGGGCTCAGATTTTGCTGCTCAGAAAATTACTTGGAGGAAAATTCTGTCAGAGCTTTGTTTCATCTAAGGTTCATGGTGACTTGATCAGCTTTATGTAAGTGAAGGGCTTCTTCAAATGTCTTTATCTAAGATCTAATGGTACAATACTGATATCTCTCTTTTGAAGGTACACATATTGGTGACTGTTAAATACAGTGATAGATGCTGTAATAAAAAAACCTTATTATATATCTATCTCTAAATATATTTCTGAGATATTTTACAAATTACTATTGAGCTGTTCATATTTCATTGTATGGTACATTTGCCAAGACACTGTATATCAGAGTGGTAATAGAAAAGATGTCTGTAAGAGTGATAATACAACGCTTAGAAGTGAAAATTTTCAGTGAAATTGATACTACTGATAGCCTTCAGAATGTGTTGTGTTAGGCATCATATACTTGTAACTGATTTTACAGAATTGCATCCTTGAATACATCCTGGAAACACAGTTCTAGTTGCTATAAAGTTAGGGAGATCAGTGACTTTCAGTTTTGTTTTTTATCCATGGAATATCTAGTGTTGAATTTTGCCTCACTGTATTTCTGTCCAATGTGCTACACTATGTCTCTAAATACAGAATATTCCTCTGGTTGTTTTTTATTTTTGACTAGAATTTTTTGTATTTGGGGCGAAGGAAAAGAATATCTGCTTTTATACCTGTAAGGAGGGGTTGTGTTTATGAATAAATGATAGAGAAAGGAAGATAAATTATAAATTTACAAAAAATAAGCTGTCACTTGGTTGGCCTATGATCTTTTCTTTCTTTACTTAGGTATTTCTTTCCTTGTATTTTGTGTATGCTGTCATGCAATCAGGGCATATTACTTAACCTTTCTGTGTAATCCCTATGTGTCTGGGTTTTTGCATTTCTGTGTTTATAGCTGTAGACATTGAAGTCTCCGGAACAGGAGGCATGGGAGGAACAAGGGAGATCTGGATGCAGCTATTACTATGATTTTTTTTGTGCTTATGAGTTCTTCAGTTTAAGGTTGGGCATCTTCCTCTACAAGTTGTTCTCAAGTCACAAAAGAAATATTTGTTGTTTCAGTTTGAGTATTATACATGAATAGAACTATGTATTTAATTACTTCCCATTTCTTTGTGTTTTACATGAAAATTCTGCTTGTGGAAATGTGAATGCATTTCTCAGTAGCTCCTTTAAAATCAGGTTTGCTTGAATTACTCTTTTTCATCTATTGTATGTTCTGGTTTATGGTAGTTCTGTGGTTTTGACCTTTATTAGCTTCCCTTGTGAACTTTCTTTCTCTGTATACGAGCTAAGTCATAGCTCTCTGATGTTTCACTTTAATATCTCTGTACCTGAAACCTCATTAATGTTTAATATTCATAGATGAAATGTGAAATTTAATGTCTCCACAGATTCTAATATATATTAAACTGACAATTTAATGTGTTTCCTTTTTGACTCCTCCCCAGATCTGAGAAATCTTAAAGTTCAGATTTTTTGGGAATTGAAATATCCAGCTAAGAGAAAAGGGGGACTAATAATATTAATCCCTGTAATTGTAACAGTCACCAGTAAAAAGTCAGTTTTTAAAGAACAGCTACTTCATGGTGGTAGCTGCAATAATATAATTTTTTCTCTGTGTCTACATGGTAATAATGGCCCTGCTTGTAGAGAGAATTGGTCTTTAAGGGAGCCCTGGAGTTTGCCTGAGAGCCAGTGAAGCGTAGCTGGATATCAAATCTGCTGGGGAACATAAGGACACCAAGTTCAGCCAAGGTAGTGTGGAGGGAATAAGAGTGTTTTATGTTTATGCACAGAGACTTTGCAAAGACAGAAGGGAGACTCTCCGCAGCTCTCAGGCAGGCCTGGTGGAAGCCAAGCCTGCAGGCAGCCGGGAGCCTGCTGGGATGAAAGCTTCCGCAGGGGCCGGGGTTAAGTGGTACCGCAGCTGGGACCCAGCAGGGGCTGCAGGAGGGGCTGGAGCTCATGGAACCTGCCCGCCGACATGGGGCATGGAAAGGGTCTGCCAGACCTTGCTGCAGCGCCTGTTCTCAAGGGTACTAACTACTCAGTGGTCAGATATTTCCCTGTCTGCCGTGGGTTTTGCAGCAGTTAATGGCTCTTGAGCGCAGACTTTTTGTGAACTCCTCAGCACCATGCCACAGGATGGTCTGAAGGGCAAGATGTTCAGATACAGTTAATAATATTAGCATTTTCAAACTTAAAAGGTAACATCTGTAGGAGTTGTGGGTACCGATGAAAATTAGGCTGACTATATTAATTTATGTAAACACAAATTTGAATACCTTGCTTTGGACATGGGATAGGTCCTAGTTCTAAGAAAACTGAAGGTCTTAAATAAATTCTCAGGAAGTGAACTTACATTGGAAAATAATTATTATTTTCCACTTTAAGGAAGACTTTTTCAAAATCTATAAAAACAGTCTATAGCTAGTGTATATAGATTCTTATTCCAAAAGATAATTAATTTTATTATGATTCATTTTAATGCCCATCTTTGTTTTTCATTTTGAAGTTTTTTAAATAAGGATTTTATGTTTAAAAACACTGCTCATAGCTCCAGACCTATCAATTTCATGTCTATATACTACAGGGAGAAAAAAGGTTTGGGAAAAATTGAAGGTCAAATCTTTGAAGCTACATTTGAGTTACAGTAGCATACCCTGCTCAATGATGTGTAACCTTCATTTCCTACCAAAAGAGTGGTAGACAAGGAATTAGAAATTAAAACTCAGTGTATCAATCAAAGCTGTTCACCTTACTTTAATATGCTATTCACGTTTTGGCTGTTGATAAAATTAGATTTAACTAATCACAGTACTCCTTTTAGTGAAATATACTGTGATTGGTTTTGTAATTGAAAACTATTGGCATAAAATGGAAAGGTCATCTTAAATGGCATTAAAAGTAGGAGATCATCAGTTTGCCCAATATCAAAATTTTTGGTTCAGAGAAAAAAAAATGAGGTCATTGTTTGAATTTGAACCTCTCATAAGTCTTCTCTCCTTCCACGCTTGTTCTTATTTTCCTGCATGGCAATGAATTTCTTTGCATATGTGAATTCTTTAAATATGCTCTCACTACTAGGGGAAAACTCAGCATTGAATCAGACACAAGCAGAAGTACAAGACCTATGTGATCATAATTGCTAGTAGTTTGGTAATTTTAAGTATATGAATCCTGTTGAACTTCAGTGTCTTTTCAGGTTTCTAACATAATTTAAGCTCTACTACCTTAATTATGTCTAAACATTTCAGTCATTTGTCGACTTTAATTAAGATAATTCACTGCTGCTTCATAAAATAGTGTTAGGTTGGACTGGAAGTATGAAGTATGAATGTACAACATGGGTATGCTAGGCTATTTTATTCTCAGACAGGGGAAAAGCATGCTACAGTAAATAACTAAATCTTGCTTATTTTTAGGAAATACAGCCTCCTGGTACTTGTCTTAGTTCTTTGTCCATTTAGTAATCATGTTTCTTGTTCGTTTGTTTGGGGTTTTTTAATAAGCATTTTATACTTGCTATTCTTAGCCTTATCCAATTACTAACAAAGTAATGCTGTTCTCCTCAAAGTTTCATGTACTTCAGGGTCAGCAACAAGAGCTCAGAAGTTGAAAAAATAGGAGCATTTAATCTAGGAGAGAAAATAATTTTCATGTCCATGAAATATAGCTGCTGGAAAGGAAATATGTTATTCCTGTCCCTGGTGAAAAGAACAAAGAAATGAAAGGCTTAAATTATGGCAAGTAAAGCAGGTTAGATGAAAGGGGAAATTTCCTAATTGCAAGAATAATGAAGTATTGAAGGAAATAGCCTTGAGCGCTTGTGCAATCTCTGCTATTGCAAATCTGCAAGGGCAGATATGATTTAGGCATACCCAGTCCAGATTTGAGGTGGGGTAGGTTTATATCTCAAAGGAACTTCCAGATATGTTTTTATGATTCTGTGACTGATGGTTGAACTTCACACAAAAACCTCTTTAAACTTTGTGTAGTAGTCAATTTATTTTGGTGTTTCAACAAAAATGGACCAGATACCCTGGCAACAAGAGTTGACATAATACAGTGTTATGATGCTTGAGTATTCATTTATCTGTTCTTGCAATTGACTTGATTCATTTAGAGGTGAGCCAAATCTAATCTGGTTTAGTATGTTAAGGTATTTCGTATGTAGTTTTGTTATTGTTCCATTGCTAGAAAGTAAGAGTGAAAAATTTTTTCTGATGTGAGAAGGGTATATTAAACAGTGCTATTTTGTAAAATCTTCCTCAATTTACTTAATTTTTAGAGAGTTACCTATAAAAAGGTATAAGCATGGCAATAGCTTGATTTAAAAACACTTAGAAGAAAAGTAATGATTGAGAGACTGAGTATGAGATTGAGAAGGAAACAAGCATGGAGCTAAGTCAGGTTGAGAGAGGATGATGAGACCTAAAGGAAAAATAAAGTGAAAATCCCAAAAATCTAAAACCTATTAATAGTAGTAAAAGGAGCTATGGTGCAAAGTTGCAGGGAGGGGGGGATGTGGGAAGCAATATAAATGCAATCTGACTTTAGACATGGAAGTGAAACAATGTCTTAGCTCAGAGCTTAGGAACTGTTTTAAGTAGACGAATCTCAGACTTCCATGATCATCTGTGAACATGTACAACCACCAAAAATTTTAGTTCCTTCAAACTTCATTGAGCTGGAAGCATTAGGAAGACTGTCTTTGGTCTCAGTAAATCTGCATTGAGTTCATGCAAAGCACAGAAGTTGTCATGCTTCCAAAGACCTTGCAAGAGGTCTTATCAGCTTCCTGTTGTGTTAAGATGACTGAACAAGAATGTAAACCTGTCAGTCACATTTAATCGGCTTGTTTTCTACAGCAGCCTGTGGACTTTCTTTGAAAATCTCTTAGACAATGGAAATTACTATCCAGTGTCCACATAAAAAAAGAATTCTGAAAGATCAACTAATAATGCATGTGCTGCAGCATCAGAAGCCTGCTGATAAGAGCTTTTTCTCATTTGCGCAGATTAGTTTTAGGTCTTCCTTAAACTGCAAGATGATAATTATTTTCTAACATGGGTTCATTACTTAACCAAACTTTGGGTTTTTTTCTTAAATCCAGTGTAACATAAACTGCAAATTACAAAGTTGGTTATTAGTGCCAAGAACTTGAGTATTCTGCAAATAGGTGCCTATGGAACATGAATTTTGTTGTGGCATAAATCAGCAAGAAACTTTAAAAATAGTATTCAAACAAATTAATATTTTCCATCTGCTAATTTTAAAAATGTGCAGACAAGTACATAAAATAAAAAGTCACTGTATTTCACCTGTATGAAGAGCTGTTTCATTGTATGGTAATGTAACTGTAGAGATGATAATTTAAAGCTCGTCAAAATACTTGTTAAAAAATCTAGTACTTTTCTTTTTGAACAATTAAAAAATTTACTCCTAGAATATTATTAGCTTCTACAAATACTTGGAGGGGTCAAATTAAGTTCTACCTTATAGTATAGTCAAAAATACACAATATTCTATCTCACTGCTACAGAAAGTGATTTTTTGTAGCAAATTTTTAAGTTGCGCTAAAACATTCCAGGTAGCAAATTTGGCTAAAGTTAGTTTCTGCATCTGACCTTTCTCTTACAATGTTTCTACTATTATAGGATGTGAAAATACCAAAACAATAGCCATACAATTGAAAATATTGTTTAGCTTGGGTTATGTAAGAGCAACAATAATAATGGGCAGATATCTTTACTGTGTCTTCTTCTGGATCAGTCATTTCAGATTTGAAGCAAAGCTGTTATGAGTTGTGTACCACAGAGATTTGAAGTGTTGCAGTCATGAAGCAACTCATATTTTTATAAGAGGTGCACCAGAGGAGGGAAAAAAAACCAGAAAATGCATCTGAGATTGTTCTTGTTACCTCATGAAGCAACAAATAAGTTGAAATTTACTCATTAGGGATAACCTAACTGTAGTGAACATTCTTTACTGTTTATAGAATCTGTTTCCTAAGAGAGAATGAGCTTCTAGTAAAAGACATGCAAAGGCAAATGACTAAAGAAGTAAGTTATCATAAGGAAATAAGATTTTTAATCATTCTTGAATAGATACAGCAAGAAATGTATTCCTGATTTAAACAGCTGACACTTGAATCCTGCAAAAGCACTTTTTGTGTTAAGTTAGTGCTGTAGCCAATGCAAAACAGCATGACATTTAGCATAGTAAAAATCTAAACACATTTTTCCAAACTTCAGGAAAAATAAGTGTATGAAGATTCTATTAACAAAAAGCCCTATCATATCTTGATTATTCAGCCTTTTAGAAATTACAAAAATACTAACAATCTGGTTCTTTCTATGAACATAGGGTTCTCTTTTAATTTTCGGGATTTGGTGGTTGGTTGGTTTTCAGTTTTGTTTTGGTATTTTTAAGGAGAAGAAGGCTATTTACATTAAAAAACATACTTAAAACTTCCTGTATCTGTGTGACATACGCTTAAACTCCCCAGAAACCTGGCATGTAATAAACTCTTCCAGGAGTCACTCAAAGCTATTGTTTACATTGTTCACCAGAAGGGTCTTACAGATCTTTTTTGGTTCAAAACCAATCAATACTGGCAAGAATCCTGCTGAAGCTCTTCAAAGCCCTTTTAGGTCTTTTGATGTTAAAAATAATTTCTGAAAAAGGTAGTTATTAAAAACATGCATCAGTTATGATTTTTAAACTTCTTGAAAATGAATAGTCAAATATGGATGCAGGCTTTTCTGCAAGCTTACCCTGTTTTGGTGTCAAAGGAGAAGTTGAAGGAGAAGACCTGGAGAAGCAGCACATGGTCAACACGTGTTCATTTAGGTCTGTCATAGATTCTCCTGTTACTTGAGTTTGGTTTCTCTTCCTCAAACTGCAAATGAGATGAGTGAAACTAAAACAAGAAAAGATGGGTTTAGATGTTTCAGTTATTGAGCAAATCTATCAGCAGCTCAGGTCAGCAGGCAGAAAGAGATGGGAATTGCTTGCACTGAGGAATATTTCATTATTATTATTTTATTTTTTCTTTATTATCCCTTTAGTCTGGACTCTACCTCTTGTCCTGCAGTCCATTCAAATTGTGTCATTTTGGAAGCCAAGGTTCGCTGCCAGACTTTGCAGGTCATCTTTGGCAATTCATGTTGTTTCATATCCAACAGATAGGAAGTCCAAACTCCTCTGGAGTTCAGTGCTCATGTTTTAACCTAATCTTTTTGCTACATTTTGTGGCCTGAAATATGTAACCATCATGCAGCAATAACAGCTTTTTATACCTGTCTATAAAAGTCTCTGTAATGAAATGCTTGGGGAGCTTGGCATTTTCTAAATAACATTATTAACAGCTTTGATTTGGAATTGATGGCATGATGCTACTGGGTTGTCCATGATATTCTAGAATCTACAAGCACAAGAAGCCTGGTATAAGTGTTTAGAAAATGAAATAACCTTGAGTCATTCAGATGTCGCAGACTAAATCAAGTGCTGCCCTTTTTTTGATGTGCTGGGCTAATTATTTCTACTAATGTAAATGTCAGTGCAATGAACACTTATTTGCTGTGGCATAACAAATAAGTGGCACAGGAAATCTGAGCATATGAAGAAATTCATCATATCCTTAAGTCTCTATTATATGGCTTCAAGCCAAGGATTTGGAAAACAATTCAGAGTCACATTTTTTTATCTGTTTTTAAAGTACATAAAAATTGAGCAAAAATAAAAACAAAAGGCAGTAATTATATCTCAATGCATTCTGATTTTTTCATTCTTTTTGAAAGATTCTAGATTTAGAGCCTTTACCACCTTCTCTTGATAGAAAATAGTAGTTCTCTGCATTTTACTGACAAACCTTGGTTTCATCATCGGTGCCTTTCCCAGGGGCAGCAGTTTTGGCAGGCAGTGGCTGCCCAGCGGCAGTGCAGGAGGGATGGGAGCTGTCTGTGGATGGCATCGAGAGGTGGGCGCCTGCTTGTGCAGGGCAGCTGTGCCACTGCAGGTACTGCAGCCACTGCTCCCCTCCGAGAGCCACAGAATCCCAGGGAAGGGTTGCGATTTCCCCACAGGAAACACGGAGCCTGCCAGTTCAAAACCATCAGCTGTGGAACTGCTGCTCCTGCTGTCTTTAGGAAAGATTCGTGGTGGATCCAAACTGCTACTGATGCCTAAAGGACAGGCTACCTGAAACAGAGGCCAAGACAAAGTAGGAGTATGAAAAGCAGACAAATTTATTCAAGGGCTGCAAAAGCCTTGAAGGTACATCTGGGCAAGCAAAGACCCCCATCAGGGACTACTCCCAAAAATGGGTGACGGGTCACAAGCCCTTCACCTTTTTTAAGTTCTGTCCCATTAGCATATTGGCCCTTAATTCTCCAATCGCATCCTTAGGTGATGATGCTAACCACCCCAGGCCTACTCCCCCCATCTCACAGTTGTTTACATATTTTCGGGCCCTAGGGCAACCAATATGTCCTTGAATCTGTATTAAGAGAGCTTTACTTTGGGTAAAGATGCTGGGAAAAGAGGTTTTTAGCACTTTGTTAGAAGCACAGATACAGCAAGTTACAGATACATGAAGGGTAAAAGCTAGAAATTATGAAGGCATCACTACATGGGATACTTTCATTTTATGGTGATGGGAGCTTCACAGGCGCTCAAGGGCGATATTGCTCCTGTTTCCCTGTGCATCATACACAGATCTTCGTTCAGATATGGGGCCTTTTTTGTTTTTTAGTCTAACACTGAAGACATACAGGAAAGGAGAGCCACATAGGCAGTGTTCAGAGCTTAAGCATAAAGGTGTAGAGATGAGATAGTGTGGATGCTTGGATTTTATACCTTTTCCATAAATCAGGCTGCCTTACATCAAGCACATCCTTAGGGAAAATAATATTTTGGTATTCATCTCTAATATCCCCCGCCAGTCACTGCATCAGAATGGATTTTGCTTGAGCACTTGACTTCAGATTTGGCTGCCATAGTGCTAAGATTTCACTTTGATGGTCTTGTGCTAAATTGCCGCATGATCAGAAAAAGGGGAAATCTTTCAAAATGAATAGTTTTCATGACTCTTCCAGCTACTGGGAACGAAGCTTCATGAAAACGTCTGTCTTCATATACTTTTGTAATACTAGAACAGAAATTTGGTAAATGAACATATTGGGATTTTGCAACTGATTTAAAATGAACATATGGTTATATATCCAGTGACACCATTCTTTAAAAAGTTATCCTTAATTTTATTTTGACAAATTAATGAATTTAATTGCTCAGTGAGTTCTGATTCTTTTGTTATTGTCTTGTTTGATCAGAGTAGTTGGTCAGAGCTTAGAGTCCTGGGAATTATTTATGTTACAAGAATACAAAAAAGTAGTGATTTATGTGTTTTACACAACACTGTTTACAAACACTATGTAGAACCTTTTATTCCAACAACAAAGAGGAATCAAACAGTGGTTGTTTTTATACTTCTCTTGAAACATCCCCAAAGGTGTCTAAGCTCAGTACTTCTTCACTGCCTTTATTTCCCGTGTGTATCTTTTCCTGAGTGTGAACAAGTGCTTATGTCTAAGTAAGATTATTTCCTAAAATCCATTAAATAATTGGAAGTGATTATGCTGATCATCATATGATGTTTTGTTGGTGCCATATTCAGTTGTATATTGGTTTTAGTGAAGTGTCTCTAGAGCCAGTGAGCAAATCTTCAGGCTCAAAGTGAATCTGTAATTTCTGTAATGGTATCTTTCTCTTTTTTTTTTTTTTTTTAATTTAAAAGAGGTGCATTTCCATGGATATAGCCTCTTCCCTTTCCTGAACCCCCTCTAATTGTCTGCCTCCACAGAGTGGAATTAAAAATAAATGAATTATTCAATGAAGACACTTGTTTCTGAGTTCAAGCTTTCAAATGTCAAAGTAGAGAAGCTTTTCTTTTTCCTCTCTGAGGGCTCTAATAGTCTGTGAGTGAGTTTTTGGTAATTGTGCTATTTTTTGTGCTTCTCATATTCTCTGTAATTGAACCAGATGTTGAGTCTTCTCTGGAGGAGAAGAGTCTTCTGAGTTTATGTAGTACTGTATCAGTCTTGTATCCCAAAAGATTTGAGGTTAATGTGAAAATGAAATAGTAAGGCAGATGCTGTATGTAATTTTCCTGTAGGTGGGTAATCCCTTTTGGACTGAAACACTTAAAAATGTGTAACTCAGAAGAGCATACTACATGTAACAAATGGTTGGATGATAAATTGTTGTAGGATTTTTTTGACAGTCAAAATACAACACTTTGTATGCAATGGGATATTTGCTGTTATAATAATTCTGCAATGATGAAAATAGTTCGTGAGTTCAAGAGGCTAAGGGCTGTAGAGGCAGACTGCACTATTTGTGGGTGACTTACAGAAATGTTTTGAAGTGGAAAACCCTGAGTATGTTTCAGATACTCAGCTGAGCTGGTTTCTCACCCGTGCGTATTGTTATGTCACTGAAGAATACATGTAAGCTTTGCTTTTTTGTTAGGATGAGGTACTGGGGGGAAGCAGGGGCAGGTGTGCCTTACTCTTCTCCTTTCTCATGTCTTAGTTTCCACCAGAAAAAAGTCTTGCTTCATATGTTGGAAGGAGCCATAGTGTTCTGAAGTCATACTTTCCATTTCCAAGGCCTTTACCAAAAGAGCATTGTTGCTTTTACAGTTACAGGCACATGTAGAACTAACACTTCACACTGTTGGTTTTTTGTTGCTGCCATTTAAATACATAAGAACCCAGGATGTGCAAATAGCACGTGTGTATTTCCAGAATACTGTGTCTCCCATGATATGTGGATCAATAATTTGCTTAGCCAGAGATTCATAATCCTTGATAAATTTTTCTTTTATGGGTTGGAGCCCAACCTTGTTTGTTATTTGTTTAAATGCCTAAGCCCATTTTTGTGCTGAATGCATAATGCATTTTATAGCATAAATTTAATAATTTTTGGTCTGGCTGTTTCTACCTTACCCCTAAAATGAAGAATTATTTTTGTTGCCTTCTTTAGCATTTGTTACTTATGTGTTGTGGTTAATTTTATTTCGCTTGAGTCCATCAGTTTATGGTTAAATATGCATTCAGCAAAAATTCAGAATCCAGATTCATTAGCACACTCCATCTTGTGATGTCATATTCACCTACTCAGAACTTGTCTTCCTGAGATGGGATGTAGAATTGTATGGGCTTTCTTGTATGTACTGAAAAGTAGCAACACTTGGTTGTTGTTATCTAGCCTTTACACCAGAGTTACACTGTGTATAACTAATCCAGAGGTGCTTCTAGTTTGATGCAAAATAGTTTAAATTGTCAAGGTTGCAAAAAAAGATGAACAACTGAGAAAGAAAACTATGTAGGGAGAAGACAAATGCTAGAATAAGAACACTACATTAGTTTTCCTTTTTTTTCTTTTCCTCCTTCAACAGCTAGAAATGCTTTAGAAGTGGGAGCTCTTCCAGTCATTATCATCTGGATAAAAGAGGCATGTGAGCATACTTATGGTTTTAGAATAGAGCCTTTTAGCAGTTTTAAAACATTCCAGAGACTGTGTTTTAAGGTCTTTCAAAATGCACTTTGTTTACCCTTAGGCAGAAGTGAAATGGAGAAATCTATTTTCTCAAGTGCTTTTGTATCTTGTTAAACAATACAGCAACTTCAAAAAAAAGAAAAAGAAATCCTTCAGTTGTTGACAAGGGAGATATTTACTTGAGGGACCGAAGGCAGTTCCGATTTCTTCAGAGCTGAAGAACTTGCAGTGCAAAACTCTTGCTCTTCCCAGTGAGTTTGGCTGTGCAGTTTGACATCCTTTTCTAAACCCTGTTTCAAGCTCACTGCAGAGGTAAAACCAGTGTGTACACAGGGTGAATTTCCTGAAGTCCAGTCCCTGTAGGGATCACAGTGTTCAGTCCGCTTTGAGAAGGTGCTGTGTGAATACTGGCCTTCCAAAGTGACATGCAAGAGCATTCTATTGACTTCCCCTAATGCTGAAAGGATGTTAGAACTGAAAAATATGAGGGAGTTAAGGGGTTTATTAAAAAGAAATTCCAATACTCTTAGCTGTTAAACAGGAACTTAAAATGGCACCAATACTATGGTTTGTTCCCTGTTTCCTCTTAGGTCAATGTTACCCTTCCAAAATATGAGCCACAGCAAGACTTCAGTAAGCTTTTTTGTGTATCATATAATATTTGGATTTATATTTATCCTTTCACTAGATTAATTTCTGTGGATATATTTATTTAACCATACTTTGCTTGCAAGAAAGTCTCCTGGTACATTAGACTTGTAAATGCTATCAGGTAAAGTAACTACATGTAATTAATATTTCTTAAGAGTAATGGCATCAAAATGCAAATAGACAACAGGAAACCAGCTCTAAACTCTACTACTCAGCTTTCTTTAAGTGTCCTGCAAACTTGCTATTTAAATAACTACTTTTAGGGAAAGAAGCTAAGCACAGGAATAAACGGTCACAAAATTAAAGTTTATCCTGCTTTTGCGAGTTTTAATAGTCTTGCATGTACCCATACTGACAAGGGTTCAAGTTTAATTGACGTGAATCTGTTTGGGCCTGACTTTTAAAGGGCCAATTGCTGCTTCAGAGTAGATTATTTTAGGAATTTGTGCTCAATAATCATGATTAATGCTGTTGTAGCCTGTGTTCTACCCTATCCTTCTGACTTTGAAATCCAAGCAATTTCATATTACTATTAGAACATTAGCCTTATTTGAACTCAAAAATTACTGAAATTAATGAGTTCATTCTAACAACATGAAAGGTTAGGTATTTTGATAACCTGAAATATTTTTATCAGGATGTAGTAAGTTCTTCAGTTCTTCCACGTGTGAACCTCTGACTTGTATCATATCAAAATATGACAGTGGTTTCTTAGAATATGTCTGCAAAAGTGGTCATAGAAGAATAAACTCAAAATAGATTGCATTTTGGCATTATGTAACATAAGTTACCTTTAATACTAAAGCTTAGAAATGTAGGTCATGCTAGCAGAGTGTGATGGATTTTTCTCAGTATCTCAGGGATTTATTGGAGAGCACTGAGCTCACGACACTTTGCCCTGAATATCCAGCATTCTCAGCTGACCCGGAGCAGATATTTCCAGCATGAATCTTTGTCAGCCAGGATTTCTAGCAGCCTTTGCCAGAAGGTAACCAGTCTTGCCTGACATTCCTCACTTCTTGCTTACAAATCCAGAAGCCTTTGAACCACAGTTTTAAGGATGGCTTAGCAACTAGAGAATCATGTAGCTTGGTGAATATTTGTCTGTCCTAGAAAAAAGATACCCTAACTGGGCATGCTGGGACAATTTCATTTGAAGCCACTGAGTGTCATCCAGTTTTCTGCAGCCAGCAGTGTAAAATCAGTAAGAGAAGATGGGTGAGTCCAGTGTTCATTGGGTTTGCAATTTTCACACATGAAGTGCTAAGCATCACTGTTACATAGGCATGAGACTTTTGTAGGGCTTTTGTAGGGCTTTCAATATTTCCTTGTAGAAGTCTGATCTAATGTTGGGTCCTTGACACTGCTTTTCAAGTGTGTTTTCTCATAACTTAGATAACATTTCTAGCATGCATTACATGTATGCCTTTCGTTCTGGACAACTTACTGATTTAGACCAGTAATCAGCAGAGCTAGAGTTTTCATGTTATTCCCATGCAGCAATGAATCATTTCCTACTTTCCTACAGATATAATAGATCATCTTCTTTGCTTGTCAAAATTTTGTCCATTCTTTTTACCACATATTTTTGTAAGTTAAGCATTTAGGAAAGGGTTAACTTTATTTGAACTACTTCCAATGGATCTATATTACATGTACTCCTCATGTTATTTTTTGATTCTTATTTTTCTTAAAAATACCAGATTTTGGCAGAAAGAGTCAAAGGGTGGGGGGGAAGATCTAGGAAGATAATCTTGCTTGGAAGCTAAAAGCAGTTCTTAGCTTTACCCAGGAATTTGGAGTTTGGAAAAGGGAGGTCAACTTACCAACTACAAATTATATGGGGGTTTATTTTCTAGGTTTTCTGTGGGGATGGTGGTGGTGTGGTTTTGGGGTTTTTTTCCCCTTATCATGAAGATCTACAGGATTTGAAAGTTCTTTGAGAATTTCTTTGCTCTGTGCCTTTGACGCAGTCCTTGGACCTTGTGTGAATAGCAGTGATGTTGGAGCAGCTATTTAAAAAAAAACTTACTAAAATTTTTTAAAAATTAAAGTAGACCATTGTAAAGTGCAGAGTAATTATAACTCAAATTTTGTACAAGTGATAGTTTAAGAAAAAATCGAAGTCCTTCATGTGTTGAAGGACAAGGCATTTTTGAAACCTGTTCAGTTTTAGAGGACCATTTAATCTGCATGAGCTTCTTGCCAAGCAGTCATATCAGAACACTGCTGAAAAGAGAAATGCTAAGCACAAGTTGTTTGATATATTTCAATTAATTTTTTGTCAAGAACTAAACGCACTGTTTTCTCACAGTATTTACAAAAACAGCTTCATTTACCACAGTAAAGTTTCAATATTCGCATTGAATAAGCTGAATGCTTTGTTTGCTACTCCCATATTATGCGAGTTGCTCTGTAATAATGTGAAACACATTATTATGTATATATTTATTTGTTTGTTTATTTACTGTTTTTACAGACACTTCCTTTGGGGCTGGGAGATGGACAGCTCTTTACCTGGACTGATGGCCTGAAAAGGAAGGACTGGCATGATTATGAAAGCATTCAAAAAGATGCTATGCGTTCAGGTATACACGAGTTCAGAACAAATTAAAGTGGTTTGTTTATTCCTTCTTTCTCTCTATGGCTATTTTTTAAGTCCTTTAGAAGTAATTCCTAACAACTTCTTTTTGATTGCAGGAATGTGACAAGGACATGATGTTCTGAATTGAGGGGTCAGACCAAGCACAAGTATCTTCTCTCTGAAAATAGCCAAGTGACAATAAAAAAATGTGTTTCATGCTAATAATGATTTTACAGTGGGTAAAAATGTTATCAACAGGTTTTTTTCGTGTTGAAATTAGTTGTTAGACTGTGACCAAATAGAAACAGAGTGTTGGTTTGCAAAAGGGCATATTTTACAACTGAAGCCAAATTGTCCTTAAATCAATGAATAAAACCTGAGTTCAGTACCTATAACTGCCAAGAACTTTTGGCACTTTTGCCATTGTCAAACTCCAATCCTTAAGTCTTGCTAAAGCAACCTCACCTCATTCTGACAGACTACAGTTGTTTGAACATGGGAGAAAATTGTGTTTGCAAATACACTGAAGGACACTTTGTTACTGAGTTAGTGTTATTTTAATGTACTTTCTCATACTGCATCGCGTACATGCAGAATATGGTTTTTGTTCCTCTTTCTGTCATCAGAGCATGTTCAGATTTGAATTCTTTTTTTATAACATAATGTGCAACTATTCAACATAAGATGAATTGAATTAGAAGGAAGGAAGGGAAATAGCAGTTGAATTGCACCTTAATCAGTGTTTGAAAGTCATTATTTTGCAAAGGCCAGTGTACTATCGTAAAACAAATTATGCTGTCTTGATCCCACCATCTTGAGACAGCCAAAACCTCCCCCAAAATACCTCTATAACTGAATCTCATTGACAGATTCATGAGACTTGGTAAGTACTTAATTTTGCAGGAGCTTGAACCAGTAGAATATTGCAAGTGTGTGTTAATTTTGTAAGCTCTTTTTCCCTTTCTTTTGAATCTTGATCACTAACTAAAGAAATTATCCTTTCCTCCCATTTGTGCTTAGGAGGTAAAAGAAGGTGGGGAGGGGAAGGCAATTATTCCAGGCAATTTAGTAGTTGTCAGATCAATAATTGTTGTGATCCAAATTGCTAAATGTAAAATGACAAATATCTAAGAAAGAATGTACAAAATAAATGCAGCATGTACTTGGAAACTTGCACATATTTGGGGAATATCATATTTGCTGATGATAATGAAACTTTTTGAGGGACATGCATTGATTCTTTGGCAATGTATTTTTAATTTTTAAATATGTGCTGTGAACTCCATATGTTTTGGGCAATAACAGTAATACTTACAATTATCTGATGGATAGCTTAAAGCATTGTCAAAGTAATGCAATGTATGGAGTCGACTAAGAAACTGAAAAAACATGTTATGTAGCTTTGTAATTCCCAGTCCTAAACCTAACATGATAACTGCAGTAGTATGTTAATATTAAGATATTCTGGCTTACTTACATTTTTAAGTATTTTTTTTAATATTACCATTTGCTGAGTTTGACCTTTTAAGAAATATCTTTTAAATAATTTTTGTTATCATTATTCAATAGATTAAAATAACTTTCAATGCTCTTTTCTTTGCAAATCACAATATGATAATACAAACACGAAGCTAGAGCATCTCAATGCACTCTTTTTGGACATACTATGAAATTTCTCTTCCTAATAACACTAGCTGTAATACACTCTTAGCTAAAAATGTATCTGAAAGCACAATGTAGAAGGCCTTCTTGAGACATTTCAGGTAAGACAGTCAATGCTTGTTGTACTGAAAAGATGAAAGGAGTGAAGTATTTTTTTAATTCAGTCTGGCTGTTTATCTGTAAAACTTATGATTTCCTAAACACTGAGAATGTGAATTTCATAATTTCTAGTTATGTCTGGTTCATGACTACTACTGTTTCATGGCCAAATATTTTGATCCCTTTTCATTCCACCAATTAAAACCTATGTTTCTGAATCTGAATGGTCTCTCCTCTTGAAGTCGAGTAAAGCCTTTTGTAAGACATGCAGAAGAAAAAGGTATTATTTCTATTTATTTTAAGTGTTTTAGCACATCTTTTTTGTCTCTAAAATTACAAATGATCTTGCTTATAAATCCTGAAACGAGCTTGTGTTGCTTTGCGTTTTGCAGGGATTTGTTGGAACCTGATGATCAAATGTGTGTTTATGGTGCTTCTATTGTTACTTCACATTTTGTTAGCATGGTGATGCTACTTGTGAAGGTACTTGACATGAAGGATGGAGTGGCAAGGCTTTACATGTAGCCAAAACTTAATTTAAAAACACTTGAAAAGACTTCCAAACCAGTTCTAACAATATTGGTTGGTTAATTTTGATACAAGAATTCAAGAAGACAAGAGAGGGAAATGCTATTGGGTTGCAGAAGTACTCATTGTTATACTGCTGGTGGAACAGGGAAGTTATGCATTTAGATGCCAGTTATCCAAGCCCTGATTTACTCAATGTCAGAAGGGAATATATAATGACTGAAATATACTACTTATCAGTACAGAATAGGTGTAGTGAAATGAAAATTAAGTTATTCAGTCAACCTAATCACTTCCATTCTTCTCTGAGTATTACTCGTCATTAGTGCAAAACCAGTGACTGAAATATAGGAAAAGGAAAGCAAAAGTTTACCTTAAAAAAAAAAAGTAATTCCTAACTAAACAATTGTGATAAATACATTGGAAGAAGGAAAAAAAAAAGAAGTTTAATTGCTTCCATTTTCTAAAGTGAGCTATTAAGTCAATCAGATATTACAATGGTGGGGGAGGGAACAAAATAAGCTAATCAGAGAAACCGACTTTATTGGAGTAGATAAGTCATGCCAGCTTTTTGACAAGAAATCAGACTTTAAAATAGGACCTGTTTCTATTAATTTCTTTTCCTTTGGGAATACAACTGATGACAAGGCTTGATGAAGAATATGCTTAATTTGCATTAAAAATATGAGAACTGTAAACAAATGCAAATCCTACATCTGTCAGTTTTTGTCTTGGTAACTAATAAACAATGTCTTCTGTGTATCCGAAGAGCACTCTTGCATTGGAGTTCAGAGTGGTGGGTGCACCCTACATGAACACAGCCTGGGTAGTAAAGACCAAGGTAGTCCTGGTGTGTGTATTTGCCCTGCTAGAGCAGTGCAGGTTGTGTCTGGGTACTGTTAATCTGCATCTCTAGAGAGAGCAGAGATCCTGGATGCTGAAGCCCCTGGCATTGCCATGAATCAGCTGCTGTTGTTGCCATTTCTTTGTTTTATCAGAGATTTCCCTACTTCTCTTGTCTAGGGAGGACTCTGAGGACATTTGTACCAAGATGTTCATTTCAGGGACATGGCAGCTTCTGTGGCACTGACAGCCACTGATTTTCCAAGGTTTCTGTGCAGAACTAGGTGTCTGAGATCCCTGAATGCTCCCATGAGGGATGAGATTCACAGGAGTGAGCCATGAAAGCTTACGGTAGTAATTCAGAAGCACCCATGAGAAGGCACTGTGTTGGTTTCACCTCTGTCTTTATGTCCTGGGTAGGGAGACTAAAAGTCCTCGAGAATCTGTCAATGCCATTGTTCCTCTATTTCTGAAAGTTATTTTATCTATTTTACTCAAGAAAGTCTCAGCTCTATCAATTATGAGCAGTAGAAGTAATGATGAATTACAACCCATCTCAGATAAGAGGAAGTATTCATATATGTAATTCTTAGGCTTTTAAAAAAGTGCAGATTGAATGTTTATATTTAAATATGGTGCTATTTCAGATCATGACAACCTATTTCTAACTACAATGATAGCTTTTCCAATGTTAAGTACTAAAAAAGGGGAACTGAAGGAATAGAAAAAGGAAAAATTTCCAGCTGAGCAGAGCTGATGGAAAACAAAAAATGAGGTTTTATTTCTGAAAACATTTAATCAATTCTATCAGTGATATTCATAGCCAATAAGGTACATGTAGAAATATTACATGTTGCAAATGGTTTTTTGTTTTCAATTTTTATTCTTTAAATACAGTCCTTTATTTTTTTCCTTTATAATGCTTTGGAGGTATTTTTGTCTGATTGCATGTGTATGCTGAAATGATTATGTTCTATGAGGTGGATTGGAAATTTAGTGTAACATGCAAATTTCTCAGAGAATGGTAAAAGTAAGGAGCTGTGTAAATATAAACTTATAAAAACCTTTGTCTTCAAAAGAAATTGGCTAAGGAATAAAATTAATGACTTCCAAGATATGGCTGTCAATGCTTTTATGTTTGACAGCTGAGCCATTTTGGTCTTGTCTGCTCATAAGATGTCAAAGAAAAAACCTTTTAGAATGTACCATAACACCCAGTGGCTGTTCCAGCAGTTACTGAACTATTTGCTGTCTTTGTTCCTCTTATTTGTATATTTAAATAGCATGTGGAAGCCTTATGTGGAGGGAAGGAATGAAGGTTTTGATTCTTTCCTGTATTCGGTATTGTCTTTACCTTTCTTGTTCTTCAAAATGTTGCCTTGACTGGGAGAGGGGGATTTTGAAGATCTTGACCTTTACATGCCTCAGTGCAGGCATTTCACAGAGATTAGTTCTGTGAACAAACAGACAGTATGTCCTATGGTTGTACAAACAAACATTTATACAGATTAGTTTTATAAACAAGCTAAGCAGAGATATTGAAAAATAACTGACCTGTACTCGTTTGTGATAACAATGGCAATAGATTGGAGCTCTCTGTTCTTGGGGTGGAATGTCAAAAGAAGGCAAAAGACATGAGTGCTTTTGTTCAGCAATAACAAGTAGGGAACACCTGAAATTTTACTTCAGTATCACTTAAAGAAATTGTGCACTGGTGATCCATTTCCATCATTTCTGTTCAAGTATTTGGTTTATCCTCATAATAATTTTGAACAGTGCCCATTCTTAAATTGAGAACGACTTGTCAAGGCAAAGCCTAGTGCCAGAGTGTTTCTAGAAGGTATGAGGCAGCATGATACAGAAAGCGACATTTTTTGTAATCCCCTATTGGCTATGAAAAAAATTAGTTCTGTGATACTTACACAGATAAATGTAATACAAGTTGTGCAGGAAAAGAAGTGTATACTAAAATACTGATTTACTTATGCCATATTTCATGTAGAATTATACACTGGGAATTTTGTCAGCATTATCTATTCAACAAATTTACTCAATTTCATTTAGGTCTCTGAACTTGCAATCCTCTAGAAAGAATTTAAGAATTTGCAATATAATTGGATCTGTAGTGGTAGCCAAGGTCTCAATAAATACTCATAACCTAATTGTTCCTAGCATTAATCATGAATATGCTTCATGCAGTTTACAATGTATTGTTTGTAAAAGAGAAAAATGTTTGCCAGTTTATCTTAATGCAAGTCTGACATGATTAAAAGATTCTGAACTGTAATGTTAATCACAGCTTGTCATGGAGACAGCATATAAAGGATATGCAATATGAAAGATGGATGCAATCTACTGCAGTTACATTAAGTGTTTCACATATAAAAATGCATTTGTTCTGTAAATAAAGTGCTGCAGACTGATCTGATTCTACCACTCTTAATGGTCTGGATGTCCTGGAGAAAACAGTGAGATCAGCCTGGACCTGGGTGCCAAGCATGATAAAACTACTGTACTCTCAAATACTGATTTCAATAGAGAAATTTTTTTTCAGTGGTGCCTTCTCCAGAAGTTTAAACTGTGGTAGCTAGAAAATATGGTTTGGTGTTTTGACTTTGGTTTTTCATCACAAGGCCTTAAGGTTTTCTCTGGGTAACTACAGGCTGGCTTCCTCAGACTGTGAAATGGCATATCACGGTGTTGTTTAAGTGGTAGCTTGGGTACACTCTCTTACTGACTCTCAAGTTACAAGTTAATATTATAGTGCTGCAGAAGAAGCTAGGAAGTGTCAGGCTGCAGCTGCCGAGAATTTGTCTCTGTCAGAAAACTGTGCACATGACAGAACTAATTCTTGCCGCTTAAATCTACTCGTAAGAAGAGTTTGTAGGTGGCTGTAAGACAGACTCAAGCTTCTATTTGAAAGCACAGTGCCTCTGTTGCCTTGGCCAGATATAAGGCCCTTTTTGTGGTTGAAGTTAATTTGATTCTTTCCCTATTCTTTCCTCTCCCCCTCACTGCCACCACACAGACTCACTTTGGAAGCTCATCAGTTAAACCATTTAAATGGAATTGGTAAGCCAATTTTTAAGAGCTACCAGAGAGACCAAGGAAGAGGAAGCAGTGTTCATAATACGGCTCCTATTATTTACAACACTGAAAATTATCTTCTGCTTACTTTTCTGTGCTCGGCATTGACATGTTGATTTTTACCATGATAGGCAGGAAGAATATTTTATTTCCGGAAACTTGACAAGAAATATCTATGGCTATCACTGTATCAGTGATACATATTCTTGATTGAAACTAGTATCCAAAATTCAAGAACTGCTCTCCTAGAAAAATTACTAAAGTTGCTAGATTTTCATCTTTCTCTGTGTTATCATCTATGCGGGGATATGTGGTGGCAAATCCTTGACAGACCAAAGTACCTTCTCCCGTTGTATTTGAATGTTGATTTGAGTGCTCACAAAAATTTAGAAAGAAAGAGAGAGAGAGAGAGAAAGAGAGAGAGAGAGAGAAAGAAAGAAAGGAAGGAAGAAAGAAGCCAAAGCAAAAATAAAATTTAAATAAAACAAGAAGAAGCAGATGCCATCTGCTTGTGACAGTCCCAAGTATAATATTATCTGTTCTGTATAGTGGTGAAGACCTGTGTTCATGAACTTACATCAGTATAAGTGATCAAGTGCTGATATTGGTAAATGTATTTAATGTGCAATACTTGGCAGTTTAATAGAGTTGCTGCCTGGGGAAAAAAAAAAAAAGGAAACTTGACTTTAGAAGGAAACTTTAGAAGTTTTGTGTTTGGGGTTTTTTTGGGAGGGAGGGGTATGAGAGGAGGTCTCAGCTAAAATGGATCTTTTAATTTGGCACTTGCAGTCTAGAATGGTGGTTTGGTTTTTAGCTCTGTTTGTCATCTTTCTCTTTGTGCTTAAATGTGTTCAGGGCTATCTAAGTAATATTTAGTAGGAGTTTATCTGTAGATATTTGGCTGTTTTGGTTTTATGTTTGGTTGTTTTTTTAAAGAGAGATATGTTTTGTAGTAATTCTGAAAAAGGAATTCTACATGGATAGTCTTCAAAAACGTGTCTCATCTGCAGGGAGAGTTTGGAATGAACAAACAGCTTAGAGACCTTCAGGCTAGACCTCTCTCTGTGTAAGGAGGAGGAGAGCTCTATAGACCATCTAAATTGAGCTTATTGTCTCTTGTGATGGGTGTAAAAATGATCAAGTTTGTCAGTTCAGGGCAATTGCTGCTTGACTCAGTGGAACAAAAAAATGTTGCTTTGCTGTGAAAACTAAAATAGAGAGAAGAAGGAAATGAATCCTGATTAAACTGTGGTGAAAGAACTTGAACAAATACTTGGTAGCAATTATAGCATATCAAGACCATTCTTTTCAATTCAGATGTGATAAGAAAATGGAATTTATCCTTACTACTTTTGTTTCATCTTTTAATTTTAAAATGTACAATATACTGTTGTCAGCCAGCTATAAAGTTCATCTCTTTTAAAAATTTAAGAAAGACATTCCTTTAGCCTCAATCCAGGTCAAAACTCATAAGAACTTCAATTTTAAAGGTTTGCCAAATGAACAAGACTCTTTTTTGCTCTAATCTACATGATAATCTTGAGGAATTTGCAAGAAGTCTTGTATGCCGGTGCCACATATTGATTGCACCCTAGTCAGTAACCTTGCATGTTACAGACTTCATCATCAAGAATGATCATGGTGATAATCACAAGCACATAATTCCAAAGATAATAGAAAGCTCTCACTCTTAAATTCACTACTTGTTTTCTTAACACTCCAATTATTAAGGTTTTTTAAAAAACTATATATAATGTGTTCCTATATGATACTATTTATGTGCTTCCATTTGGCTTGATACTGTAAATTTAAATATTTTCATGTATGCAAAATACAGTTTAGCGGAGAATGTAGTTATATTGACAAAAACATTTTTGGAGTATTGTTTTAGCCTTTTGGTCTTCATAAAGCCAACAAAATGTTTGGATTCCTAAAAAAAATAAAACCCAATAAATAGTGCCTACTTTCCTGTCATAACTTCTTTCTTTGGAGGATATGAATTAAGCTTGTAAGTACAAAAGTCTAGTATAGTTATCTCAATGCAGTTTATGACTGAAATATGGGTAAGGTGACTTTCTTTCTTTTCTTTCTTGTTTTCATTAAGCTGACAGAGGAAAATTATTGGACTGGTGAAACCATTTGTCTGACATCCAGTGAATATATGTGAAAAGGCAGAGATGTATGATTGTTTTGCTATAATTTGCTTTATAGACACTAGCTCATCAAATGACGCCCTATAATCACTGCCTCTCCAGGAGCAGAGCTACCTTTTGGATGTGATTATGTGATACAAAGTTGTCTGCCCTGCGTGCTTGCAGTGAAGTGGTGTCTGGGGCAATCTGTCCTCCTCCTGATATAAAAAAAGTTTAAAAAAAAAAAGAAACCACATTTCTAGGAGCGACATTTTGTTCCGCCAGCCTGTGTGAAAGTTCTGCTATCTACAAGGTAGAAATAAACTTTTCAGGCAATGTTGACTAAAAGTTCTGAAGTTGTTGTTGAAATGTGAATTGTAAAACTTGCCAGGAAATTCAGTGGAAAAATGCTCAGATTTAAAAAAAAAAATCAAGATGCACATTTAAAGTTCATTATATGTATTCTTAAAACATGGAAATGTCTTTCTCTTGAAATGTCTTATGAAATGGTTTGCATTTTTGTATTTTTTTAAAGATAGCTGAAGTAATTTCAGGTTACCCTGATCATTGCTTCTGTTTTACATGCTATTTAATTGGATAGCCTGTATATGTTTTGGGAACTATGGTTAATGTATATGAGGTTACTGATACTTATATTCGCTTTTTACATTTTTATTCCATGGCAGTCTACAAAAGATGAGACTGACTTGAAATACAGTGAGTACTGGTGTATAAAGTGGGGAAGGAGTAATTTCCAGAGAGCAAGTTGCAGACACTAAAATGACTTGTTCTCCCAGATCTTCTTTCCAAGCAATTCTGGTTAATGAATACTTCAAGGATTTTTGAATTGAGAGACTATTTCTAATATTGTCACACGAAAAGAAAAGAACCCTCTGAATAGATAACATGTTAGTTGTTTGGGGTTTTTTTAATAGTTTTTCCCAGATTTTACTAAAGTGGTTTTACTGGGAAGAAATCCAAACTTGACATGCTTCACAAAAAGAGTGAAAGCTGTGAGTAGTTAAAGTTCTAGAGGGCTGACATTTTAATTAGCTGCTATTAATGAGAAAGTTAAGCAAGTTACTAACATATTGCCACTTTAATATGGTATTGAAATTGCTTTTTCCCCCAGCTTATACAATGATTGACTTTTTAAAATCTGTAATAAACTATGATACAGATCATGTTTTCATCTTTTTTTCTCTTTTTTTTTTTTTGGAGGCTTCTGAAGTTTTGAGACCCTGAGCATTTCTTGGCAATAAGTTAATTTTTCCCCAAGTCGAGTCTGTTTTGCCCATGACAGAAATTAGTGAATGATCTCTTTCTGCCCTTGTCTCAACCCACAAGCATTTTATTATATTTTGTCTTCCCTGTCCAGCTGAGGAGGTGAGTGATGGAGTGGCCTTAGTGAGCACCTGGCATCCAGCCATGGTCACCTCACCACAGCAGAACATCAATTCTTAATCCAGTCCAAATCCTTTGTTATCATTTCTCTCACTATTGTAAAGATGTTTACTCTTTAAGTAAGTGCAGGAAAAATTTAATTAAACGTATGCAGAAACACTTTCTCTAAGTTTAAACATATCACATGCAGAGATGAATTAATAGCAACAAAGTAGACAAACTAAATGGATTTTTTTTTCCTCACTGGAAAATGTGAGGTATGATGATTTCTTTCTTCTTTTCTAGTTTTAAATAGACTTGACAAATTAAATGGTGGAATTTCAGGTAATGCATCTGAAACAAAGCCTACAATTAAGGTATATCTCTGCTTCACATCCTATTGCTCTGTCACCTGTGGTTATGGAGGGCTAGGGAACTGCTCTCTTAACATGGTTGCTAAATATCTTTCTCCTCAAAAGCTGGATTTATTGAGGGGCTGTTGGTCATACAGCCATAAGCAGAATTCAGAATTACTGTGCACTGCATAAATAAATACATCATAAACCTGCATAATGGAATTTAACATTTTTTAAATTTTCTCAGTGAGAAAGGAATTTTTATGGACATTCTTAATATACATCTGAAATTTCAAGCTGTGTACATGAGACTTTGGGTTAGTACTCGACTTTTTTTCTGTCTGTGGTAAAATTTGAAATAATTGTTTTGGTTCACAAACAGAATTTTTAACTTAAATGTCTCTCCTTTAATAATATTAGTTAAGTTCTGTCATTTATATTAGATTTGGGAAAAAAAAGACTGCAATTTAAAAATTTTTCCTGTCAAAATGTACATTTTTATTTGCTGATTTTAACTCGGATATCAACAACATTAAGAATAAAAAATGAACAAATACTTTTGACTGAATCCTGTCACCAGTTTTCAATAAGTTAACTTTTTCAAGGAAGTTAACAGTTGACATATTGGGTTCCTGCTGAATTATGCATAAATGTGGCCTTGGGACAAATGTTTAGTTGTGTTCTGTAAGTGATGAGTTGTCCTTTTGAATAGAAAATATTTTAAACTAATTAGTTGAAAATCTGTTCATATCCTGACTGAAGGTGCTTCTTGAAGTCCCCACTTCTGCCTCTGCCTGATTCCACAGCATATATTGACTGGAAATTTCAATTGACTTTAGTACAGGAAATTTGCTCAAATTTGTGTCAGGCATTTGAGAAATAGTTGGCATCAATTAGACATGAATTATTCAAAAAGATGTGAATCAATGGCAAGGGAGGAAAAGGGCTGTGCAGAGCTGTGCTCATAGCAGGTCAAGCATTAATTTTAGCTGTCCTTACCACAGGAATGTCAGTCAGTTGTAAGGCTCTTTAAAATAAAGAATGCATTTTAAACCACAAAATGAATGATAAAAGACAATACTAATGATAGGAGCATTAGTATCTTTTATAAGTAGAAGGAAAGGCAGTCACTGGGAAGTGCAGTAGTAGTGAGCATATGGAGCAGTATATGTAGAATCGAAAGTTTTCACAAGAGTAATGTGTCTGATTTGCCAAAAGAAAACATGAAAAAGAGAAGAGCACTGAGATTCAAAGTGTGCTAAGGAAAGCAGAAGGAGTCCAGTCCCAAGAACATGACATAACTTGTTTCAGTTGCTTATCTGGGTTTATATTGCTTGCCTTAATGATAATTCTTGTATCCCAGAATATGTAGGGTTGCCTGTTTTTTATATTAACCCAGGTAATTATTTGCATACTCAGCTTATAATGCATAAATCTAAACTAACCTGAAAAGGCAATAAATCACTTATATACCACCTGAGAAACATGCCTGGAGTGTGCAAACCCTGCTTGCTTTTTGGCATTCTTCTCAGATTTACAGAAGGAATAAGTTTGACCTTGTAACTGAGTTACCTGTGCAGAATCAGATGGCTTAGTTCTACTTCCTGGGTCTGCCTCAAACTTTAACTAGGAATATTTACTGTCTCCATATGTAAGAATGGTTATAATTTTTATATACATATATATATATATTTATATATATATATGTGTGTGTGTGTGTGTGTGTGTGTGTGTGTGTGTGTGTGTGTGTGTGTGTTTTATGGGGGGGTTCATGGTTTGTTTTGGGTTTTTTTGTAGGGGTCATACATGCTAAACCCAAATTCTCTGGGAGCTGTGACGGCTCATGTGTCCTGTGGAGGATACACATCATGGAATAATGCTTCATGTACAAGAGTGACTATGCTATTGTACGCTGTTGGCTCACACATAGCTAAATTCATTTTTTACAGGTTATTCCATCTTCTTTGTGTGACAGCCACAAAGCCATTTTCTGGAGCTAGTTTAGGGTGAATTCATGAAAAAAGAAAAAAAGGAAAAAAGGATTCCTTATTGATAAATCTGTTCCATGGAACATCCTGTTTGTTTTCCTGTGATAGTATATGGTAAACAGCACACGGTTACAATTTGTCTTAAAATGAAGAAAAATAGAGGAGCACGGATAGGTCTCATGTTAATTACAGCTGTTATGACCCCATCATTTTGTATTTTGGCATTTTCTGAAACACTACTTGTGCAACTGTAATTTTGCATTAATTTTATGGATCTGTTTGGTTCCTGTACCTAACTTTGATAAGGACGCTTTAGTTAGAGCTTTTTCAAGATGTCAGTTTGATCATATTCATCAAATATATACAACCCTCTGGTACTAGAGACTATATTAGAGTGCCATTCTTGACGCTTTTTGTGTGAATTAATTAATTAAAATACTGAAACAAACACCTTACTGTTATTGGTAGATTTTTTTATCAGGTCATGTTCCATAGTAGATACTTTTTATCCTAGCAGGTTGTTCAGTTAGTAACTGAACCTGTGAAGCCTCTTTTATGGTTGAATTCTGTTTCTCACGTGCTTACTCATTCAATATTTGGCTCTGATTAATGGTCTACAGCCAGTCTGTTCTGATGTTAAATGAAAAAACATTCTGGAGGCTGTGGCATTTGGTGATAAGTAGTTAGACTAAATAGAAGATGTACTGTGCATCCCTTGGCTACAGAGTTATGATTAGATTCAGCTCAGCCTGCAGAATACTACTGAGGATATTGCTTCTCTGCTGCAGCGATAGAGCAACTCATATCAAAACAGCATGTGTTGCTGCTTATCTTGCATTGTACAGTGCAGCATTCTAAATACACTGGACAAACCAAACAGTATGGTCTGGTTTTTTCCTTTTATTTTTGCTAGACTTATTAAAGTGGAAATGGGGAGGTAGAATGAGTCTTTCCACCCAGCGAGACATTGTAGTACTTGCAGCAAGTTTTAAAAGCCATATCTTCTAAGAAAAATTCTATTGCATGTTTTTGGGAAATGCTTATGCAAGCCTTTGGACAGTTGATTTTCAGGGTTCCTATGAAGTCATCCCTCTGCAGAAACAAAACAATCCCAATCCCACTGGTTTACCTCATGGTATATTTTAAAGCAATCACTTCCCCCCTGCCATGCCCCCCCCCCCATATTTTTACTCTGCAATGCATATGTTGAAAATTTAGGTGTTGCATATTTAATGTTTCAAATGAATTAAAAAGGTGAGGGGTACTTTAATGTTCCATAAAGCACAGGCTATATGATTTAGGAATTAATTATTGATTAATTAATTGAAAATGATTAATTGGAAAAATGTACATATTTAAGATAAACCACAGTTTCTTGTTTTTATATCACTCATTTCATATTGGCTATTTGAAAGTTGTAAGATACAGAGTTGGATTTTTCCAGTGGTTACCTCTATAATGCCCTTTTTCTGCTAGGACACCACTGCCAACAGCAAAGGCCAGGTTGCGTTTTAAAGTGACATCTAGTAAATTGCCGAGATACCTGCAAGAGTTAATCTCAAGAGCACTGAGCTATTTTTTTCTTCTTGCAAATTAATTAACTCAGCAAACAATATTTTATTACGGATAAACAGGTAACATATAAGAGCTAGTTCATGAAGTATAACAATAATTTTGCAGTCCCCCTTGTCAAGGCAACAGCTAGGCCAGTTGATTGTTCCCCACTCCTGAGCCAAAGCCTTACTCTTGGGAACTGTGGAGTCCTGCAAGGCAGCAAGCCCCAGCTGAAGTTTCCAGAGCTTTGCGCTGTGGCCTGGGGCTTTTGACACTCTGCCAGATGCTGCTGTTCCTTGCTCCACTTGGTACACTCATTCATTCTTCTGCTCGCTGCCACTATTGCTCCTCATTTTTGTGCTGCTCAGCCTGACCACTGTCATTTTTTATCATTTACTCTTGTTTCAGCTTTAAAGAAATGTACATGAAGTAGTACCGTGTCCTTGATATATCCAGAATATTGGTAATCAGCTTCTCCTGCTTCATGGAATCTTAAAAAAAAAATCTTGTGCCATTTTTTGCTTGCAGTCTGGCACAGAAGATATGATCTTAACATAACACAAAGAGTTGGCCCAGGCCTATGAAGTCTGTGGAAATCTGGAAATTATATTTAATACAATTACAAAGCTGTAATTTGCTTTGTTTTCCCACTTGGATATTCTTTTTGTAAAAATGCTTCTCAAACATCTGTACAATAATTACATTTCAGAGGTTCCTATTTGTGCCTCTCATTTCCTCTCTCTCCAGGAAATGCTCTTCCTTTACCTGCTTCCTACCCACTCTGGGTTGAGGAATGGCAGAAGACATCACTGCTATAAATAGATATTTCATTTTGTGTTAGTAACAGGTCCCTTTCCTTTTTGTCTCATGTGAATGATAAGCACACAATACTCCAAAGATCCAACTACAGTACAATATGAATGTACTTTCCTAAATTTTTTAAGGAGCATGTCCTTCTCTGTTGTTTTTTTTTTTTTTTTGGTTGGTTGGAGGGTTTTTTTGTTTGTTTGGAGGATTTTTTGGTTTTTTGTTCTTGTGGTTTGATTGTTTTGTTGAGGTGTTTTTGTTTAGTTCTGGATGTGAACAGGCAGTCAAATAACATTTAAAGTTATAAATTTTTTCTCCTGTGTTCTCCCAACCTATGCTATTTGTATAAAGCCATCCCTGAAGAGAGAAGCAATATAGTTCATATTTCTGCTGCTGACATCATATTACTGTGGCAGCAGTCCAGAGAGGACAAAGCCTCATATTTGCTCCCAGTAACATCCTTATACCACTTACCAAGGACTACATGGTCTTTCAAAAGAAAACCTGTATGTACTACTGTCATCTAAGATAGATAAAATAGTAGGGACTTTAACACCTTCTACCAGAAAACTGAATGATTTTTTGGTTGTTGTTTTCTGTAGTAGTTTGATATTGAAGCTGTAATAAATAAATTTTATTATATATTTATAAAGAAATTATTTATTCCTGCTTGAACATTTATTGTTAGGATTTCCTTGACAAGGTTTTTGCATAAGTAAGATTTGATTACTTCTGTGTCTGTAATGCTAAGAAAAAGCTTTTTATATTGCCTCAGACCTTGACAGAGTTATGTAATAAATAATTAAAAGTGTTGTAAATCTTACTGCAGTGCCTTTTTAAGCTGCTACAAGGCAGAGTAGTGATAATATAATTTTAAAAGATACTTTTGATCACAATTCCATTGATGTAAAATCAATTAAATTCCTTTTCTATTATATAAATTAGGGTAATGAAATTGTACAACTGAGATACTCTGAGAAGTTTAGGAAAAGTAGAGTAGACTTGGGATAAATATACTTCAGTTTCTGATGCAAGTTTTATGGAGTCTGAGGGAACCTATAGTGAGTTCTGCTCCTGTTTATCATAGTGTTCATAGAAATTTAAGGTTGGGATCTACCTTAATAGGTGACCAAAGTTTTATCAATCATCTCTCTGAAGCATGGTATCATTTCTTGGATGCCTCTACATGGATTCACAGTTCCCTGAATTGTCTATTTCATTGTTTTACTACTCGTACAGTTAAAAAAATGTCCTTTACTTTCAGCCTGACAAGCTATTTTATATACGCATAAATATACACCTACGCACTTTTTGCAGCTTGGGTAGTTGCATTTGATATGAGGGCAATTACTGTATTGTGAGACATGCAGTTTTAATTTTCTGTCTCTGTAACAAATTGGCAAAGATCCTTCATGCATTTATTAAATTAAAATTTTCATCAATTTTATTGGAAATTAACATAACTGTGCAAAACCACAAAAGGCATTTGCTCAAAACAAGCAATGCCTTTTCTAGTATGAAAGAAAAAGGTGATTTCTGCACCCTTCTGTCTGTGAGGAAAAGGAAAAATAAGGAATACAATTATTTTGTTTGTACTCAAATGGAAAATTGCTTCCCAAGAAAGCAGAATGTGCTGGGACTTTGAGTTGCTAATCTGTTTTACTTCTCTAAATAATATGAAGTTGATCTTCACAGTAAAAGATGGCAGACTTGTACACAGCTGTGTATTAGGAAAAAATCAGAAGTTATGTAAAAGATACTACAGATTACTTTAAACATTACTTTTTTGCCCTCTGACTTGCTCAGTTGCCATATGAGGGATCAAAAAGTTATTGTGTGAAATATTATGTGTCAAAAATATGTAAGATCTCTGACTCAAATGTTTTTATTCAGTTGCTGATCTTTATTTCCCATTTTACTTCTCACACTCTTTCTTTGGGGCTGATGTGTGACTGCATTCGTTTGGAATTTGTGTTTTGCTGTCTACCTTTGCTAAGAAATACAATCACTCTCCCCTCATGGGACTTCAGTTCTGTATTGAAAGATTGCTCTAAGATGAGATTAGACATTTATTCTCACTGTGAGAACTTTCATGAAACAGGATGGACCCAGTGTTTATGTGTGATGAGCACAGATGAGCTGTGGTAGATTTTTGGTGAAATATTTAGAGGTAATTCCTAATACGTATTTTAAAGAATGGCGGAATTTACAACCAAAATAATAAAATGCACTATAAGTAAGAAGACTTACTTTTTTGTAGGTTCATGTATTAAAACAAGCTCCTTGTATGTACTAAAGCATTTAACACATGGAGAATTCTTTTTCCCTACTACAAATGGTTTAGGGTTAAAGGATGCCTGAATGCTTGAATTAAAAGCTGTGCTTAAATACTTATGTGAATTATAGTCTTGACTTGGTGTAGCTGTGTAGTCATGCCTGAGTAAACTAATAGCAGTGAGTATAAACAGTAAATAATTCAGATTTGTACACAGTTCTTCCCCGCAGACATGGAATGGCTTATGTTCTCTATCCACTTGGTTTCCTGTGTTAAGAAATCAAGCAATTGCTGAACTTCTTGAACTTAGATGGCAAAGCCAATCTTTTTTACCATGCCTATTGAATTATAAATAATGTTCATCTCAATTATGAAAACAAAACCCCAAGAGAAAATCCAAAGGACACTGAAATGAGAACCTGTTGCCATATGTTTTGTTGTTTATAATTTTAAGCAAGGTCCTCTCTTCATTGCATGTGGAAGTAGTGCAGAACTCCTTTTCTGTTGCATGTTCAAATTAATTTACAGTTGATCTGTTTTGCCAACAATCTCCCTGTTCTCTTTATAATTACAGTACCTGGCAACTATAGCAGTGTGGCTGATCCAGAGCCATTATTCTGCAATTAGAATTTTGCATTGAGTATACAGAATGTTTTTTATTTTCTTGTTTCACTTTAATCGTCTTCCCTTTGTGCCATCTGTTGAGCAAGAGGGCTTATTCTCCTTCTGCTGTGTCTGCATTATATATAAGCAGAAGATGCTTAACTGAGGTGTCCTTGAACTATCAGTTATCACAAGTTGTCAAGCACAGAACTGAAAATCTTCAGGGCTAGGTATATAGTGTATTGTATACTAGGAGACAGTAATATCGCTGAGTAGGGCTAAAAAAGCCTTACAGAGTACCTAATATTGGGCCAAGGCAGTACTTTATCTTGATGTCTTACTCTACCCTTTTTTTAAATATGAATATCTGTGGAGAAGCGTTTTGAGATGGTGTATTAAACCTCTTACAATAACATAGTACTGAGCAATGTAGAGATGTTTACTCCAAAACCATCATAGTGTCTTAGCATATTTTCATACTTGCTTACATTGAGTACTGAGTTAAAAATCAGACTAATAATTCTGTCATCACAAAGGTAAGACAGCACTGTATGAATTAAATGTTGCTGTAAGTCTTCCTATGCAGTGGAGCATTCTGATGGGATTTTTGGGCCCAGTTTGAATGTATGTGTCATTCTTGTGCTATAGAGTTACTTCCTTCTTTGAAAAATCCAAATCCTGAAATAAAATTCTGATTGTCCTTAGTTTATGAGGTTATTTTTACTGCAATTGTAAAACAGCCTCAGCCTCAGAGAAAGTTAGTATCAAGTCTTAGTGCTGGGTTGGTTTTATCCATCATATTTTGGGTGAGTCCTCTTTTAGATGTAAAGAGGCTAAAAAATTCACCATTGGGCTTTTTTACTCTCAGTCCCTACAGAACTTTACAGCCTTGTTTCACTTTTTGTATTGCTGCTTTGCCTTCAGACAGAAGAGACAGTATAAGAGGGCTTATATCTGTCTATCAGTAGATTTAAAGTGGTCTTCTGTAGCCAGTAATGGGAAATGATACTTAATCATGGTCTTTTTCACCAGAATTTTACTCTTCTTGCATTGTGAAGTTTCCCCTTTTTATCCTGGCATTTAGGTCCACCTCCAAACCATTGTGCAAGGATAGAAATTGCTGTCAGACATCTGGGAAAGTAAATCAGTTACAGGAATTTTCTGTGCTTATAATGTTTTTTTAATGCTGAGTAGACACATATGTGGCACTTTCCTCTACAATGGCAATCTTTCAAGTGTAATAATCACCCGAAAGCTGTACTTAATTTTTTTAACACTTATCTTCTGAACTCTTTATTTCATTCCTTCCAAGGTCACTCATAAGGAATGGTCTCCTTTTACCTGAGCTCTTTTAGAGAAATTAGCAAATGGCTTCCAGCTGGATCTGATAGATGGCTCCCCTAGCTAATGATCCCTAACTCATCAGGAGGAACTCAGGGTGAGAGAGCTGGCAAACAAAAAGCTGGGACAAACAGTCACAGCATTCATAAAAGGGCACAAGCCTCTGTTTATGCTCTACCTGTGTATTTTAATGCAGTGCTAGGAAAGAATCATGCTTCACAGCTTCTAGTGCGCCTCATGGCTGAGCTGTACTGCATAAGTGCAAAAGCAATTTGGTCAAATACTTACACAGCATGATAGGAGAAAGTTCTGCCCATTCTTGAGTTGCTCTAGATAACAACCATGATATATATCTGTTCTTTTGGCTAATGCACAGTGATAGTGCTTCATATTGGGTGGGGAAGAATGGAAGACTGTTTTAAAAATGTTTGTCTTCAGTTTCACTAGCAAGGGACATTATGAAGAAAACTCTACTGTTAGGAAAAACGTTCACCTCCTGAATAGCCAAATGGACTCATTTAAGAAAAGCAAAGCAAGAGTCCGCCTCTCTTTATACAGGGTGGATAGCTGGAACATACAGGAAATTTTATAGTAAAAAGAAATTATTAGCAATAGTGTGTTTTAATCATATAGGTAATTTATTTGGGAATTTTCACAATATTAGTAACTACCTGGATAAATGTCTTACTAATAGCCAGTTAAAATATTTACTTTTGGTCTTTTTAGAATATATACTGAGAATAGCTAAAATTTCTGTATCTTGATGGTTGAATGACATTAGCTTGCTGTTTTCACTTTATTATGAATCATATTTTATACAATTGTACTATTGAATTTTGAGTAGTACTTTGGCTTATTGGCTGCTTTCTTAGTATAATAGTTCCTCATTAGCAGTATGAAATCATTTAATATGAAATCATAAAGATTCACATAGAAGCTTAGTCTCAGATTTTATATTATGTTAGTGTGTTGCATGCATTTGGGGATAAAAATGACAAAATACTTGTTAGTAATGAAATAGCATAAACAAACAGTGTTTCATGGTGCAAATTAATTTCCCCCCTTTTAAGTAACAGTAATTGTTTTCATTAAAAATTTAAATGAAATTGTAAATATATGCAGAAATTTTAGAATAAAAAAATACTATTTTAGCAAAAAAAGTCTAAAATTGGGTGACTACAACACCTTTAATTGCATATTCTGTGTTTCTAATGTCTTGTGCTTGTGCAATGTGAAATAGATGATTGACAGAGGCTGATGGGCTTTAAGGATACCACTGGATATTTCTCTTAGCTTCTGGTTGCTTTCCTCTTCATCCCCTCCTGTAGCTGCTCCTAATTAGCTGAGGATCATGTGCCCTTCATTGGTAATTAAATCCAGCTGATTCATTTCTCTATCAGAGCCCAGATAAAAAGAGGCATTTTCTTATGAGGAGGCCTGGAGGTAGAAGGATGGAGAGGTTATAACCTGATCGATGAGATGTAAAGGAAAGTGTATCTTCTTGAGAAGTCGAGTGGGCTTGAAGGATTTTGAAACTCTGAAGAGTACATTATCTGCAAGAACGGGAAGAGTAAAAGTAGTTGAGAAGAATTGAAGGCTTTTATATTCTGATTTTCTTTGAAGTGTTTTTATTTGTTCTCTGCTCTCTTACTGGAAGAGAGAGAGGTATAGTAGCCTGAGGTAGGTACTAAGCAAGCCAAGTGACTGATGATGAGCTAACTTGGGAATAAAAAGCTGCAATAGAAACTGTGCTTTGCCAGGGAACAAGCAGATGATTTCTTTGGGGAAGCACAAAGTGACCAGTTTCTGAAACCAACTCCACAGTGCTGTGACATTAGAAACACTGAGTACATCCGCTTGTCCCTAGGAGTGCAAGCGTGTTCAAGGAGCCTAGACCAAAACATCTGGTTTCCTTACTGTTTGTTCTGGAAAGTTAGACACCCTAAACTTCAATGCTAAAGTTGTATTCTGAAAACACATGTGGGTGGTAGGGGTGCTATAATGTAAAGTAGCTAAATAACCAGGTTCCTCATATTGGTTGAAATGCATATTGCTGGAACTGATCTATTTGTTCACAATTTTGCTATGGAAAAGAAAGGTCTTAGCTTAATTTACAGTTGAAATTTTTCTGTATAAAATAGCTTAAACCTGATTGTGTGTCTGTAAAGAGGAAAGTTAGATGAATTGGGTGAATTCAGAGGGACTTCTGAGTCTTTTAATTTGTACCTACTTTCTGGTTTTGTATTAGAAATAACAGGAGTGTTGCTAAAGACATTGCAAGAACTTTCTTTGAGGGGTTCCAGGCACCGTGTTGTAATTGGAGTTCAGTGTAACTTTTTTTTTGTCTCTTTTGTAGTACATTTTTTGCTGTCAGTTTGAGGCAAATAATTGTTTTGTTTTGTTATAGGGAAAGGTGAACATGGAAAACCATACCCTCTCACAGAGGAAGACCATGATGATTCTGCTTATAGGGAAAATGGCTTCAACATATTTGTTAGCAACAATATAGCACTGGAACGATCCCTGCCAGACATCCGACATCCTAAGTAAGTAAACTGATTCCTGGACTATTTAATTTTTAAGATTTTATCCTTGTATATCTTTAAATAAGCTGTTTTCCAGGAAGGTAAAATATGAACCCTCAACCAACAAAAAACAATAATTTCATTAAATAGGAAGTGTAAAATTTACCACTGTTTTGAAATCATTTGCTCTGTCCTTTAAAGTGACTTCTCATCTGATTAGTAACGCATTAAGACTGTAGAAGGTTTATTTTCATTACAGAATGATTTCTGTGATTAAATTTCTGTGTAGTGAGTTGTGCTAAAAGGCATCCACATAATTTCTCATGTTCTCATTTGGTTAATAGCTGCAGATCCTTGGGCTGGGGAGCAGAGTGACTACTTGTATATAGTTTTTGGCTGTGTTCGCAAAATGTTTCTTTTGTTTTATTGCATAAAAAGATAAAACACTCCAATAGCTGCAGGTTGCTGGGTGCTGATGCTTCAGCTAATTTATGCAGCATAAAATTATGTAAAAACAGAACGTGCACGATTCACAGGCAGAATTTGGGGGCACTGGATAATGGTATTGTTCTCTAATGGCATTAATATAACATGGGGAAATGGGATAAAGGTCATTCTGGAAAATAACCACTGAGCCAAAAAACATCATACAGCAAAACCTAACTTGCTTTTCATGTTCTTTAATTTTTGGCTCCTTTATACAAAGAGTAGAGCTTTCTATCTGTGAGAGGAAAGGGGGCACTTTGCCTTTCTAGGCTCCAGGCTCTTGTCCTCTAGAGCCATTCTGAAGAGAGGGCTGATTGATTTGTCTCCTTACCTGGCATTTTCCCCCTCTTTTAATCCGATGTTATGCAACTAGTATATGGGGGAAAGGTACAGCAGCAAGACAAAGCTAATTGTTTCCATGACTATGTTTGTATTTTCCTTCAGAGACAATTCTCTCTGTTATACAGTGTTTCATGTTAAGATATATTCTCACTTCTTAATTTATTTTGCTATGAAAAGTTGTCAGAGAATAAAGTAGAACTTCAGAGCTTGATAGAAGTTCTTAATGAGGGGAGAAGAGAAATATCATTGCAACTAATACTTCTTTTTCTGTCACATGTGGAACTGTCTTTTTCAAAGAATGAATAGTACGTAATTGCATAGTAAGAGTTTTTTAAAAATAATTCACTATGGAGGAATTAACCTTTCATTAGAGATGTTTCTAATTTAATTTTAATTGTTAATTGTCTAATTTGTTGCAGTGTTTTGAGAAAAAACCTATTTATCTCTTAAGTTGTATATGTTAGCATTGTTTGCATAGGATTAAGTAAAAAGAAATAACTTGTAATAACAAGTTGTTTGTTTTATATACTTTCTTTTCTTTCTGCTTTGCCAAATTACCTGAAATCATATAATGAGTGCTTCCAAGAAGTTTGAGTTCTAATGTACAGCTGTATGGCATTGAAGCTGTGGGAGATTACATTGTTGGTATAATAAAGATGTTCATCAAGCATCCTCCTCTGTTGGCAAAACTGCAGAAGACAATTACTAAACACAAAAGGAAGCTGTCAGGTTTATCATCCCTTTGCGGTTTTGTAAATTGGTCTTTTGGCAACCTCTTTCTCACCTGCTGCTGTCCTCGCAGTCCCTGACATTTCCACAAATGTCTCTAGAAGCAATGAGAGTGATGTGTTGTCAGAAGTGATGTATTAGGAATGAGTCAGTGCTACACCAGCCTTTCTCAGCCCACTTTTCCCCAGCACAAATCTTTCTGTGACTTGAACCGAAGTGGCTCATTTGGGAAGCTTGTATCCTTAGGTGTCTGCATTGTTTCCGTGTTCTGATCGAGCTGGGTTCCTGTGGCGCGCAATGAAATCTTGTATGGTGGATGTTTTAGTAGTGTCCTGGCTGAACTGACTAGAGTCATGTCCTTCTATCCTTCCTTATGTTAAACACTCATTAACAAGTGCCCATTAGTTAATTGACTGTGTCACTTACCATCTAAATGTAAAGAAAAAAATGTTCTTGTGCTATAATTGCACTATGAAGTAGTGTATCAATGAAGGTGACAAAGCTGGGCTCAATAAGCTGCAATAGAAAACCTTGAAGCAAGTGTGTTTCTTGAACTTCCAAGAGGCACAGAAGTCTGACGATGCTTTCTGATGCCTGCTGTCGGAAACAAACCCGTCTCTTTGCTGCTGTGTGTTAAATATGGCCAGCCTCAAACTGCACTTCACATTTGGAAATGTTTTCTCTCTTCCAAAGTGTGTGTGAAATGGGAAGTATTTCATACCTCGTTGTGCTGGTTTTGACTGGGCTACACTTACTTCTCTTCATGAATCTGCATGGCACCCTTGTGCGCAGGGAGTGTGCTAGAGGCTGGGGCTAAACCACGGCGCTAATGAAGTTGCTTTCAGTGAAACTAATTGGAAAATTATGTAATTTCTCTCCAAGAAAAACGTTACAGGAGATAAATCAGGTGTGGTGTAGCAGGCAAGGTCTAGTTTGGCCAACTTTTGAGTGTTATAAAGGGTTTGGCTTTGTAGAGCTTCCAACTGTTTAGAGGCTTTTACCTGTTGTGTTGTGCACATTTGTGAGAGGTGCAAGTATTATAAACTTTGAGTTTTGATCCTCTGTCTCTACTTAATGTATGCCATTTGCATTAAAAATGGTCATCATCGGCCGAAGACTGATTGCTTTGAAAATACTATGATATGTTTTATAGAACCAAATAGAATGGTTTTATTGCCATCAGTAGGGAAAGTGCACAAAATGAACCTTCAAATGCAACAAAACTGAGTGGTAAATCCTGTAATTTGAATAAAAACTTATTTAAGTCAGAAGATCAGCTACAGTTATTTCTATGTTCCTCTGAAATAGTAATAAAAATATTTTATTCCAAAGTCAAACCAAAGAAATTTTAAGTACCGCTTCCAAGTGTTTGGTTTTCTGGGACGTATGCAAAGACAGCAGAAAAAGCTTGCTCTTTCTAATCCAAATAAACTTTCGCTCTCTGAGTCTCTTTGGAAATTGGGCTCATAGAAAAAGGATTTGCAAATAACACCTAGCGGGGGGGATGGGTAGAACTAAACAAATGGCTATATGATTGAGCTCTGAGAAATTCAGGTTTTCAGATTTGTTTAATAACATTCTTGTGTTTTTCCTGTGGTATTTAAAACACTTCAGCAAGATGTTATGATTGCTTCTCCTTTCCTTTTTAAGACAGCAAAATGTGTGTGCTGTAAAAAAATCCATAGAGAAATGAAACATCTAACTTCTAGCCTATTTTAAGGCTGACTTAACCTTTCCTGCTTCATTAATATGTTTATATTGCATCTCCCTAATATCTCCCATGGTTTATTTCTGTCTCTCATAGCTGTGCTCAAATAATATTTTTTCCATTTCTGAGTGGTCTTTGATGTCCTGTTTCTGCCCCACTCTTGTGTGGAAGTCTTGCCACAGTGGGTGCCAAGCTACATTAGCTAATTCCCTGTTCTCTGCCCACAGTCACCCCTGTCTTTAAACAAAGAAACAATCAAACAAAACAACTTTTTTTCCCCCCTCTAATTCTAAATAACAGTCTGAAAGAGGCTTATCACCTCAGTTTATTGGGTTTCAGGACTGATTTAGTGAAAATAAGAGTTCTGGTCTCCCAAAGTGAAAGGCAATATTACAAGTTTTGGGTAGTATTGAGAAAAAGCAATGGAATTAATATTTAAGGGTTAGAAATTCTGTACCAATATAAGAAATATTTCAAAACCCACAAGAAGAATGTAGTGTTTTCATTCACTTCTCTTTTTACCTGCTTCATGCCACTTCACTTTCTGTAGTCCAGAATGCAACAAACCTGCTAATGCTAGAGAAAAAGTTGGCAGTACTTTCTATTGTAGAAAGAGAAATGCTACTTATTCTAACATTGAATGTACCAGTTAAAATCTTATCTTCTACACATTATCAAGTATTCTGGTATTCGTACCAATTTCGAACAAATACTGAATCTGACTCACATTTTGAATAGCATTCTAAATGTGATTTTAATGAGGCTTGGGGGAAGGATTGCAATTGTCTAGTCTGAACAATGAATATAAATTTTGTGATCTATCCTGTTTCATGCTCCTAAGTCTTTGTATACTAGACAACCAATTTTTTAAGCCTTTCATTATTGAATCGAGGATTTCAAGTTAGTCCCTGATACTAATACAGTTGCAAGCTTTATAATTTAAAATCTTTGTGTTTGGTATGTTTCTATAGCTTAATTTCTATGACAGGTCTCCTTTTATCTAAAATTTGTAGATTAGTTACTGACAACCCTATCCTGGAGTGCATCAAGAACAGCTTTGGAGCCAGACAAGTGCGGGGACTGTCCCACTCTGTGCTGGTGCAGACTCACCTCAAGTCCTGCGTACAGTTTTGGGCACCACAATATAAGAGGGATAAAAAGCTATTAGAGAGCATCCAGAGGAGTACCATGAAGATGAAGGGTCTAGAGCTGAAGCTGTGTGAGGAGTGGCTGAGGTCACTTGGTCTGTTCAGTCTGGAGATGAGGAGACGGAGGGAAGGTCTCACTGCAGTCTTCCTTGTGAGTGGAAGAGGAAGGACAGGCACTGATCTCTCTTTTGTGGTTACCAGTGACAGGAGCCTAAGGAATGGCATGAAGATGAGTCAGGGGAGGTTTAGGCTGGATATTAGAAAAATATGTGTTTTACCCAGAGAGTGGTCAGGCATTGGATCAGGCTTCCCAGGGCAGTGGTCACAGCACCAACCTGACAGACTTCAAGGAGTGTTTGAACAACACTCTCAGACACATGGTGTGGCTCTTGGGGTGTCCTGTGTAGGGCCAGGAGTTGGACTCAGTGTTCTTTGTGAGTCCCTTCCAGCTCAAGCTATTCTATGATTCTATGACTTGGGTAGTCACAGATCAGATGCATAAATCCTTCCCAGCTTGCCTGAGTAATCTATCACAGGAAATCTCATCCCTTTAAAGTTTGTCTGGGCATACATGGATGCATTTGGTAATGAAATTCTTCCTATTCTTGCTGTACATTAAGAATGTCCAACCTGATTCTTGTAATGTCTGGGTTTTAGCTTGTATGGGCTGGAGTCAGTGTTTCCAGTCCTTTTCTGCTGGTCTTGCTGTTGCTGTGTGAAGTGCTGGCCCTTCCCTGTCACTCCCAGCAGCATTCCTTTTTACAAGTCTGAACTATGCTTATTTTTCTTAGACATTAAATTTTTCACAGCCCTCAGAAGAAATGCATTTTCATAATCAAAGAAATAAGAATGTTTAGCTAAGGGCTGTTAGATCTTCTGTGTCCTGAACACTAATGAGGTTTTATTTCTTTCTAATAAGAAAACCAAATTTCATTCCATGGGTTTTGCATAACTAAAACTCTCCTTTTCAGTAGCAGAAGCTGAGAGAATGCCTGAATGGTTCTCTCTCAAAACATTTGAATGCAGTGTGCTTGCTCTCCATTGTGTTTTTAAAAGAGGCTAAATGAATATGTAATGGGATTTCTCCGGGCAGTATGTTTTTTGATTGACTCCGTTTTTGTGTTTCTTTAGATAAGTTGCAGAGTTAACAGGGGTGGAGTTGCTCTTAATCACTGTGTTTCAGTAAACTTTGCAAAAACACTAGTGTGACTAGACTCATGGCAAAGGGATATAGTTAGACATATAGTCAGGCAGTAGTTCATATCTGAATCCCCTAAAAAAGTAGTTATTGCATTGTATTTAATTACTTTCTTTTTGTAACTACAGTGCATCACTCCAAGATAAATTCCAATTCATTCCCTCTACAGTCTGTGATCTTAAAGACAGGTTTGGGCTGTCCTGCCTTGCTAAAGAATAAAGAAAAATTAGATGAAGAAACTGAACTTAGAAATATTTAGTAAGTCCTATGGAAGTAATTAATTGTTTGGATCTTCTGTTAAATTTTTGATCATATGGTGGAATAAACAAAGGTAGTAGAAGGTTTTTTCTAGTTCTCCTTCATTTTGGAAAGTCAGAAATGCCTTCAGACACACATACATGTTGCATTGCTTCATACAGCTGATTACTTGTATTAGCTTAACTTTATCTGGCCACAGAGCAACTTTTTAAACTCAAATTGTGCTTTTAGTGGGTAGTGGAAGAGCTGGAAATTATGACTGTGCTTTTCAAACTGTTTTGTGTAGTTACTGAATAATGTAGTGAAAGTGAAAAGTCATGTGGTCTGATAGGCAATGTCCCCATTTCCAAGCCTGACCAGATTGTTCTCTGCAGTTGCTTCAGGGCATCCCATTTGAAGTGCAGCTCCTCAAAACTGGATCAGGAATATTTTAGCCCAAGAAAACCTATGGCTTTCTGTCTCTGTCATGCCTGCTGTCACTTTCTCTGTAGGATATATATTGATAGTAACAAATAACATGGAATAATTCCCAAATGCTTTCTGGGTGTTTGTGTATTTTTTTTTTTTTTTTAATGGCAGTAACAGCAAAAATGTGGCTGGAGATTGATGATTCCCCTTCTATCCTTTTATTGAGAAAGAGGCTGCAGTGTTAAATAGGCCAGTGAGGAGAGTCCAAGCCTGATGGGTTTGTTTCTATTTACTGAAAATTATTTGATAAAAGAAATAATCTGTTTATACACGTGGGGAAAAGTAGTTCTTGTGTGTTTAGATGCCTTGCATGTTACTTAGAATCCAGTAAATCCTCCCACGCTGCTGAGAAAATAGCAAGCTGCAGTAAACATAACTGTGAAATCTAAACTTAATGGGGACAGGAATTCTGAAGCATATTTAGCCTCCAGCCACTTCTGTACATCTGGGATAGCCAAGTCTATTAGCATTTGGCAGTGATTAAGGCTTGAAGTTCTAACTGTCAAATAATACAATTGTAAGTTTGGGAAATATATCCAGCTTTGCTAAGATTTGTGAGAAATGTAGGCTGTTCTGGGGTTTTTTATCTTTGAAGTTCATAGGTGAAAGTGATGATATATGTTGTTAATTCAGTAGTTTTATGAGAGCCTCAGTATGCCTTATTGAGCCAGCTGTGCATTCTCAGTGACAGCACAATTAGCTGTTGCACCTTATGTAATAAGGACAGCAGATGTGCAACAGCACTGGATTGGAAAAGCAACTTCTATTTTGCCTGATTTGATTGTGGACAACCTTCTTGAGCTCAAATTTTCTGACGGCTGTGCTGGCCACAGAATGTGGTAGTAAGCATGAAAACTTACTGATCTTGTTGGCACATGTGGTCCATGAGGCCCCAGAGCACTTTCACAGCATTTGCTCCCTTGTCTCCCAGCTGTGATTTTGGTGTTACAGACACTGGTCAGATCTAGTACTATCTTGCCCATTAGCTCTTTTATTGTGTACAGGCGATGTAATTACAGACGTAATTGCAGGTGTAATCCTGGCCACATATTGCAGTGGAAGGGAGTGGTCAAGAGATGTGGATAGATCACAGAAAGACTGTCTTTGAAAATTAAGTGGTTTATGCTTAAGCAAACTGGACGCAGTAAGTCCATGGGCCAGATGGAATGTGCCCATGAATGCTGAAGGAATTGCTCTCTATTTGAGGCTCCTCTCAACGGTCTTTGATCACAGCAATTGAGAGAAGTACCTGAGGACTGATGCAAAACTGGGAGGAGTGGCTGAGCTTCTAGAGGGTTCCTAGAAGCCTATGGGATACCTTTGGAATATAAGGGCAAGTGGTAAAAGAATAACTCGGATTTCCAAAACTGAAGTTAAAGGGTACTTGAATGTCACAGGTTGGTTTGTTCCTGAAGTAGTGTGCTTTAAAATGCACTTTGAAGTGACAAAACCCTGAATTCTAATCCTGTTTCTTCTTCAGCCAGGAAAATGACCTTAGACTCAAAATAGAAGCTTTTTATTGATCATGTTGATGCTTGCCTTACTTGTGAGCAACAATCAGAGAAGTATGCTAGATCTGAATGAATGAATTTTGAATACATTTTTATTTCTCTGATCTTTGCTTGTAAAAAAAAGTGGTTTGAGGTGTTTTTAATTAAATTATTATTTAACACGTACACAAGTGTTTGCTTGTGTACATATTAAATAAATTGATGTTCTATCTGCTATTTTTGAATAACAGTGACAAAGTGCAAAGTGTAAGCTAAAATATAATTAGAGTACTAGGATGTCTTCTGATGTGTACTTGCTAGTGAGGAATTTTGAGATGGTATAAAATAACTGTATGTATTATTTCCCAAGCCTCCTAGATTTAACACATATGGGTGAGTAGATAAGTCTCTTACAGCATATTAATTATTATTTTTTAAAAATTTATAACATCATTCCATAAGTGGTGATGATTTTATAACTCACCGTATTGTGAAACAAAACTGCAAACATAAACATGCTTTGTGCCAATATGATTTATTTGACTCTTGGTCTCTTCCCTTGGTGAGAGGAACTTTCCGGTTTGAAGGACAAAGTGAGGCAAACTCCCAGACTTTGATTTCTTCAGAGACATGCAGTGCTGCTGAAGAGACTGTACATGACAGGCCAGAATGATGCAATTTGACATAAAGTAACAAGCACCTAATTCAGTTCCATCAGTTCTGATGAATTCCTTGCTGAGGCAAGTCAACATATAGCACAGAACTTGGCCTCTTTAGTTCCCAAGACATGTTGATAGTGCATTTAATAACAATTTCACAAACTGTTTCTACTGTACAATTTAATCTTTTTTCTTCTTTTTCTTCTTCGTGGAAATAGGACTAATGTTTTGGAGAAGGTTTATTTGTTCTAGTAAAGTGTTGTGTCATTTATTGAGGCCCATACTCAGTAATGTCTGCTTTCTTCCCAGCAGTGAATCACTGTGAAAATAAAGATTACTTTCCCTGCCATCAGCTCACACCCAAGCTAATTTTACAGCCTTGTCAAATGGCAGGAGAAATTACTAGTTTTCACTACTTAATCAGACTCAGTTGACAAGACTAGATTGGAACAGAAACATGGTGTGACTGAAGCTTGTTGCTGTAAATTGAATATTTTGACATGCTAAGACAATTACTGTGTAAATTTCACTGGGAAATGTTTTGTTCTGGTAGCTTATCGAGGTCTTGTCAGTACCTGGGAGCCCAGTGGGTGCTGTTGTTTCTTTTAATAGAGGGAAAGAAAAGGTCAGATCTGAAAAAGCAGCTTAGCTAAGAGAATGAGAGCTGACAAAGCCAGTGGGGAAAAAAAAAAGGTTGAAAATCTCTTTCTGTTTTGCTTTAAGTTTCTCTGGCACTTCCTGTAAGAAGAGAAAATTAGAAGTGGGTGCTTTTATGATCCAGAAAATGCCACAGTAGGCTGCTACCTTATTTCCTAAATGCAGCAAAGGGATGTCTGTGAGGCGCTTAACTTCTCCTATGTTATTATCTATCAGGGCAATTTTCAAGGTTGTTGATATGTTTGGAAGGCACAGAGCCCAGTAACTGACCACAGCATTGCTTCTGGTATCCCTTAAGGAGCATAAAACATTGTCGATCTATCTACAGGGTCAAGCAAATTGCTGCTTTTATGAATCAGCTCTTGCTGTCAAGTGGCTGGAATGATGCCAGCATTGCTCTCCTTTCTCGTCATTTTAGAAGCCTATATTCTTTTATTTTGTCTTCTACAGAGGCAGTAGATTTCTGCAAGTTTCTGTTAACAGTGGAGCTGTAAAGGTGGAGGATTTGGAAGTTCTGCATCCTTTCTTAAGCTGGTATGATGTTTTAGGACATTTCTTCCCCCTCATATGAAGTCATCAGGGAATTAAACAGAAGTATTCCTGTTCCTTGAAGTAAGAGGATGCTGTTATTTTTGCCCAGTAGAGTAGGCTAACCTACAAAATGAAACCTTGTCTTAGGATTTTTAGTAGCGAGTAAGACAGAAGTGTAATTATAACTCCTTTTCACTAATTCTCTTTTTAAGAATAGTCCACTTTTCAAGTTGTACTTTAAAAGTGCCTGCTGAAGATAGCTTTAGGGTGTTTCTGGGACAATTTTTTTTTCTTCCTCAGGTAGGTTAATATTTAAGGAATTGAGGAACCTCTTAACCTTCTAAAAGTGTCCCTGTAACTTTGAAGCCAACCCTAAAATTGTTTTGTTCAGCAACTCGGTTTCGGTTCTTGTTTCAACCCAGCAGAAGAATTCTGTACCTCAAAGAATAATGAAGTCAATTCTGAGTGTTTTAAAGCAAGCTAAAGGGTGTGACTGTATATTGTTTCTATGAATAAGCCTTGAACTCCTGGAGCCAAGTGCCCAGCTCCAAAAACAAACTGCAGGATCAGCATGCCTCATAAAAAGCTGGTAGAAAATTCCACTTTGTCAGTTATGTGTGTTTAATTTTTTTTACTATAGAAATTATTTACAAATAACTTCTACCTTACCTTTTCGTAAAGGACTTGGGTTTCATAAGTAACCATTTTCTGGTGACTCTGTGGCAGGTGTGCATAATAAACAGTACCGTGCAGCTTTCTGAGTTCAGTTTTTCAAAACAGTAGTAAATTACAAAATTGAATCATGCATATGATTAGTGCTTAATAATTGGTATAACAGAAGGGAGAGAGGAAGGAGATTCTTTGGACAGAGACTGATTTTTTTTCAAAGCAGTAAGTACAGCTTCACAATGTAGAAACAGCTTGTGAACTGGTAGATAGATCCTCTGTTAGTCCCCCAGATGTCTCTGAGGGGCTAATTTAATGACGTATTGATATTCTTTGATAAGAAAGACCAGATATTAAGTTCTGAAATATCATGGAAGGAGAGACTAAATTGATGGAGGATAGCAATATTTGAAAGCATAATTCAAGGTTCATAACTTTTGTCTCATTATAGTCTAGAAAACTACATTGTATTGGGGTCATCAGCAAATTCATCATTTGATGCTAGTTTTTCATACATTAGATGCACAAGTGTTGTCATTTATAAAATATTTTTTTGCAGAAAGTCCACATTGCTAGTGTTATTTAATAACTCCAAATATTTGTGCAGGGGCAACGCATAATGCCCCTTGCACGTCCTCCTTTACACTCCCATTGTTCTGAATGGTAATGTGATAATGTCAGTAAGAAAATACAGGTGTGAGCTACTTAAATAGCTGGATGCCTGTTGCTTATCATGGTTATTTTCTTGCTAAATGTATCTGCCAAGACATTTCAGACATAACATAGAAATTATTCTGAGATTTAAGACTTCAGTAAATAAGCTTGAAGAAATCTATTATTTATGCGAAGAGTTTTTCAATTTTTTAACCTGAGCTACTGGACATATTCAGTGCTGTTCCATGCATAAGTGCTAGTGTGCTGCAATAAAATGTTATGTTTAAATGCAATAAAAGAGGCATCTTTGGAGTGCATCTATTGTACATTACTAAGGCCAATCTGTAGTATTCTATTAAGGTTATGCAGAAAATGCTTCTGCTGAGTAGGAGCCCTTTTCTAGTTTCAATCGTCAGGTCCTTCACCCCCTTGAATAGTATTCCTGCCATGAGTCCTAGATATATACTGTTGCTTCTTCATCACCTTGTCCCCTTCCAAGTTGTAGATTCAGGCATTTGGAAACTTCACTCTGGAAATAAATGATGTTGCCTTCCAAAGGGCTTGAAATAATCTCTTTGGGTGGCAGCCATTTATTCATTTTTAAAAGTACAATATAAAGACTAGTAGTACTTGACTGAACTCTTTCTGAACAGTTCTGCATATTTAAGTGTCTAGGATGAGTGCATTGTATAAAAATACAAAAATTTAAACTAAATGCTTTCTTTAAATTAGAGTTCACCTGGAGAACACAATGGACATCCTCTTCCCAGTTTGTCTTTATAGCAGGACCAGAATGCAGTAGGATTATACTACAGAAGCAAATTATTTTGGTTTAATAGTTAACTTGCTGTATAGAATAATGATAAGCTAGTTTTCCCCCTTGTTTTATGTGATCCAATGTGTCACTGTGGAATTCAACAATAAGATGGATTCCCAGTCTCCAATAAAGAAAGTATTGATAAGGGATTCCATGAGGTGAACTGAAGTAGTAGTACAGGCAGTATAGTCCTAAACACTGAAAGGCACTGTCTTTTAAAGCTTTTAAGAGTTGGCATATTACCTGCATATGATGAGACTGTGTGGTGAAAGGACAAGAGAGATAACATGCTCATACATTGCTGGATTCCAGACCTGGCTGTGAAATGGGCAAGCTGTTTGAATTCACCAGCCTAGTCTGGCAGTATAAAGCTAAGAATAATTCCAAACTCACCCTCTGGAGAGCACTGGAGGCCTGTGTCTACTCTAGGATGCGCCCTAGGATGTGCGGATGTTCGCTGTTACACTGTGTGCGGTGCTGATGGCATAGCGTGGCACATGCCTAGAGATGCGAGCAGAGATGTGAGCTCAGCTGACTGATCAGGATTTCTCTGAATCCTTTGTGGATGACAGCGTCAAACCTTGAACACTTAAGCCTCCAGTTCTGTAATGATCACTTACCAGCCACTAATGAGGAGGCTGCATTAGTCTTGTAGCTGAACAAGGTAAGCTGAGAAAAACATAGTGTGAGGTTTCTGAGCCAAGTGAATGACTGGTACCTAAAAGATTAAACATTAAAATACCACTGAACTGAGCTATTTGGTTATCTGAAGAAACACAAGTGTGGAGGTACGGATAAAAGTGAGGAAAAATATAATGAAAACAGTGGAAGACTAGTCAAATAATGTGCTCTTAGCATCCTTAAGTATTTTTCCTCTTATTAGTGTGGGAATGATGAGCATACATACACAGCCAGGGCTGATTACAGAAAACACTTTCATGGAAGTTACTGTGATCAAAGCCAAAGTGAAAAATCAGTTTGTTATACTGATTTCAGGTAGACTGATCTAGTTTTCTGCCCTCAATTGCAAAATTATAAAATGTCATGGCAAGTTTTTCTTCTGAAACTTTGTGTGTGTTTATACTAATATATATTTTATTCAAGCAAGCCATTTTATAATAAATACAGAATGAGTCAACAGAGTCAAATTACCTGTCGTCATCTTCATTTACCATTTAAATCAGTCTTGTTAGTGCAGACTTCTCATATGCTATTTTAAAAGTTAATCCAGATTAAAGTGCCACTAGGGCAAAAACTAGTCCTGATGGAAACAAGCTAAAAATGACAAATAATACATTACTATTAAAATTATTTTGAGAGACTTAGTATTTGTACCTGTTTTTCAATTCCCTGCTGTTTTTTTTCTTCTTTAATTCCTTAATCAGAATATGTTGTGACACTAAAGCACTACAGTAATATATTTGCCTTTATCAGTTGAGCTATGATTTGATAATTTAAAGGAGAGCTTAAAATCATGTTGATTGACATCAACTACATCACAATCTCTTCTATGCTGAGTTACATCTTGGAGCAAACCTTTACTTCACTGAAACTGACTGAATTGCCTATCTGTCCATCTTAAATCTACTAACCTTTTTTGAGTATTGATTTTAGGATTTATTTCCAGGCCCCTATGGATTTCCTAGTATTTCAAGCCTCAGTGAAAGTCAGTGTGCTCTTTGGACACTTTATTGTGCCATTCAGGCTACCTGAATGATGCTTACTGTCCACGTAGAGCTTACATTCACTTAAAGTGTGCAAGTAATTTGCAGTCTCTTTATGAGGAGGATGACAAGGAGAGTTCATGTGTGCAAGTACTGTAATTGGCTAAATTGATACAAGTTTGACAAAATTTTGCACTGAAATTTTGAGGATTTGGGAAAAAGTATGATTTTGCTCAGTAGTATTTTAAATATTTCTATTGGCAGTCAGTTCAGTTTCACTTAGCATGTATACCATAATTCAGAATGTTTAAGCTAATGTGTATGAGGTCATGGTAATCCTTTATACATAGCATTTTTCCTTTCAACCTCAAACCTTGCTTTATTTTTTTATTTTAGTAAATTTTGGTAAGATTGCATTCTTCAGGAAATATGAAAGAATCTTGAGTTGCAATTTCTCATTTCTTTGGAGACTCAAGAATGAATCTTAAAACAAGAAGCAATGTCTGTAGTTTCTAGGTAGTCTTTTTGCAACCGGCATATTTGGCATCACTTCTAAAACACAGGATACAAAGAACCACACTCATGGACTGTGATTAAATGCTGCAGGCATTATATATGTTTATTCTCATAAACATATGTAGATTTACTCTCATGGTACATTCAATGTCTCTGCTGTGGAGATGTAGCTGCAGTTTTGTTGCAATTCATGGGTCTTTCCTGACCATTGCAGATATTCTTGAGGCTTGTCCTGCAGCCCATCACAGCACAGAGCTAGCTGCACTCTGCTATGGGCAATGTTCAATAGAACTTCAAATAAAATGGATTTCCTTTTTGGAAAGAAAAAAAAAAATTGATTGCTTTTTAAAACAGTGACCTTCTGTTACAGTTAGAGTCTCATGTCAGAGAACAAGGGGCTTAAAATGAGCAGAATTCCACTTGCTGAAGAAAGGCAAGTAAAGCACTACTATGAAACCTAGCAGACTGTCTTAATAGTAGAAAGGGATGAGATTTAAGGTTTCATTTCTATGAATTTGAAATCTGACCAGCTTTTTTTTATAAAAGCAGAAAACGGACATTTTGGGGGTTCCTGGCTCTTACTAGAAATCATTTCACATATAGCCAGATACCTTTGCAATGGCAGTCAGTAGTAAAAGTAAATGAGGATTAAAGGTCAAAGTTGAATGATGGGGAAATGTTAAGAAAGTGTAAGATGTTTCCCTCTTCTAAGTGTGGCTTTCTTTTAGAGCAATCTCTTCAACAGGAAGAATGGAACAGTTTTAAACTAAATCCATCAATGTTGCTCTTCCTTCTCATCACTTTAGAATATGCAATTACTCTGAAACTGTTAATGAGAATATCCAAATCCAATGACCTTCCCCATCCTTGCATAAAGTTACAATATTGACCAAGTAAATACACACATCTCAATACAACTGCTTTCAAAAGGTATATTGCTATACTGGAAGGGTGACTTTTTAAGAAGGAAGTGACATTCTGCTGTGTTTGGGTGTTTTGAGTATTTTTTTCCTCTCACCCTTTAGAATGTAGTCTGACATATATGCGGTTGTCTTGCTTGGTTTTGTGTCATGTTTTTGGTTTTCTTGACTTGGGGTTTTATAAAGGTGGAAACATGCTAGTTTTAAGATCATATTTATCGGGAGTCAAAAATGCTGAAGGAAAAGCTTTTGCTTTCAAAAATAGTGTGAGAGTTACATGTATGTCTGGTAGTTACATTTGTTCTACTCCAAGAAGTATCACTGTTGGCAAACAGCTGGCAACTGTAGGTGTTGGTTTTGCTAAGTGGTTTTCTTAATTTTCCAACTGAAACAGCTACATATTAACAATAGGATTCATTTGTTGTTCTTCCTACAGATAAGAAAAAGAATTTCTTCTGAATTCTTTTGCTGCAGTGGCTTTTCTTTTTCTCACAAAACATTTGAATATATATATATTTAGATTTTTCTGTCACCAGTTAATGAGCACTGTTTTCTCCAGAACTTCATATTCTTGCAAAGCAGAAAGCAGCTGTCTTTTTTCCAATGTGTGTATATGTTTTACCAGTAAGATGCTTATTAAAAAGTTTCTGGTTATTATTTCTGAAAATGGCTTGTCATTAAATTAATTCTCACTATGTTTCCAGAAGAAAAGTCTGAACTACAAATTTAATTTATTTTTTTTTTTTTAGGAAAGCATCTAAAAACTAGTTAGTTTATTCACAGCTGAATAACAGTTAATACTTTGCAAATACAACTGTAGTACCTATGAGTTTTTGTTATTTCTTTGGAACATTTCATTGGTGTAGTAGCTGTACAATATATTGGTAAATATTGATTTCTAAGTGACATTTATAAAGAGAAAATGCAAACTAAGCTGCAAATATATGTAAATCAAAATTGTATCCTATAGCAGTGTTTGATATGCATAGTTATGCTTTCTGACAAGGAGAAAAGATATCTATACTTTTTTTTTAAAAAACCCTAGAATTTGCTGGACTAAGCTTTTAATTTTATTTGTTTATTGCAAAGCTGACAGGTTTCTGCTCTAGGGATACCTTTATCAGGATGTGACTTTCTTCTGAGGAATGAGAAATCGTTCAGTTACTTTGTCCCCAGTGGTGAAAATGCCAGGCTTTGTTAACAACAGAGGAATGTGTCCCTTTTTTCTCTTTTTCAACAAAACATGAAGGATGAGGTCCTATCAGTTGCAGTAACCTAAACATTTGTCATAAAATATTTTTGGATATTAGGAGACACTGATTTGCATGGCCATTATTTATTTTTGAGTGTTTTGGTTTTTTCTTTCTGAGGTATGTAAACAACTCAATATTGAAAACAGTCAGGTTAAGCACTGATATTCCATAGCTGTTGTGCAATTAAGATGTTGAATGTACGGTGCTTTCCTTTCAAAGATGAAAGGTTGTTTACATTTCCCTGTTTATGAGTCTGCATTTTCAGAATTGTTTGTTGTTTTGTATTTAATAGAAGCAGTCATTTTGGATCTGTGGATGGGAAGTTGGAGTTGTGTTTGTGGATGTTGTTTTATGTCTTGTAAGCGCATATCACCCAGGATAATAATGAATTGTTTTCTACTGTTTATCTCTTGGTAGAGCAAAAAATGATCATTTCAGATTAGCTTCATATTATGCTTCAGAATTCTTTTTGATGAGAGGATTTGATTTTTGGAAATGATGCCATAGAAGATACGTCATCTGTCATGTTGCAGGCAAAGGTTTTCAGTGAAGGAAAAAAATTCCAGCCAGTTAAATGTTTTTTACTCATTCCCCTTAAAATCTGTCATTGTTCCAATTTATTCAGTATTGTAAGCAATGCAAGTGTTTTAAACAAACCAGTTTTTTTTCACACGAAAGTACTGCTTGATTGCACTGTTGAATTTTATGCCAGGAGCCATGTGGGTTGAATGGCCCAAATGGATGCCATTAGATGCCAACTCAGATTTTCAGTATGCTTATACAATTATTTCCTTGCCCCTCCAGCTGTAAGCACAAGGTGTACTTGGAAACGCTACCAAACACTAGCATCATTATCCCGTTCCATAACGAGGGCTGGACTTCGCTGCTGCGCACCATCCACAGCATCATCAACCGCACCCCAGACAGCCTCATCGCAGAGATCATTCTGGTGGATGACTTCAGCGACAGAGGTAAGGCCCAGCTGGTTATGTTTTAACTTGAAATTTATAATGCTGTGTGGTCTGCACAGAAAATAAAGGAAAGCAAAAAGAGGAGATGAGGCCTCCTGAACTGCTTGCCTTGAAGTGATGTTTGATTGTTGGTGGGAATAAACACTTAAAAGAGGCTTTTGTTTTACTTGGCATCAGTGCTGTAATTCGTGTCAAAGGGAAGAGACTGAGAACTGTTCATTAGCCCGTATTAATATTGTATTTTGAACGTTACTACTGAAATACTGCAAATTATAAAATTTCCTAATTTTTGTCCCTGTGCTTCCCTTTTACACTGAAAATGTATTACCTTTTACCATTTTGGATGCAAGTCATTGGCTTTTGATCCTGGAACTTTATTGAGCTAGGCAGCTTCACATACTAGTACGAATACCCATACAGAGAAATGAGGCTCTTTTGAATGGAATGTGAAAAAATGCTTTTGAATAGTTGATCAATGTTTACATCATTTATATATAGTAAAATTAAGGAAGCTTCAATCACTTAATGTCTTAGGCCATCATTACTTCTTGAATACAGCACAAAAAATGAATGCCTCAGATTCCTTAAATCAATCTTAATAGTTCTTTAGGTAAAGTTCCTCTATGATAAGGATATGGAACTGGGAAATAGTTTGGTGTATTTTTGGGGGTTTTTTTTCCAAGTTTCAGTACACTTCTTAGCAGAAACACCTTTGGCTTTGGTGTTTCAAGGGGGTGGGTTTTCTGTTTCTATTGAAACATCAGTTGCTGGTGTATTGCTTTGTTCTGAGTAGATTGATAGACAGCAAAAGACAGAATTGTACCCTTTGCTAATATTTTGCTTAAAACCTTTGTCTCAGCTAGGAACTTAGAGAAGCAGATTTCTGACCTACTGTTTTAAGAAGCCCCTGGGTGAGTGAGAGAAATATTAGCACAGCACTGCAGTAGCAGAAACATTTTTGTAAGGTTTTTAACTTGATATTTCAGGGTTTAGAAAGATAAATGCTTCACACATCTATCTTGCCTTCTGCTGGTTTACTTGCAATATGTCCTTTGATGAACTGCCTCTCGATCTGTAATGCAATTTAAGTGAAATTGTAAAGTGAGTGCAGTTCTGACTATTCAGTGTTCATGAAATCTAGACCACAGATAAAAGTTTTTGAAACCAGAACTGTAAAACAGCACGACCAGGGTGTTTCTGCAGGCTAACAATTTCCTAGGAGTAAAAAGTTTACAGGGAAGTCAGTAAGTTGATTTTATGAGGTATCTGACGAATAAAAAAAGCTTTTTTTCTTTTTTTTCTTTTTTTTTTCTCTTTTTTCTCTTTTCATTTTTTTGGCTGAATTAGCATCTATTGAGGCTATGCTTGCTCAACATGATAATGCTGTTGCATTTTTCTAATGAAGATCATAATTGCTATTGTTGATACATTTTTAAATATGATAGTGTTTTGTAAAGCTTATGTACTTCCAGGTTATTAGAAAAATAATTCATGCTAGTAAACAGGCTGTTGCTCTTTCTTGCATACTCTTAGTTTCTGCTGATTGCTGAAAGTAATATTAATTGCTATACCACTATAAAAATCTCCGTAGTCTTCTTCATTTGCAGTCATATACAACTTTGTCACTTTTCTGTGAAACAGTTTTCATCTGGATTAAGTGGTTCATATAGCACTGAAATATTTAACAAAAGAGTTTAATGTAAGTTTGAAAAACTGAAAGAAATCTAGAAAGCAGATTTATATGAAGCTGGACCTTGAAGTGCTGTACCAGTAGAATAATTTACTTCTGTTTGCTTTTGTGATTAAAATAAAGATCAGAAATGCATTTGGGAATGGTCGCCCATTTTGAACTTGAACATATTTGGTACTGTATGTTTTAAGAAAAGAGATCACACAAGAAAAATGGGCTGCAATCTCTACTCCGAATTCGATAACACTGAATTTCAGGTCAGTTGCATCATTTTGGTTTTCCTGAAGTTGGATAAAGTTTTGTATTTGTGATCCTCTAAACTTTACTTAACTGAGACTATTGTGTTTTTTTCTGTGGTTTTTTTCTTTTTTGTGATGTGGCCACACATAATAGAGTTGGATTACTTTATGTTGAAAAAATGTTGACTGATATTTATCTCTGTCCCCTCCTACTTCATAAAATACCTTGTTTTTAAAAAGTGGCAGGTGTCTACTTTACTGTTGTTATTCTTTCATCCTTTAGTTGCCTTTCTGAGACTGAGACAAGTAAAGCAGCATGAAAGATATTGAAGCCAGATTAGGCCAAAAATTAAGTTTGTGTGTTCAGATTTTGTCAAAAATCATAGAATCATTGCAAGCAAAGTATTATTTTGCAAAATCAGTTGTATATTAAGTGACATGTGTATGCTATTCTTGTTCCATAGCTTCATATTGTAAGGAGAGATTTTTCTGTTAGGAATCTAAACATCATTTGTAGATAGTCAAAAGTGAAAATTAGGTATTTCAATAACAATGGTATTTTAAAAGTAGTGATTAAATCACAAACATTTTTCACTAACTTTTTCTATTAATCCTGCTGTTCCTTTTACAAACATCTAGGAAGTTTTGAAAAGTCAGTTTATATTAGAAATAGTAAATGAGAAAAAGTAGAAATGTAAAAGATAAAAAAGTCTCCAACATTTTTTCCTTTATTTTAACAAATGCAAATGTAAATACTGAAATGCACTTAAAAAAACTTTTAATAAAAAATGATGAAAATGTTTTAATGAAGAGCTAAATACCAAAAGTTTGCTGGCTTGTCTGCAAAATTACTTGCATGCCATCATTTTATTCATTTTCACTCCTTTGGCTTTTATTACCAAAACCAAAATCTTTAGATAGTTCATGCATAGTATTCACCATAAATTATGACATTTAGATGTTTTAAAAATAAAAGGACAACCGCACATCGTTAAATATCAATATAATGCAGACTAGAGGCTTGATATTAAAAGGGAGGTAAGCAAATGTTATGAGACTTGAATATTTGGTTATAGACAGATTTAATATAAAACACTACATGAATATTAGAAGTCATCTGTGACAGAAGCAAATGTAGATTTAAAGGCAGGTACACAGAATTACAAAATTTCTTCATTCATATAATTTATAGAGAGTGCTTATATTTTTTAAAATGGTGAAGCAACAGGTTGGAGAAAAATTACTGATTTAGTGGAACTCCATTTCAACAAGAATAACAGCTGTGATTTACATTGTAAACACAAGTGGCCGAATGTACGTGTATAGGTGAGATGAAGGGGGACTGAATCTAGAGTTTGTAGAAACTCTAATACACATAAAATAAATACATTGTCACTTAAGCTCTATAAAGGAGAGGCAAATAATAGACTTCTACTTAGTTTGCCTTAGAAAGTTATGGATACGATATGGGTACCATTTAATGATATACATACTTTTGCATGCTAAAGCATGCAAAGTTTTTCTGACTTTGTGATGGATTATGGGTTGCAAATCCAATACCTGATTCATGTAAGCCTTGTGTTTCAAACTTGAAATTAAAGACCTATCAGTTTCAGTGTTACCTACCATGGAAGATGAACCTTTATATTGGAGTTACCAACACACCTCTGTGTCGGATATCTGCAGTGGCTTTGTGTGCAGCTCTGGTTTTGTGAGCCTGGTTTCTGGGAAAATGAGCCTTGTAGAAAGTGGCTTTTTTTTTTTTTCTGGGAGGGTTTTGGGGCTTGTGTGAGGGTTGTGAGTAGCCCAGGTCAATGACATTGAAGTCAGTGTGCAACAGCAACCCATGACTACTTCATCAGAGCTTGAGTTGGTCTGTGAACTTCAGTGCTAGTAACGTGCTTTTTATCTGTGAGCATTGAAGAAGTCCTGATGTATGACTGGGTTGGTTGTTGGTTTTTTTTAAACTGTACTTCTGTAAGTTGTATTGGTCATATTATACAGTAATGGTAGAGTAAGGGAAGAGAGTCTGTGCTAAAAGCAAAGCAACTTTATGAGACTATCAGATTGCACCACTTTCCACTGAAGAAATACATGGTATGTGTTGCATGAAGTTGAAATTACCTGTATTTTGTTTGTAGACGGTTTATGTAATGTCATTGAAATTCATATTTATGCATGCTTGGCTTCAGATCATGGCTAGATATAACTTCCTGATGAAATGAAAGTTATATTGTATGAATGACTGTCTTGTCATAGGAAACCTCTGCTACAGACAGAAACTCTCAGTGTGGTGAAAGCTCCTGTCTCCAAAAATTGCAATATTAGGTATTGCTCATGTTAGACAATTTGTAGGAAAGTATGAATCCTCATATAGGCCTGTTAGGTTTGTAGATGAATAGTTATACCTCAAACACACAGCTTTACCAGCTGGGAAGCCTCTTGCTGCAGTCAAGTAATTACACAAAGGTAAAGAGAGCCATTTTCTGCTTACTAAAGAATTTGCAGTGACTTCACACTTGCTTAATGCTGCATCCTGGAACCAAGGATGATCCCAGCAACTTGAGTTGCACTTCACACTTGAGTGTTCATTTAACTGAAAGTGGCTTTAGTGCAGCAAAGTTTTGAAGTAATGTTGACCTTAGTATTGACATATTAGTGCATCATGTGTACTACCTCAGAAAAAAAATAATCTTAACTTCTAACCCTATATGAAGGTCAGTCTCATATTTAATTATTTTTTTTTGAAAAGGCCAAAAAGAAAATGAAACTAATTCCCTTTTGAAATGTCTATATTGACTAGAGATCTAACTAAACACAGGATTTACATTTTAATACTTGGGATATTGAGCTATAAAATGCCTCTTTCATTTGCTCTACAATGCAATCAGTTATTTGGATTTCATGAAACCTGGGCTTGCTTCTGGTGAAAATAAAATACTATCACTGTAACAAGTACAACTTAAAAGATACCTGTGCATAAGTTGGAAGAAATTGATTTGAATCTATAATACCAGGTTTTCTGTTCTTCACTGTACATTCTCAGTTTTGATTATCTGATATTATAAATTCTGTTAGGGAGGTTTTCTCCTGAAATTTTGGATTACTCGATTTTGCCTTCAGCTCCTTGATGTACCTTGCAATAGCAGTTTCATTACTGAAGAGATTTTGACTTGACACAATGGCTTTACCAATGGGAAAAGAAAGGATTGCCCTGAGGTTGGTGACAGTTCAGCTCAGAAGAATAATGGTCATTTTGAAGGCAACTGCAGCTCATCTCAAAACTCATTTCATGTGCTGGAGTATAAGTATTGTCATGTTGTGAAAAAAAGAGACGGGGAAAGAATTTCCAATAATTGAAGTTTTACACTTGACCTAGACAGAATTAATTGAGAATGTGTCTGCTGTGGGATAAATTTAGGAGTACTCCCACATCCCAGTGCTGCCTGCACTCAATGAACTCAAATACACCTTGGCAGTAAAAATGAAAACTCCAGTGATAAAATATTAATATGAAAAAAAAATTATTATTTTCACATAGTTGAATGAATTGGTTATAATAGATAGGTAATTTCACTTTTCAGTACTTTTGTGTCAGAATACAAAGTTTTTGTTTGCACAGAGTCTATATCGGTCAGTCTATCTTTAGTTGCCCACCCTATGAAATGCTTTCTGGGTGTGCATCATGCCTACATGTTGCATCCCTTTCGTGTATGAACATGTGAAGAATTTTTGAGGTGGGAACCAATGAGAAGCCTGTACTTAGCAAGACTGTGTTTTCTGGGTGTCAGCTTCTAAAAATGTTATGCCATACTTATATCAAGTGTCGTTCATGAGATACTTGAAGTAAATCTGGATTTAAAACAGTGTTGTCACTTTGAGTAATCTTGAAATACTAGAAGCACACTTATTCATGTGGCAAATTTTTCTACTATGCGTCTCAGCTTTAATTTACATTTCCTTAGAGTTAAATTGAATTATGGCTGAAATTACATTATTTTAAAATTCCTCATGTGGAATGCTCAAGTTTGATCTTGTAAACAGGAAGGAAAATTTTTAAAACTGAGTGAGCATTCGTTTCTGCATTGGCTTTTCTCTGAAGCATCAGCTGTTTACTTTCCACTTGAAAAAGCATTATTACACTGCAGTAATAGACCAAAGGACTTGACAAGAGACTTGAACAATTAACTTGCAATTATCATCTTGAGCTTTAGTTAATGAACTATGGAAAAAATGCACATTGGTTTCCAAAAAATTTGAAAATATGTTGTTCTTACACCACATTTCTCTACATTTCTTCTTTTCTAAGTTTCTTTTTAACTTTTTATTTTTCTTTCTAAATTTTAAGAATTTTTTAATGTCTTATTTGCATTAGGCAATTTTTAACTAGTATTTCAAATTTATTACTTCCACAACTTCACTGAGTAGTGTAATGGAATCATTAACTAATTTTTACATTTTCTAATTATATGTGTCCTGAATATTCAGGATTAATGTAGGATGGAAGCTGAAGTCTTCTGCTTTGGACTTTCTGCAAACGTTCTATGTGATCAAATCCAAACTGATCAAATTTTCTCTTCTGGGTGGTTCTTTGTTATTAGGTGTCAGGAGAGCAGGCCTGAAATCTTATATAGTATTTTTTTTAATGAGATAATCGACTAGGTTTTGCTGCAGTATCGACAGAAAGGATTCTTGCCAAATATTAGTTGTCTGTTATTTTAGAAAATTTCCTTTAATTTTAAATTGAAATTTATTCATGTTCTTTTTCATGCATGAGTGTTGTTTCAATGTTATCTTTAAATAACTCATTATTTTCTCATTGTACAGAGAAAAAAATAGCAACTTTCAGTTTTCAAAGTTCATTGCAGTTTAATAAAGTGTGACAAGCTTTTGAATTGACATCCTAGTAGTCTTTCCAAAAATGGTAGTTTGTTACAGTCAAGGTTGCCTTAATTGCAACATTTGAGTTCACCTAAGTAGACTTTAAAAATATAAAATATATTAAAAATAAAAATATACTTCACCTTTTCTGAATGTAGACTTTCAATTAAGCTTGTAATCACCAAGCAAAATAACATCTTTAAAGAATAGACAATAGTATTGTCCATAGCTACATTTTATGCATCTTAAAGGAAATTATTTCAGAAAATTTTTTACCTTATTCTACTGTATTAAAAATGTATTTTTTTGGTCCTGTTTTCCTGTTTACAAATCATGGGTGAGTCTGAAACCTGCTAATATTCCAAATATATTATCAATAGCATGAAAGAGAAGTTATTTTCTTGTTTGTTTAGTGATACTGAGCTTCACATAAAGTAAGAGGAAAAAAAGAGTGGGTGGTATAAGGAAAACTGTGAAATGGTCAAAGCAGCAAATTAGGATTGTCACTCGTAAGAGAATTTTAAACCCAGAATTCTGTAGAAAAACAGTGTTTTGCTAAAAGGTCTGTAAAAGTCCTTACAGTGAGACATGAGGTATAAATGGTATCTAATAATGTCCCTGAGAGATGAGTGGGAGAATATTGTTTTGGTTTTTAACTAAGCACCTTTTTATTTTTTTTCTCCGAACTACATACCTGTGTCTTTTCTAGACTGATTTTTTTATGTAGGATTGCTAGTGAGTAGTTTTCAAATCTTAACACAGCCAAGAGAAAGAAGAAAAATCCTGTAATTAGGTTAGCAAATGAATGCGTTCAAAGCTTTATATGTGAAGAACAAAGGTTTTTCCTGCCCTATTTTTGGTAACCCTTACAAAATCACGCATGTTTAAAGTGTTCTAATAGGTATTCTGACTTTGCTTCACTGATGGAGTAAAACAGTTTATAATTTCCATTAAAGTTTAGGATATTCTATTTCTGTAAAAGCAAACAAAAAACCCAAAAAACGTCCACAGAATGTTTTCTTAGAGTATTAAGAGAGCTGAAATTCATCTATATTAATTTAATCTTGATGCTTCTCTGTTGAGATAACACAGTACATAATTTGACAGCATTTTTTTCTGATGATTTCTTCCTGGAAAATGACAAGCAGTTCCATCATCATTTTTATTTATTTAATTTATTTATTCTGCATAACGAAGGCCCTGTTGCCAAAAGCATCTATTTGTTTAGTGTTGTATATGTTTATGCAGATTTTTGTTTTGTGCAGTCAAAAATCAAAAGTGTGCTTATGCATGTTTGTTCATTGCTGTGCATCTTGAATGTCTCACAGGAAGCATTTGTGACATATGGAATTGTCTAGTTACAAATCTTCTTGTACAAAAATGCAATCATAATTTTGATTAACTTAAAAAGAAATGTTATTGCTCTCAGAAATTGCTATCCAGACATTCAGTCAACTTTGGGGGCTTTTCTGTGTGTGCTGATTTCCCAAATTGAGCTCATGCATCTTTCAGACAGATGGGCAATTTTATCAAGCTTATAAATGGCTGAACGCCTTAATGGCTCTGTCATGCCCAGTTTGTTTTTTAAACTTTACTGATTTGTGAACAAAGCACTAATAACTTATATCGAGCAATTATAAAGGATTTATTTTAATAGGACTGTGTCAAACCATGTTTTCTAATTTAGAATAAGTTCCATATGCAGTGAGAAATTTTGGTGAAGAAGAGTGCCAGAAGCAAGATGATTTGGTACATGCAAAGAACTTGTAGCATTCTCCTCTGCCTTCCAAAGTTACAGGTATCAGCTCATTTTACGGGGGGTTGTGATTTTTTTCCCCCTTTTTATTGAGTTGTGTGCTTATGCATTATGAGACTGAGCGCACTATTCAGTTTTTGCAGCCTTGCAGGGCTGCTGCATAATTGAGGCACCCAGCACACAGAGATGAACAAGTGTGTTGATTTCATTTATGGTCAGTGGCTTAGAAACCCGTGTTCATCTGCTATAGGAACCCCCATATGTGCCCTCCGCACAAATTCAAGAAATGTGCATTAGGATAAATGAGAAAGTGTTTCCATGAAGCAGAATGCACTACACAATATGGAAAATCCTAACAATTTAGGACAGGTGATTGCTGGGGATTTTGCTTTATATGATATAGAAAACCCTTCTAATCACACTGGTGAAATGTACTGCAAACATGAGCATGGCATTCAGGGATGAAGACTTTCCAGTCTGTGCCAATTTCTGGCTTTCAAAGCTTGAGTCAGTGTTGCTATCATCAGAGGGATTTGGGGGGATTTTGGTTTTGTTTGTTCTGGTTTTTTACCATATGTAATCTAATTTCTCCTACTGTTACATCAGGATATTTTTCCTCAATATTTTCTATCTTTGATTTTTTTTAAATTTTTTTTTTTACTAGGGACCTAATAATCCTCTAATAGGTAGAAATCTCTCAGTAAACATAGAAGAGGATGTCTGCCTAAGGTCTGTCTCTTCTTGCCCTTCATTTGAAGTGCAACATACTGAATTTAGAAAAGAGAATTGACATTTTTTGTAAAGGGTGCTGTTTATGCACAGCTATCAAAATAGCAAACCTACTGCTTTAGATTTAGCACAACAGACATGAGTTTGCTGTCTTACTCCATTCCTGCCTCATTTAATCACAGCAGATTAATTGTTCTTTATTTGTGGTATGCAGTTTCTAGTCACCAAGGGAATCTGCTCATGTTTGTAAATATTCTAAGTTTGTAAATTTTCTTTTTGAAAACGTTACATGCTTCTAGTGAGTGGCAAGTGATGATTCTTTGAAACATGTTTCAAGTACAATTGATTCATTGATGAGCATTTGAAAAAAAATTATTTAAGGGTCTTACTTCCCTAGTCTTCATAAAGCAGTTTCTGGTGTGAAGAAAGACATACTGTGTACAAGCAAATGTAATATTATTGAAGTCAGTATCCTTTAACACTACAAAGCAATAGAGAACAGTTGTTAGTCTTATTCTTGAGTGGTTTACCTATTGCAGATTTTAACTGTAGAAAGCAATGACAGATTATGCTAATGAATGGAAAAAATGAAAATAATCCATATTACATTTGAGTCTAAAACTATTGCAGTTCTTGAATGTGTTTGAAAACGCTAGCTGAAGTACTTGCTGCTTATCTTGTGTTTTTGTATTGGCAGTTTGATATTAATGATAGGAAATAGGTTTTGTGCTACAAACTGTAATACTGTGTGAACATAGCATTGAAGTGTACTATAGGACAAATTCAAATATGTGCATCTTGTCAGTGTGTTGTTTACAGGACCTTGGATATCCCTTTCTTAACATAATTCCTGGTTGTGTTTTTCTTCTTTGAAGGAAATTGAAACATGTTTTTAGCTAGTGAGAGACAATCTGCATGCCAGCTGTGAATATAAGGGTGTGAAACGTAAAATAGTTGATGGTGCCAATTATGCTGGAGTGCTTTTTTTTGTGTATGCTCCTGAAGTAGGGGTGATTAAATTTTGAAGGAAATTGATGATTATTACTTCTGAATTGAATTGATTATTTCTGTAGAGTCTTGTAAGTGTCGCTTGTTCAGGTAATTTAACTGAATTTAGAGCTCCAACAAGAACTGTGAGCTAATTTCTTCTTTCTTATGTTCCATGTTTATTTTAGTCTTTTGAAGTATTATCTATTTCAGCTTTGTTTCTTTCATGGAGTGGACAACTTAAGCTGTACCTGACAAATGTCATATTTTTTTAAATGCTATTCCTTGATTATGAATGACAGTGAGTTAATAGTTATAAAAACTCAATTAAAAGCAAATTTCCTTTATTTGAATGGGGTAGAGTTTGGGAGCCATTCAAAAAAGTGTGAAACTCTGGAAAGTATATGCAATTTTTAAATAGTAAGCTATTCTAGCACACTTGTTGGTCATGTCATCTTAGTTTTTTTATATGGACAATCATTTGCATTTCTCTGTGCTGCAGTGGGCTTTGCTTGCCCTCTTTGGGTACTTTTAGAATTCATGTAGTAGAAGGGATGTGTTTGTCCTAGCATAAAACAATTATGTTGGTAGAATAGGATCTGTGATTAAGTTGCTTGTATCTCTTTTAGACTGTCTGATTAAGCTGGCATGTACTGAGTTGAATTTTAACAACATGCTTTAGGTTAAAAAAAAAAAGAAACCTGTCATGTGTCCAAGAGCAGTTGCCCCCGCAACAAGCCCACCTGTTCCCCCACCTCACCCCCAAGATCTGCGTTCCATATCATGAAATCTGTGAAAAGATGTGCCACTGACATTTCACTTTCAGTTTATTATGCAAACAATTTTTTTCTTTAAGCAGATGACATTTTATTTCAGGATAGAATCACCTTCTATTCCAACATATTGGCTACTTCACAGTTGTTTCTCTGTGGTGTGAAAACTGTAACTTGCATGGCACTCCTGCCTTACTGAAGCAGCAGCATGAGCTGTGAGGCAAGTCGGGAGTACAGCAATTTAACTGCACACTATTTGATATGAAATAATTTTTAACTCTAAGGTGTCAGTCTAACCTATCTTGCTATTATAAGTTGTACTACAGATGCATATGTGGTTTTTGGTAATGCATCGGTGTTTCTGTAAAGCCGCTTAAATGCGTGTGCATTCTTGTTGTTAAAAAGGAAATACAAAAGAGGTAGCAGAATCCTGTAAAGCAGAGTTACATCCCCGCTTGTATACAAGAAACAAGTAGTGGAGGAAAAACAAGAGAGAAATTTCTGTTTCCTGTCTTCACTCTCTGCTTCAGGCTGTGTTCTTTTAGCATCATGGGGAGCAGATTTCTTGCTTCTTTTAGACTTTTGTCCAAAACACAGTGCCCCTGAAGCTGTAAACCCCTTCACAGCAATGGACTGTGATACCAAATCCCAGGGAACCTGAATGACTCCAGGTTTTGGTAGCTGAGAAAAAAGAATGGGAATGATGGTGAAGTTATTATTGAAAAAATGTTTATTGGCAGGATCTTAATCAGTACAATCTGCAGGGAGCTGTTGGATAACAATGAGAATTTGTATTGTAGGAAACATAGAGGGGGATCATAGCAGAAAAGGATGATTGACAGAAAAAATCGAGATTAGAAACATAATCTGGTACATTTTTTTTAAACTTTGGGGTGCATTTGCTTTTCCAGTTTTATCTTGCTACTTAAGGTTGCATTTTAAGATGAATCAGCAGTATTTTTCTTAATTTCTCATTGTACAATTGGAGGGCTGGAACATCTCTCTTATGAAGACAGCCTTAGAGGGGTCATTCAGCCTGTAGAAGGGAAGGCTCTGGGGACAGCTTAGGGCAGCTTTCCAGTACCTAAAGGGTATAAGAGAGTTGGAGAGGGCCTTTTTACCTGAGCATGTAGTGATAGGACAAGGGGGAATGGCTTTAGAGTGAAACGGTGTAGGGTTAGATGTTCTACTGGGAAGAAATTCCTTCTATGAGGGTGATGAGGCAATGGAACAGGATGCCCAAAAGCTGTGAATGCCCTTTCCTGGAAGTATTGAAGGCCAGGTTGGATGGGGCTTGGAACAACGTGGTCTAGTGGAAGGTGTCCCTGCCCATGGCAGAGGGCTGGAGCTAGATGGTCTTTAAGGTCCCTTCCAGCCCAAACCATTCTGTGATTAATCAGGTGTCAATCACACATCTAAAAGCAGGTTTCCGTCTGCTGTAAAGGTAAGAACAGTTTTTCTGAGTATATTTATATACAAATACAATGTATAACTAAAATTCTTCTTGTATCCTTTGGATAGCTGGGCAGAGCTTTGGAATGATACCATTATCCTGGTTTTATAATTAGTATGTGGTGTATACATGTTGTTGGTAAAATATTTTTAACATATTGTTAGAAATATGTGTGCATATTGAGTGTAAATGGTATTACTTAAGTATTAGATATAAATAAAACAATGTAGTAAATTTAGTATTCCCAATCAGAAACATATTTCAGAAAAACAAGTCCAGAATTTTGAGCAATGTTGGTTGTCTGACAATAGCATGCTCAGTTATTTAATTGACTGTGTTATTCAAACACATATTGTGAAAAGTATTATATAATGTTTTTTGAATCATTCAAAGAGCATCTTGCCATAAAAAGATTATTACTTAATGTTCAAATCCAAGTTTGTGGATTGCTGTCAGATATATATGCTATTTATCTCTGTTGCTTTTAGAATTATTACACAAGGAAACCATAAATATTAGTTTTGTGGAATTTGTTCTGGAATTCAATTACTGGGGTTTTTTTTTGTTTGTTTGTTTGTCAGTGTATAAAATAAGATGCTTAATGTCTGTGTTTTTTGAAAGAATGATTTGTTCTAAAATTGCTAAAATGAGCATGCCTCTTCTGTGGCATGCCAGTTCTCTCCTTTAAATGAGTTACGGAAATGCACTGTGTGAAGAAACTCATTAAGGCTTTGAGCAGCACAATTCACAGAATCACAAAATGGGATGGGACCACAGTGGGTCATCTGGTCCAACCTCCCTGCTCAAGGGGGGTCATTCTAGAGCACATGGCACAGGATTGTGCCCAGACAGCTCTTAAATATCTCCAGTGAGGGAGACTCCACAACCTCTCTGGACAATCTGTTCCTGTGCTCAGTCACCCACACAGTAAAAAAGCTCTTCCTCATGTTCAGGTGGAGCTTCCTGTGCACCAGGTTCTGCCCATTGCCTCTTGTCCTATTGCCTGGCACCACTGAGCAGAGCCTGGCTCCATCCTCTGACACCTCCCTTCAGATACTGACAGACATTGATGAGGTCCCCTCTCAGCTGTCCCTTCTTGAGGCTGAACAGGTCCAACTGTCTCAGCACTTACTTTTATCCACCTTCATAAGAAGTATTACTGAAGAGTAATGAATCAAGCACTTGGTGGTTTCTTTCATATTTGTTTTTGGGGTTGAATTACAAGGTTTTGGTAGTGGGAGTGGCTACCGGGGTATCTTCTGGAAGAAGATGCTAGAAGTGTTTCCACCAGGCTCAACAGAGCCAATGCCAGCTGGCTCCAAGATGGACATGCCACTGGCCAAGGCTTAGCCCATTAGTTTTGGCGGTAGCACCCCTTGGATAACAGATATTTGCATTACTGTGCAAGAACAATTACAGACAGAGAAAAGAGAAGTGATCATATGTGAGAGAAACAGCTGTGCAGACATCAAGGTCAGGGAAGAAGGAAGGGCAGGAGGTACTCCAGGTGCCAGAGCTGATATTGCCTTGTAGCCTGTGGTGCAGATCATGGTGAGGCAGCTGTGCCCCTGCAGCCTGTGGAGGTCCCTGAGAGAGCAGAGATCCACCAGGAGGACCTTCACCATGAAGCCGGGAAATGGCAAAGAGCGCTGTAACACAGCGGGAAGCCTATGCTGGAGCATGGTCCTGTAAGGACCCATGGAGGGAGGAGCCCACACTGGGGCACATTTGCTGGCAGGACTTGTGACCCTGTCTGGATCCACACTGGTGCAGTCTGTTCCCAAAGGACTGCATTCCACGGAAGACACCCATGCTGGAGCAGTTTCTGAAGAACTGCAGTCTGTGAGCAGGACTCAGGTTGGGGAAGGTGGTGGGGGAGCGTCTCCCTTGGAAGGGACCCCATAATGGAACAGGAGAAGACTGTGCGAAGTCCTCCCCGTGGGCAGGAAGGAGTGAGGGGCTGAGGCAAAGCTGTTTACTCAGCCTCCATTCCCTGTCTCCCTTTGCCATTTATGGGGAGGACGTATAGAAAAACAGAACTGAAGTTGAATCTGGGAAGGGAGGAGTGGGGGGAAGGTGTTTGAAGATTTGGGTTTATTTTCTCATTATCCTATTCTTATTTGCTTGGTAATAAATTAAACTAATTTCTTCAAATTGAGTGAGTTTTGCTCATGACAGTAATTGGTGAGTGTTCTCCGCTGGTCCTTATCTTGGCCCATGAGCCTTTCATTATGTTTTCTCTCCCCTTTCCAGCTGGGTAGGGAAGTGACACAGAGGCTTTGATGGGCACCTGGTGTCCAGCTGGGGTTAATCCCCTATTATAAAAATAGAACTGAGTTGCCTCAGGACCAGGGTCAGTATCTCTGAGGAGCTATAGCAGTTGCCTTGCCGTGACACACGAAAGCAATGGTTATCTCGCTGGCACCCAGAAGTGGCCAAGCTTAGTGAATGCAGAAGGAAATGGAGTAATGTGATTCATAATAATGAAGTGGAAATCTGATTTTCCATATTTGTGTAAGACTCAGAAAATGCAGGGGCTAATTAAAATACTTAGATTAAGCCATGAGAAATCAAAGAGATGCAAAGGGGCTCATTTCTGGATCTCTGATGAAGCAGCTCTGAGATGATACAAAATGCTACTCTTCACTGTTTTTCTGCATGGCTTTAGGGGACTAGTAGATGTCGAGGAGAATTGAAGTGGAGTGATTGATGTGTTAAGGTAAAAAGTCAGTGATGTAATCTTCATCCCAGAAGGCATGTTGTTCTGTGGTATATCGCCTGTTTTACAGGGAAAGGTTTAGAGTAGATTGATTATGTATGAGAAAGAGTAAGCTGAAAGAATTAGCCAAGAGAGTATTCATCTAGACAGTTTCCTTCTTAAACTGGAGAAAAATCTGTGCAAGTGATGATAATGAAAAGCAAATAACCTTAGGGTGAAACATAAGTGAGGGATTTATTGTGTGGAAACAAGAAGAAATTAACTGCCTTTGTAATCATTGCGATAGGAATGTGTGATTCCAGCTACATACGAATCTATCGAATGGATGTGTCTCTTTTCTGTTGGGCAACTTTGTAGGGAACACTATTGGGTAAGATGGCATCTAGAAAAAAGCATTAAGTGGTATTGTTACTTTCATGTTGCGTATTTTATCATTTTGATTCTAATTTCATAATTTATATTAATTATATCCTGGATATATGCAAAGGCATCTACTGCAGCATCATTCTTTTCATCCTGTGTTCTTTGAGGTCATAGGGCTATCTAGCTCTGTTCCAAGATTCATTTGGGAGTAAAAACTTGATATTTGAGGAAAAAATAGAGAATAATACATCTCATTGGTTATCATGTTGATTACATTGTTTCTTTCTGTTTATGTCATTGGGCTTCTGTTATAAAAAGCATCTTAATTTTGCACTGAAATCTGGTTGAGTGATGGTTGCTTTTGGTAAGTTGTATTTGTACGGCTAAGCACTGTGGCTTCTGCTTATTTAGGGAAGAGAGAATTGCGCAAAAAGTAAAGTAGAAGACAAAATTAAATGTAATTAATTTCTGGGAAACAGATGTAAAAGTTCTCCCTTTACTGTTGAGCAATCTGGTATAAGAAACTTATTTTTAATTGGGTCGTGTCTTAGAGGGAGAGAGTATTTTTATACCTTAATCCTGTTTCCATCTTTTTTAATTGTCTTTAAGATCTGTCTTAATTTTCTTCTCTTGATCTTGGACACCTGTGCGCATATTTAACTCCAAAGTCATTCTTGTCTGTGTGGTGTTTTGATATCATGCAGTAAATTTGCCAGTGAAATAATCTAACTTTATTTTCTCTGTTTTCAAATCATTTTCAACAGGGAAACCAACAGCATCTTATCTAATTGAGCAGAATGAACTTAGCCTCATTAAAATTCCTGTTGATTTGTATGACAGTCTCATACCAAAGAAAGCATCTCATTCACTAGTTTGCTCAGAAGTACATCTAGCCAGCTGGAATGCTAACCCAGCAGATAAGATTGTGCATTTGAGAAGCTTCATGCCAAGCGAGCAACGCTGCTGTTGGTATCGGCGATATTCCACAGGCGCAGAACATCTTATGTTAACATCTTATTGCTAACATGATATGAGCTGGGAAAAGAGATTTGCTGTGGGAACATTCTCAGGTGGGCCTCAAGATTTGCATACATTTATGCTTGTTTTGTGTGTTTTAATCTTGTACACGGCTCCCTGGTGCTCTGATCGGATCTCTTGCCTTGCCAGCAGATTATCACACGGCAATTCAGTTCATGGTGTCCCAAAGCACATGTTAACGACTCCAATGTTTGAACAGTAAGACAAACGTTTGTTAGCTGTGGGATGCAAGGAAAACAAGATATGTGTAAAGTGTGGTGTACTCTGGTGGTACAACACAAACAATGAATAATGAGCAAAGTTTAAATTGGTTTTGCCCAATTTGTTGTAGAAGTTTAGTATCTTCCCCTTATGCTTGTATTCTATTACTGTTGAGTACACACTGTCTTGAGAATACAACTCTTAGGCAAATGACTAAGTATTTCTCTGTTCCTTGTGTTTTAATTGCCACTGCAGTTTTAATTTCGGTTTTAATCTCTGTTCTGTGGATGTATCTAGCCCTAAGAGAAGTATTTTGGGTGGGCATGCCTCAGGTAGGTCACTACACAACAGACAAGACGTACGTTTTTCTTAAGCCTACATTGAGCACAATTAAGGCATTTAGGGGTATATTCCCTACAGTTTATAATACTTTGAGGGTCACTATACTGCTGTTACAATACTATGTAAGTCCCGTGTTTTGTAAAAAAATTAACTGTACAAATGCTTTTATACTGATAAAACTGCCCTCGCTGAAGTGAAACAATCTTCTAAATGGCTTTCCTTAGCTGTTTAATGAAGGATAAACACTGAGGTGAATCTAGGGAAAGTCAACAATCCTAACATGAAGTGGAAGGTCGGCATCTTTGGTAGAGCAAGTTACTTTCCTAACTTGGCTGGCCTTATTGGCATTATATTAATGACTTGTTTCAGATTATGTCTAGCCTCAGCATAAAAGTCTTGAAAAGAATTGAATAAATCATTAAAATAGTAGACTATGACAGAAGAGTTAAAATGGTAAGATTATTCTGGTCACAGAACTGTAGTTGAGCACCTAATTTGGTTTTAATAGAATTATTTAACTATCTGCTTGATTTTTCCATTAAGTGAAGGGTGCTGCTAAGAGTGACACTTCAGGACATATTGACAATATTGGTCAATATACCTGTGGTGCAGCATAGCATAAATTAGATTATAAAGAAAGAAAGTAAATAAGAGGACTTCCATTTGGTGCACTTGATCATTAAACCAAATCATAACTTTTTCAATGTTTACTCACTCATTATGAAAATCCGTTCAACTCTGGTTTGGTTTTTTTCCTAAAAAGTTGTGCATTGTAGCCAGAGTGTAAAATGTAGATGGTCGAAACAGGAAGGAGTTATCTGTGGTAGGAAAAAGGGAACCAATTATTCAGAATGCTCTCCTATTTCCTAATACACCGACAAGGGCTTGCTTCACCACAGGCTCTGATCACTCCTCCCCTTCTTGCCAGCACTTACCCAGTTTTGTTTCTTGATGCTGGCAGTCAGTCTGGGACTGTCTCGTGGTGTGATGGACTCTAGTGTTTTTTAGTAACCAGCACAAATTGCTGTCAGGGTGACAATATGTTATTTGTGTGTTTTCCGTGTTCCTGATTGCTGCTTTTGCAGCCTTTCTTCAGTATTGTCGGGGTCATTTAAGCTGACTGTAGGTTATGACTGAAGCAAGAAAAACAGGGAAAAAGTAAAGGAGAAAAAGGCATACAGAATTCTTGACATTGCTTAACTTTCATCTTAGACTATTATGGTTACTTAAAACAGCTTCTTAACTTTTAAAGCACATACTTATTCATTATTGAATTTTATTTAGTGGATGACACTGTATACTTTATATTCATATTGTATTGTAATCTTCATATTATACTGTAATTTGTAATGTATTGCTCTTTTAAACACTGAACAAGAAACTATGCAGCATCTACCAGACTTCTAAGCCACAGATCAAGTATAATTTCTGCATTAAATGTGGTCACGTCTGGAGTATGCTGCTAGATGGATGATCGTGAACAAGCCATTTGCCTTGGGAGGTGAAGGTTGATTTTAGCTGTTCAGACACTGGAGTCTTTTGCTGTTAACCTATTTTCCCTTCCTTTCTTGAAAGTTATGTTCTCTGTGTGGTTTCTGAAGCTTTATCCTTATATCCAAGAATGTCCTCATTTTGTTTTTTGGTTGGGATTGTTTGTTTTTAATTTAATCTGTAATGATGTTGCAATGGTGCATGTAAAAATGGAGTGCTAAGGGCTTATTACCTGACCAAGTTACAGAGAAGAAGAAAGCAGTTTTTGAATAAAATGCAGGTTTTCTTCCTTTCAGCTCCTTTTTCCTCCTTAACACTGCTGCAATAATACTGGAGATTGAGACAGTCTTAACTCATATGTGTTTGCATAGATATTGTGACAACTAAGCAGGGTGTGTAGGCAAAATTAAAACATAATCATATCAGAAGTGTATATTCAGCACATAAATGGGCACAGTTGTCTTACCTGCCTTCTGATTTAGTTAAACCCAATTGCTCTTACATCTCAGAGTGGTTTCTTATTCTAGGGATTAACTCAAATTTGGCTTTTAATGTTTTTAAAGAAATTTATGTACTGAAACTTGGAGCGTAGCATCTTGTACTCATCTTATATTTTTTGAGATGTTTCGTGTTTTAGGTAGTTCTTAACTGCCCGTTAATAGCAGCAGCTAAATTCTCTCCGTTCTTCCAGAAAAGGCAGAAATTATGACACAAGGAAAACCATTTTGTGTTGGGTTTTTTTTTCAAACATACTGTTAAACTACTGTTGAGATTACATTTTAAATATTTCTTCAAAATGTTTTTAGATGCACTCAAGTACCTAGCAAGTGAACAGATGCACATCATGCAGCAGCAAGGTAAAATGAAAAAAGAAAGAAATGCCAATGTCCCCTTTAGGGCTGAGTTTCTTCAGTTATCATTTTATCCTGTCATGGTTCTGTAGTCAGCTGCAGGCTCTCTGAAGCAAGAACTATTTTGAGGAGATGTGTTTCTCTGTGTGTCTAGTACGGTTCCTGTCTCAACAGATGCATGTAGGAATTACTACAAAGCACATTGAAAATATAGAGAAATGGACTGCCTCATAAACAATTAGTGTTAATTGTGTCTTTTAAAGGTAACTAGTAACAATAGCTCGAAAATTAAAGAACGCTTCAGTCTGAATGAAGTTTGCCATTAAGTGAGGCAGGTATGTTTTTTTTCTTCATGAATTATTTAATTCCTTTCTCATTTTGTGTAACAGGTGGTACCTTCTTGGAAATGCTTATAGTTTTCCATGGAAATAGCTTTCAAAATTTTCTAGCCCTATATATTCCCAAAACTATGGTATTCCAAGTAGGAAATGATCATTTAAATCGGTAAACTGTTCCTGTTTCATGATAATGTGCACTATTAATCCCATGCTCTTGAGTAGGTTCCTAACATTTCCTTCTAGAGCATGAATGTCAATGTGTATGCCATCAGCCTCAGTACTTCTTAGAGCACTTCTGTTAGAATTGGATCATGGTTTGGAAACTTCATTTAATTTCAATTAATTCCCCATTCAGTTATGTACAAACTTTAATTCCTGGGCTCCTTAGATCAGTGAGTTTGGCTCATTTTGTCTTGTCATTTCCTAGGATAAATCATCATGACCCAGGCAACCAAATTTATTCCAGTTATGAAACACAAGTCAAACTTAATTTTCTGAGGTGAAAGTCAGTAGTGTATATCAAAGCATCATGGAACCTCCCTCCCTAGTTAGCAGTTTTGTTTGCACTGTGAAGATGACAACCATAAGTGCTCATGCAAATTAGTTCCTTAATGATATGGAAGTGGGAGAGAATTGCCTTATTTCTGACATGAAATTGAGAGAGATAAAGAGTGGAAACATAGTATCACAGTGGTGACATTTTGCAAGAGACCTTAGAGAAGCTGTGTTTGAAAAATAAAATCGACTTAAACCTTCTTGGTGAGCTTACCCAGAAAGTAAAAACTGGAAAAAAGCAGGCAGTTTCTTCAAAACTGAACTACAGTTGCATGTAACTTAGTATCCCTGTTATTTGATAAAGAATACAGTACAAAAAACCCCCAGAATTTTAATGTGTTGTGTGTTTATATTTTTTCTACTACTTCTGCATGTGTCCTTGCATCGACAGCATTTTCATTGTAAGTACACAATGTACACACATTTTTTTTTATATAAAGCTCTTAGCTCTGTAACATTTTTTTCAATCTTTTGTGCATTCTTAGGTCCACTTAGAAGCATTTGTGCTTTTACTTGTGCATAAACCCAATATGTGGGTAGCAAACTGTTCTCTTTTAACAGTTATGTTAGGATTGCATAGATACTTTTTACTGTTTTTAAATCATTTTGATAGTGAAAATAGTACTATCTTTATTGGTATTCATAATTATATTATTTATGTAATTTATATATGTCTTTGTGTATATTGAATAAGCACATTATCTCACGTTAATCGATTTTAAAATACTTTATCATCCCCACTACTCTGCATGCATTAGGTTCTTGTTGAAAGCAAAATAAACAACCCCTCTGCCCCACATATCCCCCTGGTAATTTTTTAGGTTTTGTAAATCTCGGATTTGCAAATTTAAGATCTGCCAGGTCTGGCTGTATTGCCTAAACACAGCTGAATATTTTCCACTGTGGATATTCTGATGTGTTACTGACTGAAGTAACAAAGTTTGCTTGCAAAAGTCTCTAGAATGTACTTCTACAAAACACCTTTAGTAGCACATTGTTTCTTTGAAGTGCTTAGGATCTTTTTAAGACAAGTTCTGTCAGGAACTCAATATTATTACAGATGGATTTTAAAGAAAGCATTTTCTTACAAAGGTATTAAGTTGATTCTTTTTTGTATTGGGTTTTTAAAAGGTTTTGAAATGTTTGCTTCTTGCCTGAGGAATGAAATAACTTATTGTACTGAAGTGAATTTATCAAGAGCTGTTATATTTGTGACAAGAGCACAAAAATAGAAAACATAAATATGGATTTTTAAGTAGGATAAATCACCCAGTAAAGAAATATTTGTATCTTTAAAACTACCTAGAATCAAATATCTAAATGGTCATGAGATGAAAAGAATAGAGATTTTCTCAATAATTTAATTAGTAATTTAATTGGTATTAGTCACCAGCCAGTGTAAAAATAACAATGTAAGCTTATGTTGTCATCATCATCATAGTATTCTTCTCGAATTTTGTAAAACATTTGTCCCCCAAAAAGTGGTCTTTTTATCACACTTTCAAGATCAGCTGTTCCGTATATTTTGTACTAATCTGAGCAGTATACTCCGCACTTGAATTTTTTCACAAAACAGGCTGTCGTGTACATCAGATCTTAAATTAACACACAAAAACAATTGGTGACTTCACTTTTCCACTTTCTTATATCCTTTACAGTACAACATCATGATAAATGAGGCTCTCTTCAATGTTAGATGCAGTGTTCAATTTGACTTTATTGTGATTATGTAATCTAAAATGATAAAAACAAGAGTACTAACCAAATTTATAGGTAGCAAAAAGTATTATTATTTGTAGTTGATCTTTCAGTTTTTCTGAAGTAACTGGAAAAACAACAAAACCTATGCTTTCTCCTTTTGAATATTCCCAGAAATCAGCAATCTTCATACAATTTCTTGTTTTTTTTTACTGTTGGGGTGACTGGATGCCATTGGCCAAAAATAACAGTTATCTATCATTAAAGTGGTACTGGATATCTGGGGCACAGTTATTTCTTAATTCTGGTGGAATGTAGGTGCTACCATACAGAGTCAGAGCAGTGCTGTGCAACTTGTTCCTGTGAGGCTGATAATGCATACTTAAGCGAGTAGAACAGGTCAAAAAAGGAACAATGCTTACATGAAATACTTGTTTAACAATCAGTGTCTTAGTAACTTGTTGAGGCTGGAGTACTAATTTCTTTATTTTGAGAACTTAGTAGCTTTTCCTTCTAGAAATTTGTTGTCATTATTTTGAGCATTGCTTTGTGGTACTGAGTTCTGTTTTTTGGAAAGCATGTGGTGTAAAACAAGTACCTGTTTAGTACAGTTGCTTTTGCTTTCCTGCTTGCCAGTCCATCTAAAATGAGAATCAGTAAACAAAAGCAGGGTTATCACTCTACCTTTTGTCTGTCATTCATGGTTTCACATATAAGACTTGCCATCAGTTTTCAGTCATCTCTCTGCTATGCTGAAGAGTGTTGGTCTGCCTACCATTCCTATCATTCTCTTTTTTTTTCTTTTGCTGTTTTTAACTGTCTTGTATCTTGGGTGGCAGCAGAGAGAGTGCTGTAGATAGTATTAAAGATCCAGGCACACAACAGATTTGAATGGATTTATATATTCTTTGCATTCTGATTCTTATTTTGATTGCCAGTGAACATTAAGATGTTTTTTTCCACTGATATGTCTATTTATATCTACTGTCACTATTTTTTCCTGTAGAGTAGTTGTCGGCTCAGTCCAACATATATTTGAAGTTGGCCTTTTCTTTCCCATGTGAGTTATTTTGTTGATCTACATTGAAATCCATCTGCCACCCAGTTATTGATGAAAGAATTTAGTCTTTTTTACTAGGTTTTTTGTCAACAAAAGGATTATAATTTCACTATTAACTCCTTTCTGAATCATATATGTGTAAGTTGAAAAGTGGTCCTTAAATAGGTCTTTGAGGAATTTGTGTAGTCTTTCCTCTGATATGAAAACTAGCATTTGCCTACCATTAAACTTGTGATTAGGCATTAATCCTTTCATGAAAGGACTTTTCCCTCCCTAACATTTCCATTGCTTTCTATTTTTATTTTGTGAAAACAACCTATAGATTCTGTAGTATGATATATTATCCATATGTGCATTGATTCTATTTTTTTGTTCCACTTTCTGTCAATTTTCTTGATACTGGTATCAGACTTCAGGAGATGCAGCTTCCCAGATCCTGCATAGACACTCTTCTGAAATACTGAGGCAATATTTACTATTTTTTTTTTTCAGTGTCCAAATGCTAATTGATAGTTATGGGCTGGAGTTCCAATTCAGCCATTTCATTTTAGGGTTCTCTTAAATTCCGCATAGGACAGCCTCTGCTTCTGACATTGATCCTGATTGTATTATGACTGTTTTACAGCTTCTTCTGCTAGTGATTAATTTTGAGACAGATCTTCCACCATATCTGTGATAAGTGGGAGTTGTAATGTGAAAATCACCATAAACGTTTTTACAGTGGATGCAGATGCCACTGAACATGCAAAGGTTTCTGCTCTTTTCATGTCTGATTGGTTTTATACAATAGCCTTACTTTATGGTAAGCTTCCCTCTTCAGAAAAGAATTTACTCTTAGGCGCATATACTTTTGCAAGCTATTCCTGAACATCCTTTTTTTTCTTTTTTGTCCTACCCATGCGAGGTAGGACACTCAGTTTTTTAGTCATGAGGGTTTTTTGAATCATTTAGATTTAACTTAGAGTATAACCATGTTTTAAATAAGCTTTGATGCCTTGCTGTTTGACCAGATGAACTTCTTCTCATTGTCTCTTTTCTAAGTTGTTGTGCATTTATTGTTTGAAAACAAGCGTAGATCATTTCAAACAGTACAAAGACTGACAAATCCAAAAATCCCTCAGTGCTTCAGGGGTGCTTTTTATCCTTTCCTATGTTCTTCTTGAAATTCTCTTACTGAGCTTTTTATGTTGATGTAATTCTTATTTGTCTGTCTTAAAACCTGTGCAGAAATATAGACTATAGGAAATTTCAAAATCAGCATGGAATTTGCATTAAATTATTCAAAACACATTGAATATTGCTTAAGATAAAGTGAAACTTCAGTTCTGTTCATGTCGTTTACTTCACTGTATACTAATGTATTTTTTTGTTATCATGAATTAGTCTTGTGTCCTGACCTGAACTTTATATAAGCAGCATTGGTAATGAAGTCATTGCTGATTTAATAGTCACAAATATTTAAATACCCATTAGCATATCAGTCTTTAAGGTCACCATTTAAATTGTTGCACAGTACTATTTTTCCCTGATCAAACTACAAATGTCATTCCATATTTACTGCCAAATCCCCCAGCCCAAAAAAACACCAAAACAAAACACAAAAGACCTCCAACTAACCAACCAAAAAAAAAACCAAAAAACCAAAAACCAAACCAAAAAAAGATGCCATCAAGTAAACAGAACAAAAGGAAACCCACCAGCATGATATAGGAATTTTTGCTGCACAGTTGGATGCTATATTAACAAATACTGAGAGGATTGGAGCTCCCCAGTTACTCTGATAAATGACTTACTGTGACTTTTTCTCTAATATTAATGAAAAATAAATGCTTAGTGGTGCTCAGAAGCTCAAATGATTGTTGGCCAACATAATTTGGTTTGGGATTTTTTTTCAAGTAGGATCTCTATGCATATGGACTGTAAGTACCGACCTACTTGACATATCTTCTGGCAAACCAACACGATCCCAAATCCCCATAGGGTGCAGTAACCCTGCCATGTAAAGGAGGGAGGCTGGTAAAGTTTTGTCAAAACAAAGTGGAAAAGGTGATTATCCCTCATTGCTGCAGTGAATATATCAAGTTGGTTCAGGACAGCAAATACTGGACTTGTTACGGTGTTTGCCTCTTCAGTGTCTGTCAATAAAGTATCTTTTAGGCATTCAGATTTCTGTCTGATCCATCCGAGTAGCGTAATAAAAGTAATTACACCAGACTTTTCCTCCTAAGCAGACTGTCTATGAGGAGTTTTTCCACACATTGTCATCAGTCTGCCTTTCTAATGTTTGTTGAATGGTTTTGCTGCGAGATGTTAATGTGTGTCTTATAAACAATAGAATGTAAACCTAGTGCTGTGTTTTCCTGTGTCCTATTGCAGCTTAGCCCCAAGTGATCATAGTATAGAGAACTCCTGTTGATTAGCCGCTCCATTTAAGCATTTTCATGGCATTGAAACAGTTGAATTTGTATTGGAACAGTTGAATTCATCCTCTGCTGCTTTTATTCATCCAAGAGATTGCCATGGAGTCAAGCACCTAGAAAAGAGACATTTCTAAATGCTTTATGAAATGTAAAAAGCAAAAATTATGTTTACTTTTATTAATGATGTGCAAAACCAAAGGCATAGTTAGTAGCTCCCTGCTCCTTTTGTTCTGAATAGACTTAAGTCTTCAGTGCTGACTGCAGAATAAATCACGATGAAGCAAAGGTTGACCCTCTTGGCTATACCCTCACTGCAATTTTAAGTGATTTTTATATCAGCCTGGTTTTATCAACACGAAAACTTAAACTTATGGAGCGTTTGTGGCATGTAAATCTTGGCTTCTCTTTTAATTGCAAAGAATTGTGACTATTATGTAGCTGATCTTGCAAATTCAAAAATATTCAGCACTTTAATTATGCTTACTTTATTTAAGTGCTAAAGGCCACAGCAGGCCTGCAATTGCTAGCATGCTAACAGCATATAATACAGCCAATTGCAAACAGCAGTCTAATTTGTTGATTTCAACTGAGGTGTAATTATATTGCTTCATTTGCTGAGCAAATCATACGAGAGCTTCTCTAAATCAGCCTGATTGTGTAATGAAGAGCTAATTACAAACAGCAGTGTTCTTGCTGTAAATTTATGGTGACTGCTAATGCCAGGTTGGCACCACTATGACAATGGCTCATTAGTACATTTACAAAAGCAGCAGTGGAATTCTGCCCAAAGCACAGCAACTGTTCTCTATTTCAGGAGATGAGAGTGATTAACTCTCTCCCTTCCATTGTTACAACAAACAAAAGCATCACTGTTGTCACTCCTTCTTGGAAGGAATCATATAGCGCTTCTAGAAAGGTCCACCATAAGACAGAATGACTTGGAAAGAATTTTTCCTAACGTTTAAGGCATGAAGACTTGGAAAATGTTATTTGACCAGAGCCTGTGCATTAGTGATAAGTGGAGGTCTAGTTTGAGCTTTTGCAATTTCCCTTCTTGCCTTGTACCTTTGCTGCATGAAGTCAACGGTCATCTTGGCATTCACAAGGCTGAAAGAGAATTCCTAGGGAGAATTACTTTTGTATCAGTCCCGTGATTAAGGATTTTTCTAATGATTAAAGACTTTTAGATTTCTGCATTTTAATATTTTTTCTGTGTAAGTTAGAATTGGTGGTGACCTGATACAGCTTCTTTAATTCTAAATTATGTTTACTGTCAGATCAGCCAACTCAAGTGGAAAGATGAACTGGTCACTGTAAAAATCCACAGCGCAGGATAACTTCTCTAGTCTTTCTGAAGTTTCCATTAATCTTTTGGGTTTTATTAATTTCTTTGAATTCCATGAAGCATACATTCGTATAGGTACTTTCAAGCAATTGGAATAATTTATTTCTGAATTAGATGTGTGTAATTGCCTGTTCGATTTTAAGCCTGACACCCACAGTAGATTGAATGCTGTTTTACACAAAGGCTTCTAATCTATTAAATGGTGCACTGGGACTGATTTCCTATGAAATTGTCTGAATTGCTTTTTCTCTTGGCACAATAGCACAGAATAAATTTCTGCCTCTATAACTCCATCTTGCTTTCTTTCTCCTTTAACACAGAAAAATGAAGCTGTGGCCTCTTTTTATTTCTTCTCTAATTCTGTTTAGATTCAAGTGACCCTTAATGAATGGTTTGAATTGGACAACCACCCCAAATACAGAAATATAGATTTGTTAGATCTCCAGCAACAGAGTTGAGTTTATAAGAAACAGATTTCCTTGAAAAATAGTTCATATTTAAGTCCAAAGAAGTGGTGAGTTTTTTTCCCCCCGCAAGTGCCAAAGTGGCTGTTTGCTCTGATGCCTTTGAGTTTTGGCTGGTATTGGAGCTTGTACATAACATGAAGACAGTCAAGACTAAATTTCTAGATCAACTCTTTGTGGTTAGTAGTGTATTTGTGGAGAAATATTATGAAAATCTGATAGTACTTATATGCTTATTGAAATGGTAGTTATTGACAAGGGCATTTATATTTTGAAATTCCAGAAAGGAAACGAGTTCATGCAAATTTCATCTAACTGTACATTTGTTAGGCATGGGTAAGACTTAGTAAATACAGATTTTTTTTTTAATGGTGGTTTGCCTTAGTCTTGTGAAGTGTATATTCTCAATGAGATATTATAGACACTCTCCTTTTTAGCACCATACTCTAATATAAAATCTGTTTCACTAAACAGATCTTCTGCTCCAAAGCTAATATATTAATAGATGTTAGTAAGACTATCAAACGAAACATATTTTTATGTTTCATAAGACATAGCCAAAATATTGCAGTAGAGAATATAAGTTATTTTTGTATTTTCTTAATTTGTTTATTCTCCACATAATATGGGAAGAGGAGGTCGCAAAGACATAGCGGAAATTGTTTTCCAAATTTGTTTTCCCCATTTTCAGACTAATATACAAAATAATTTTAACAGAACCTGTCATATTCAGGGAAGTTTGCTCTTTGGATGAAGACTGGTCTCTAACATAGAGATGGCTGCCAGTTTTCTCTTTTGATTTTGGGTTTTCAGGCTAGTCTCCTTATCCACACTTTCAAAGAGCATATATTTGTCTACTCCGTCCCTTGGTCTTCCTAAACAAGATTTGTGTTAGAGAGAGACCTTCCATGAATTATTCCCTTACTTTGATTTCCCATTAATATGAATTTTAAAGTTAAGTTCAAAACAAATTATTCCTTTGAGTGGGGTAGGAGAATAGAATAGAAGAGCAAACCACCTCAAAATGGGCTGATGCCTGAGGAATCTGAGCTTTTGTCGAGTTTTTCATAGAAGATAAGCATCAAGACTTTGTTCCCACTGGTATTTGCATTTATCACTTTTTCTTATTGTGCTATATGAACTCTAGATCATGTGTCCTCTGAGGAAAGAATCCTGGGTTTTTCTGGTTTTGGAAAATTAAATGGAAAGATATCTCTCTGTCATGCTCCCTGTTTTTAACTTCCTTTTTAAAAAACAAAAACCAACAAACAAACAACAACAACCAAAAAAAAGTTCCACAAAAAAACCCCAAACAAAACCAAACCACACCACAAAAACACATACACAAAAAAAATTACATCCCCACAAGAAATAGAAGTTTGTAGCGTATATAAATTTAGTAAAAACTGTTTTGAGTTAGAGCAAACATAAATTCAAATACAAGCCTGTAGCTTTAAAAACTGTTTGAAAAAAATCATTAAATAGAATGAGAGGGCATTATATAGGGGGAAAAAAGGGAAGTACTTTCATTATGAAATTCTCATGTCAACCACCTCAGATAAATTTGATCTTACAGAAGTCAGGATGAAAATATTGTTGAGAATCAGAATTATTATTATGTTACTCTAGTTTCCATATGCCTTATCTGTACCATATCTTATTTTGCTATTTTGTATTGCTTGCTTTTAAAAAGTCTTAATTTTTATGCTTATGATACTCTTGGGTGTACTTTACAAATATGATGTCTGGTTTGGTTTCCAACTGAAGGAAAAATGGAATGGTATGGCAAGGTTGATTAATGATTTGGCCCATGGAGCAGGATTCATTTATTCTAAAGTCATAGTGACTCAGTTGACAGGACATGATGAACAGATGCAAACTGCAGAATTATTCATGCGTGTTTATGGGGCACCTACACCATTTTAAAAGTATTCATGTAGCTTATGGATAATTATGGAATTTCTTTTAGGAATGCTAATACTATTTCTTTGTGTTAGCAGCACTTTACAAATTCACTTATGCCTGATGTTTGCTGTCATGGAATTAAGTTTTTTGTTTGTTTCTTGAAAGTATATGAAAAATATTATCAAGAGTATTTGAAGTGTATTTGAGACGTAAGAAGTAGAAGATATGACTTCTACTCTCATTGTAGTTTTTATGTTTGTGTATGGTTTTTATGTGCACATGATGCATGCATTTGTACGGCATATTCTAGATTGTGTAGTACCATTTAACCCAAAACTGTCTTTATAAGTATTAAGTAGGTATCTTGCTTAGTATTTTAATGTAAACAGTGATTTTCAGTGAAAGAGGAGTGTCTCATTTTGGTTAACAGAGTGCTAATCATTCTGACTGAAATCATCTTGCACTCAGGATCCTTTCGTGGGGCTGCTTGGTTTGAGGTCTCCTGAAGCCACCTGTACTTGAGTGTTACCTACATGCTTTCAAGTCTATGTCTATCCTTTAATTGTGCATTTTATAACCGATATATTAAAAGATAAGGATTAACAATTTATTTGTGTCTATCACTTCATTAAACCCACTTGATTCTATCCAAAATCATCCCATTTAGAGTGATTTTTGTGGCATTGCAAATATGCTATTAGCACGTCTTTTGGTGTTATTGAAGTACAAAAAGCACCACTGAAGTACTATCAGCTTTTCACTCAGTTCAAGTTGCCATCTTCAAAAGGAACATTGGCTGGATTTTGCTCCACAGACATCTTTCACAGACACTGGCAATAGCCTGGCAACTGACTGTTTCTCATCCTCATTTCTTTAAAAGTGCTGGTATATTTTCTCTGTCTAGAGCAGATGAATCTTAATAATTGGAAAAGGAAATATGTTCATGCAACCTCTTAGAAAAGAACGTTATTTACATTTGTGCCAATATCTGGTTGAAAATTACATAATGTCCATCACAAAGGCTTTTCTTTTGCCTAGAATCTAAGAAATTTTTTCTTTTTAATGTGAAAAAATAAAGAGTTTTTAGATTACATCAGATTTAAATATAAAGGTCATGTATAAACTCCAAAGAGCAAGCCCATTGCATGAGTTTTGATGTTCTGATAGACATTAGCAGGTGGGTGTTTTTTTGCATAATGTGTATCGCAGTTGTATTAAAGCTTTCTTCCCATTCCAGAAATAGTAATGGATCGCTCATACCAAAATGTCTCAACTGAAAACCATCACTGAAATGAGCAGCTGCAAACAATCTGAAAGTGTCCAATTTGCACAGTTTAGCAAACTTAGGATTTCTAGTTAGTGAAAACTAGTACTGACAAAAGCGAAGGAGAAAGAAAAGGAGGAAATGAGGTTTTTCATTATCAGTTTGTGTTGTAGCTGCAATGTGAAATTAGTTCTCCAAGGAAATCTGATATTTGTCAGCAGAATTTAAGTGGGGCCCAGAAACTCCCACTTGTCTGTAGTGTCACTTTCAAGTTTTTATGGTATTATCCCTATTGCAGAAAGGTGTTATGTTACCAATATCATAAGGACAGACCTTGGGGCAAAAGGGCTCAGAACTTTTTGGGTGAGCTGTCAGTTCACCCTTGAGGAAGTCAAACATACTAGTGAAAGGGAACAGATAAGCATAAAAAAAAAAAAAATTTAGAGCCACCAATGAGACATTTTGTCATGAATTTCACATAAGCTTTAAAAATAATACAGCTTGAGTGGTGACATGTAAATATGTTGCTTTTCTGAAACACGAATAAAAATTATGTAGTCATATCCACAGGTCATATATATCAGATTCTTCTATTAATATTTGAGAGGGAAAAAGGCAGTTGTCAAACTATCATTTTCTCTTCGAATATGTGAATTGCAATTGAAATTATGGTATACATATAGGAAAATATTAACTAGAAAGTGCTGGTTTGCATTTTCTTAATTGAACAGTAATTTATTTAAAAATTTCTATCTAGGACTTGTAGTTTATATGATGAACAGTACAATGGGTTTCAAGTGTTAAAAAGATGATACTCCTTAGTCCCAATTCCATGTTATTAAATATCTGATGTGGTTTTTCTGTTAGTGTTTTCAGTGCTGGCTCCAGAGCATAAATATTAAAACATGTCTAAACTTCAATAAGAAACTGTCTGAATCATATCAAATATATTTTGAGCGTGCTTTTCATGAATTTTCTCATAAGTTGGTTTACTGGTGAAAATTGAATGTCTTTAAAAATTTTGCTTGATTTCTCTTCTTAAAAGCATCTTAAAGTATAATTCTGGTGAAACTATATGCTGTACTTGCACCGTTACAGATTTGAAGCTTATTATTTTTGACTTTGAATATTTCAATTAACCCATTACCAAGGAGAAATCATTTGTCTAAGTTAATTGGCCCATTATTATTAGAAATTCATACATTGGAGTCTTGATTAGTTCACAAATACTGCATGAGTATACTGAGGGAAATAACAGATCGGTTACAACCTTTCAGATAATTTTTTATGTTAGTTTGGTGGCATATGTAACAATAATAAATGGTACCTCTAACCATGCAAAATTATGCATTTCTTAATTACAGAGACATTGCTGTCAAATGTTCTAAAATCCAATGGCCAATATTTTTAAATATATTAGTTGTCCTTTAGTATCATTCAATATAGCCTTGAAGTCTGGCTTTATACCACTATGTATTATTTCTTCATCAAATAACACCAGAATCACATCACGGGCAAAAATCTTTTTTTGGCCAACACCAATTCAACAGGAATTCAGTACAGTGCTACCTAAATGTTTATTTTAAAGAAGTTAGGGTAGTACAAGCTGCTGAAATGGAAATAGATTTTCTGGTTTTCTCTTGTTTGGCAGTGGTGTTAGTCAAAGAGATCCCAATACTGCTTTATATTTGCACATACTTTTTGTGGTGTGCTTGTATTACTTGTCTCAAACACAGTGCGCTTCGAAGCACTGGTGACAAATACTTTCTTGGGGAGGCCAACATTAGTGTCAGTTAAGCAGATAGGGGCTGGAGGCACAGTCACAGTTTCTCTGAGATCACTAAATATCAGTAACAGGAGAAAGAATAGAAGCCTGGTTTTTCCAGTTCTTGAAACTTTAAAAAAAGTCCAGTCCTGTTCTACCAATTGCATTGTTTTCAGTCCTGTCATGGCAAATGGCTGGCTTAAAAGCCTTGGTATGTGATTTTACAGTGTAGACAAACTCTTCCTACAGATAATATACCTTCTTATCTTCCTTTTCTTTCTTCTGATACAGTATTATATAAAATATACTGTAAAATTTCTCTTTTCATGTTTTGCCATTACTGAACATAATTTAATATTTTCTTTAGAGTTAGAATTAAGTTGGTGTTTATATCCAGGTAAACTCAAATGCTACATTATTTTAATATAAGTAAATTAGGCAATATGGTTTTCCATTTGGCCAGTCTTAATCAGTGCCTGTCATCATGCATCTCTTTTCATTGGAGCTTTAAGAAATTCCCATTTAAAAGTCTCAGGGAAAGAAAAATTCTGCAAACAGACTTGTTTTGACAAGCAGTTGTTGGAAAAGTGAAAAGTTTCAATTCTTTGGAGTATCTAATTTGTGTGCAAGTCAGCTAGACACAGATAAATCTTTTGTGTAGAACAGGAGATACAGTACTGAGTGTTAGTATCACATGTTTCCAAGAGTCACCGTAGATTGTATTGTATCTTTGGAAATACAAATTTTTTTTATCGTCTGTACAGTAGGGATAAGCATTTACTTTTGAAGCCCTTGGAGAGAAAGTGAGCAGTATGCAGAAAATACTCAAGGCATTTGAATACATGTTCTTTCCTTGTAGGTCACTCTAACAGTGAAGTATTCCTTTACCTGTCTGCAAAATTTGGGTTCACACTTTGAAGGCTAATTTAGCCCACAGCAGAATTACAAAGGCAGATAACTTAAATGTGACAACATGTGAATGTTCTCATATGAGAAACCCTGTCCTTGACTCTCACATTTCTTAAGCTGCATGAGAGTTTGCTGGTGAATACTCAGAGCCATCTGTGAAGATGGCATGCAGCCCATTTCTAATAGGTGCCAAATAAACATGTTCTAGGATGGTAATCTTGTGCAATACTGCGAATGCTATCTCAGCTACAGAGAGGTCATGCATTGTGACAGCTTTGCCAAGCATCTCTTTGCACTTTGTGATACTTGTTGACACTAACAGGCCAGAAAAAGATGATATTTCTTATCAGTGAAAATAGGCACCTGTGCCTGCCCACAAGGAAAACAGAATTGTAGGAGTGACCTTGAACTACAGAATTCGTCAGAAAACTAACATACAAAACTTCTGCAATTCTGTATTATTAGTCTAATTCCAGAGTGCATTCGGAAATTAAAGAGCAGGGCACAAATTTCAAAAACTTCTTCAAAGAAATTGGTAACTGGAAATGAAAACAGTGCTTCCTCCCACAAACTGTCATTGTTGGGTTTTTGTGTTGCAGTTAGATGAAAAGGGTTATTACGTATTTGCCCTTGGTCATGATTCTTAGTCATCTCTATTACAGCCAGCTTAATTAGACTCTTAATTCAGCTCAGGAAAGTTGTAACCTTTGGAAAATATCTCATTGATAAAGTGAAACTTTCTGCTTTATTGGTTGTTTTTTTTCCCTTTAAATGCCTGCCTTCCTTTTAACATGTCTCAGAGAATTACTTAGTGTAATCTGCTGTAGTTCTCAGTGCATTTCAGTGCAAAAACTTGCTAACAATATAACAATATTTAAAACATTGAATTATCATCACATAGAGGCTTGTTAAGGATGTTTTATCTTTTGATATATTTTTTTTTAAATAGGCAAAACCCCACACTGAATGTGGTTACTATTTGGAAACTGTGCTTACATGAAAAAATAATGTGTATTTGAGCAGCCTTATCTATAATTTTGATCATATTTTGTGATTTCAGAATTCATCAGAAAGATTTTCACACTAATTTCCTCTTTAGAATCTTAATAAAAATTCATGCATGTTTTTACCAAGAAATTATCTTAGGCGGAATTACTCTTAGGAGTACCATTTGAATTGATTATTTCTCTGTGCAGCATTAACATCATCTTACATTAGAGTTCCTTTTCCTTCCTTTTTCTTCGTTTTCCTTCTCTATTGTAAAAAAATATAAGATTTTATAAATAATTCTCTTATAATCATACTACTCCTCACTGCATATGCACATTTTACCATGGCTGAAGAAAGGATTAATTTATCTAACTTTATTATCCTGAAGAGAATCATCTAACTCACAAGGTAATGGACTGGTAGAATAATTCAAATCCAACTTGTGCAACTTACTCATAAATCTGAGTGAAAGATAAATTCATTTTTGTCTTGGACAGAAAAAAAATTATTATCTCTTCCAAACTGGTTCAGTTTTGAGTACTGAAAATTTACCGTAAAAAAATGAATGGACTGATTCATTATTTGTGAAAGTTTTACCTTGACTATACTCTACCTTGATGATCCCAAGTTGTCTTTTCATAGCTGGGAGGTATTTGTATGGGTGTTGGAAACTCTGGTTTTATTTTTCAGCGGAGGACATGATGATGGTGCAAGATAAACAGTACTACTAGTGACATAAACTACAAGGACATAATCTGTACCATCTGTGGAATATCAGCAACTATAACACAACATCTCTGCATTGATGTGCAGTTAAGGTGTTGTCTTCAGTGTTTAGTACTAAATTGTTTTATTTGCCCTCAGTTATAAGAACAATTTATGTTACTGGAATAGAGCAAGTAGAATTGGTGCAAATCTGCTTTAGAGAAGGCCAGTGACTAGCGTAGAGGTTGCAGTCGCTGATGAAACACCAACACAAAAGAAATCGAAATGTGGATTTGTTGTGGACTGATTCTTGCAGCAGCATTTCATGTGCGAGGAGGGTGATCCCTGCAAACAGCACTGAGTTTGCATTCATGTATTTCTGGGTGGTTGTGACTTTTGCCACTGACCTGCTGTGTATATTTTGGTAGCCATATTATACCTCTTCAATAGCCATTTCTTTTGATGAAATTGTATGTTAGTGGGCAGGGACTGTTTGTTCCTATGTGCAGTGCCTGCTATAACATATTCTCAGACTTGATTAGCTCCACCTTATACATTGCTATAATGGATGCTCCTCACCCCTGCATCCACCCCAAAAGTTTTGTAGGTCTAACTGGTTTTTTGGGGGGTTTTTTGGGGTTTTTTTGTTATTTTTATTACTCTCCAATATTAGTATCACGTTCATTGTTCAAGGATTGAAGTTTAGAGAATGAATTTTATGAAACAGTGTTTCTGTTCACTTTCTTCATACTGATTTAACATGTAAACTGGAAATCTACTTTTAATTTTTGTATGTATAACTAAAGTTTTAGCAATATGTGGTATGAGTATAAATTTTTGAGCACCTAAGTGTTACTAAATATGTAATGAATGAAACATGATAAAAACTGATATTTCAACTCAGTTTCTTTTTCTTCTGTAGAGAGTTGTTTGGTATGTTATCCATGTATGTGGTTCTATCCACATTCTATTTAGTGGAGTTTTCAATCTAGTGCTGTTAAAAAACATTTGTTCCTTTCAAAAAGGAATAGTCATTCATAGAATTACGGTATATACTTTGAGAATCTCTAAGTATATGATCAGAATTAAAGCCAAATTTCACTTAATGTTGCTTATGTTTGCCTTCACTCTCATTAGTTTCACCACCAGTCCATCATGATTGGGAGCACTGAACAATAATTTATTTTCAATATCTAGCGCATTTATTTTCCTCCAAGGAGACACTACATTTAAAAGTTAATTAGTTTCTTCACAGATGTACAAGTCAATAAAATTGTGTTATTATTATTAAAATCATAATAATTACGTCAGTCTTACAGATCTGGAATATTTTTGAACATGTATTCATCACATGCAAATTGCATTGGGACACAGATCGTCTGCATTTCAGGGTCTGCCTAGACAATATGCTAAGACGGAGATGATCTCAAAAAAAAAAAAAGATGTCATGTTTAACGGAACAAAAAAAGTGAAATGTTAACTGGTGCCAGCCTGCAGAACTTTTCTGCAGTTTGGGCTCTCCTGTTCTTTTTTCACTTTTCTTTCGTGGTTCTAGTTTTCATTTGGGTAATTTTGGAAGTGCAGTTAAATAACTTGCCTGTGTAAGTGTGCTGTCAATAACAGAAGGCTAAATGCCTGATCCAGAAGTAACTTAGCTGCAAGTAGAATATCTGAAGGAAGAAATGCACCAACATGAAGCAAGTAGCAATTTCGCAGAAATTTTTGTGTGTCAAATGCATTTAAGTTCCAAATTTCTATTTTTTGCAAATACAGTTTTTCAGGAAATTTGGGATTGTGTGTGGAAAAATGTCATCCAATGTATGTGTCCTACTATATCATTAACATACATCAACAGCATGTCTGGTGGCATAGCCTATTGATCCTTACTCCCCATAGTGGAATAGTGTTGCAATACTTAAACCTTAAAAATTAGTTTAGGAATGGAGCAAGCACGTGTGTTTCTGTAAGTGATATGAATGTTGACTTCTGTACACTGCTTTATTTTGCATGGTACAATATGTTTTTTTTCTACTTTATTCCTGGTCTAAATATGTCTGAAGCTGCTATCAGTTCACAATTTGGGTTGCTGCACTTTGGTAGAGTTTTAGATAGAAGTCTCCACTCTGGCTGAGAGTGTCAAGATAGGATTTTCAGTTTAAAAGTCCATGAATGATAGTTGCATAAATAGGTGACTCCCAGGTGAAGCTACTCTTGTATGTGCAACTGTGCTTACAGTGATGCTCAGTGGCTATTCAAAAGAGTAATGTGTGTGTGGCTCCCTATGGTTGTGCTCTGGCTCTGATAGCATTATATATTTTTGAATGCTGGGATAGAGCATGTGCCTGTTAAATCTAGTGACAGTTAAAAGCTGTAAGGGAACCTAAGCAGGTGTGGTTGCACAACTTCAATTTTAAAACATCTTGACTATTTGGAGAAATGAACTGGAAAAAAAATGAATTCTTTGCAACAAGGCAGTTTGCAAAGGACAGATGTGTTCCTGTTTCTTTTAATAAAAATAGTCAACTTAATTGAGTATAGGATAAAGAAACCTTGGTTATAAGTATACCTCAAAAATGTAGGTAGGTATCTTCAGTGTGTCACCTACATGTATATATGAGACATAGAGGGAAACTAAAGCAGACAATGAGTTAAAAAAAAAGTAGTATAGTACAAAAAATGATGTAAATTACTTTTTTCTCCACTCAGTTCTAACTTTCAACAATTGAGATAAAATAAAAACACATTCCTCTGTACACAGCCAAGTGTTAGAAAACCTCCCATTGTATATTGGATTTTTTTTTCTTTTCAAAGGGAAACCATATGAAGGATCTTTTATATCACTGATTTTCTAAAATAAATGACACTTGTAAAATTATACCACTTTCGCTTCTTTTATATATATATAGATATATGTAAATTAACTTTCATTGTTTAAGCTGTAACTGCTGAATACTTACAGCTTATAATTTATTAGATCTATTTAAAGTTTTATATTTGCCCTACATTCTTTAAAAGAGAGGTGACTGAATGCTATGGGCTTTTTCCCAGTATTTTGATTGAATGCTCTGAAGGACTTTATTTCTGTGTCCCTTTCAATGGCAAGTTTCCCTGGCAGTTCAGTAGCATCTCTTGGACAGCAGAGCTGGCCAGACACCCCTCATAATTGTTGCAGTCATGTGTGCCAAAAAACCTACTCTCATTATACTTATGTACTTTGAAGGTGGATAATTTAGTGGTATCAGTTCATAGTGTGTAAGTTACATTAATGCAAAAGCATAATCAAATACTCGAAGTTTAAATTTTTTACTGTTTTTCTAAACATATACACGCTTTCCTTTTGTGAAGTGAGTTCAAGACCTATTCTTCTATAATTTCATTTTTTAAAGTTTTAGTCTTAATTTTTAGTTTTATTGACCAAGCAAGCAACGGCAAGATAATGCAACCGGAGTACAAAGGCTGTAACAGTTATTATAGAATTGTAATCACAGATGATGACGGCACAGATTTGTACTTCAGCCTCACAGGGTTATTTTCCTGCAGCAGCACTTTAAGGAAGGAGTGTGGCATTTTTCAAAAGCAAAAAGAATTTTTAATTTTTTTTTTCTAGGAATACATTCCAAGTCATATCAATTGATTTTAATATTTGTCGTAATTGTTCAAATCACTTAAGCTTTTAAAGTACATCTTGTGTTTCAGGAAGACGTGTCCTGGTTTCTGCCAGGACAGGATTAATTTTTTTCAGTAGCTGGGAGAGGCATGACTGAATGCCCTGATGTTATTCTACATCACCTTATATGATGGTCTCTCTCTTCAGGGGAAAAGGGGTTCCCAATCAGCGTTTGTTTATTGTGTGGGCTTTCCGTGTAAATAATTTCTGTGTCTTACACCTTTTGTTGTTGATATTGTTGCTAATACTGTTTTCATACTTAGTCTTTCCAGTAAATTGTTCTTATCTCAACCCATGGTCTTCCCCTTTAGTGCCTCCAGTACACAAATCCATCCTGCCCAGCAGGAAGGGGAAGCAAAAGAGCTGCATGTGGTTTGGGAGAGCCTCAGGGAGGGCATGGAATTAGGGAGTGCCTTTCCTAAAACATAACAACATATTTGCATAGAATTCTCCTTTAGAACAACTGCTCTACTATTCCATATTCTAACTGAATTCCTGTAATTCCTTATGCATTTTTTTAACATGCTGAAATATAATTTAGTACTTTTCTGTTTCAAATGTAGTGTCATAAGCATACCTTGATGATAAGTTGGTATCACAAAGTCCAAGCTTGCCTGCCAGTGATTAAGTGTACTTGCACATCCTCATATGAATGTATGAGGGGAATATATTTAGCACCCATTCTTTAATAAATATTATTTATGTTGTACCATAGGGAATATCATTTGAATCTGGTAGAGGCTAGTTTCTTAGCAAACCAAAGGAAGGGTAGTTTGTTTATGAAACACAAGTCATTCAGCTCTATAATGTAGTAAGCAATTCTGTGATTGTTCCAGTGTGAACGGATTTAAGGTAAGACTGGAAAATTCATCCAAACTACCTTTAACAAAAATGGTTAGAGTCTTAACACTGAGATAAGTGTTGTGTATGCTTGCCCTATTTTTTCTTTACTTTTCCCTGGACATCTCTTTGTGGCTTTTGAAGGCAAGATAATTAAAATTAAGGTATAGATTAATCCTGTACACACCTTCTTACTTTGCACCATGAGCCATAGCTGAGTTTGCTTTTTGAAAGTAAGTTGTTCTTGCCTTTTTCCTTGCTCCCTAGTTTTATTCACAGTCTGAAGTCTTTTAAAAAGGCTCTTTGCACCACAAATGCTTGTAAAATTTAGTATTTTATTTTTATGTTAATGGAAATATTGTGTTAAAAGGAAGTTGATTAAAAAATCAAGATTCTTTTTACACCTGTTGAGAATGTGTAAAAAATGTACAAACAAAATTTGTAATACTTACACAATATACTTCACTTGTAGGGTATAGTATATATCTGAATTTTACTTGACTAAACTTCTAATGGAGTCCAAAATGTTATTCCTGACTCTCTAGTAAAGCATAAGTTACAAAGGTCAAAACCTTTAAACAGACCAATTAAAAGTAACTAAAATTGTTTACCTATAGAGGGGCAGATACCCCTTTAAGTCCATCAGAGGAGTAATATGTAAAATGTTGTTACAATTGTAAAATGATGTGTTTGTGCAACTATATTTTGCTTTTTCTTGTCCGTGAGACTTCAACAGCCTACATTTTTCTAATTCTTATGATTTACACTGTGATTGTAGTTGTAAAGTATGCTCCAGTTTAATGAGTACAATGAACCTTATGGAATAACTGATGTAGCTATTAGGAAAAGAAAGTACCCTTCTGAGTAATACAAATATCTAAGCTAACTTGAAGAAAAATTTTAAACTTTCCTGTGCTTGCGGGGAGAATAAGAGATTGCTCTGGAAGTGATGGTGAAAGGAAGCATTTGATCATTTTATACCCTTTTAAAAATTGCGGTAATATTTTTTTGGAATATAAAATGGGTGAGAAAAGATAAAATTTTAAGAGCTCTTTTGATCATTTAAAAAGAGATTCAACATCAGAATCAAGTGTATTAAATTCCAGTGAGGAAGGCTTTTATCTTGGAATAATCACTTGGTGCCATAACAAGCTTTAACAGGGTCCCAAAAAAAATGTTAAGAGAACTGCTTCAGGCAAATGTTTCACGCTGCATTACCTAAATAAATAGTTTAGGATCTGATGGCCTCAGTTACTGGAGAAACACTGGATTTAGAGTCAGTTAGGTAGACAATTATCCAAACATAAAGGGTACATTGCCTTACTACTATTCATATCTTCACATATCACCAAAAAATTATTAGACTTGATCCTACATGGCAATGACTTTAAAGAGTGCATGGAATTGGTTTTGATTGCTAAATAAGCGAGGTGCAATAAAAACTGAAAAAACAAACTCTGTAGCAGATACTGATGGTTTTCATTCATGCACATGTATATGTGTGTGTACACGAGCAGTCTATTTTAATGTAGACCTAAACTCAGAGATGGTTTACTTTTACCTAAGCCTGCTTGTAATGAAAAGCAATTTCTATGTGACTGTTAGTAGCCAAATAGTTTCTTTTTATTTAATTTGCTTTTATTCAAATCTTTCAACCTGAATTTTATACAGTGTTTTTATGATGAGTAAATATGAATGTATAGTTTTATTTTGTTACTGATTTTTTACTAAATCGGGGAGCTGGAAAACCAGCTTGAAAACACCTTTTTTAATTGAAAACATGAGTAAAACATTACATAAAATTGGCTTCTTTACATAAAACATTTAATTTCACTGGAAGGAAAATACTCCTTTTCACTCTTATAATAATAAAAGTAAACACTGAATTGAGATAACTGTTGCATTTCAAGTATCTTAAATGAAATTTTTTCCTTCAATTTTATTTGTTTAATCAGAACAATTTACTAAATTTCACATGAACTTCTTTTTCCAAGATAGGTTGCTCAGCAAAGAAATTGCTTTCTAAATTTTTTTGAGATGTGATATTGAATCGGATTGATTTATGAGTGCTGACATGTTAACAGCTACCATCTGCTATGTGTAGATGGAAAAAGGAAAATACAAAATAGAATAGTTAATAATATACCCTTGTCATTTGACAGGCTATGTGCTGATTTGTCTATTTCACAGTTAGAGTATAAAAATTGTTCATATTTCTCATACACAAAGTTTGACATTCCATAAATTATTACTGTCTCGCACCAATGCCAGGTACTCTATTAATGATATGCTCTTATTAAGGGTTGTTTCTACTTTTGTATATGTAATTGTAGTAGCAAATTACTGGAAATACCTGCTTAACTAATTACTCCTTTTTAAGTTCTATTAGCTGTGTCTTCAATTGATCATGAACAAAAATAAATTTAAGTACCAAGACTGTCACTGAAAAAATAGAAATTGCAATTTAAAACATTTAAACATATTCTTTCTCATGTGAAGAGTTGTTAATCATGTTGTGCCGCTTAAGTTAATTATGGACTACACTCAGAAATAAGACTAGAGGGGAAAATTTTTGTCATAAAGAGATATGCAGGCTGTGGGACTAACAAATTGCTCGTGTGCCTTAGGCGTGAGTCTGCTTTTGTCAGACCTGCAGAAGCTCTTGAGCCAGAATTGTGCAGGTATCTGTTGAGAACAAAGCAGCATAATTCCAAAGGGCAGACTAATGCACTTGGGATTTAGTGGCATGTTTTACTTTGTATATGCTTAATTCAGTGTGTTGGATTTATATTTTAGAAATTTATATAATCTGAGATATACATTTGGGTTTCTGGCCTGGCTGCTTGAGGCAGGCCTGTTAATAAACTGCATCACTGTTATAATGACAGATATCACTGACATCACTAAATTTTGCTAATTTCCTCCTTTCCCTGTTTGCACATGACTTGTAACATAAAAGGTCTCATCTCTGCCTGGCTCATGTTTCCAAGGATCTACAAAGGGAGGGAGTTGACAGTAACCCTAGAAATAAGTTGCGCAGTCTGGACTGAAATTTGAAGCCAAATGAACATCTTCAAGATCAATATCTGAGTTTAACATATTCTAAAGACAACAAATAATTTTATAATTATGGAGTAAATTCTAATATTAATTTCATTTTGGAACCAAGTGGAATGTGGACAGATTATATATTCCCATAGTTCTCTTTTAATAGGCTATTTACTCATTTTTCAGCAACAGTGTTAATAAATGCCAGGATACTCCTTGTATTATGCTAACCTACGCTGAACTTCAGTGTAGACAATAGCCAGGTTGTCTGAGTTTGTTATTTGAAGTACTGCAGTGCAATATAGCAAAATAAGATCTGTGCAGAATCTGTTCTCACTGGCAATGGTATGGAAAGATTGTCTCCAAATTTTTTTACCACTTCTAAGAATAATATTCTCTCAGGTAAGAACAAGTAGTTATGTTTTTCTATTTTACTAAGTTGTTTCTTCTGATTTCTCTTTCTTCCCTTTCTTATTCTTTCTTACAAGTTTAATGACTTCTCTAAAATTTTGTTCATTGAGTATCATGAACTGTTTTTAATTAAGGTTTTCAGATTTCTTAAGTGATTTTGGTCAATACCAACAAATTCACTTACATTTTAAACATTTATTCCCCCACATTTAAACATGAATTGAAAACATAACGTGGAACTCAGAGTGATTATATCACCCAAATGCTTTCTTTGCAGTTGTATTGAATGCTTCTTGACTAACACCACATGTGTAAGCCTTCTTAAAATAAGACTATTCAAATCTCACTGGAACAGTTACATGAGTTGTAATTATACCAGTGACTATTGAAAAATCATCATTTGTAAAACATCCTAGTCAGAAATGTTGCTAATGCTAATGCAAATTAATTAAAGAGTTTCTAGATTTTAAAACTGAAGTAAAATTGAGTACTTGAATTAGTCAAAATAATTGTGCAACTTGGACAGTGGATTCTTGGTTTTGATACATTCACCTTAAATAAGTATCTTCATTAGTAGACAAAGCATAGGGATTTCTAGTTATTTGTTATAAACATTATTTAGATATGTTTATTGAACATCAGTGGATTAAATCTTATTGACTTTTGATTGCCTAGCAGATTTGTAATGACTTGCATAGCATGAGACATTGGCTTATATTTACAGCTGTAATATGCTACTTAAAATTCAACCTCTTCGTAAACAATTTCATTTAATGATTCTGTTTGGAATGTGAGTCAGCAATGAACTGCAAGAATTTACCATTGCCTGTCATAAGCATGCTTTTATAGAACAAAATAAAAATGTGAGGTTTTTCTCTATTTGGGTGAATGGCAAAATCTAATTTTGTTATGACTGACTTACACTGTTAAATAAAGAATATATCACATTGGAAAAATGGCAAGGCCAGGTAAGCAAGAATTTAATTTGGGGTTTTTTATCTCATTGCACTGTGTGACTAAACTTAATGAAGGAAAGATCTCCGCTTGTTTTAGATTGACTTTTGATCTATGTGTATAATAGCCTGTTCCCAACAATAACTTACCAGCAGCCATTCAGTTAGCACTAAATTTCATGGCCACATTGACCTTTGACCAAACATACTGTGCAAATGTTGCTAGTAAACCTTTCAGTTTTTCAGTGGCTAAAAATACCTCAGGCAAACTTGTATTCTGGGAACTTTTCAGAGAGTTTCTGTTTGTGCAGAAAAGATAGAACAACTGAGGCATCAAGTGGAAAAGGAAGGGAGTCAACAACTGCAGTAGCAGACCTGGAGTGTGCTTAACAGGGATTTGTGTAGGAGGAGAAAAGCTGCTAACCTGCTGCTTTGGTAGCCAAGGTGCCTTGGTAGCCAGATCTGCCCGCGTTTGTCATTTTTTAAGTCACTGCAGATCTCACCCACGAGTCGGAGTCAATTCTTAAAAAGTAAAATTATGTCCAAATCTTACAGCGTCTCTCTTACTAAACTCCAAAATAAAACAGCTCAGCTCAGTAAAGTGCTGGGAGTTTTACCAGGAAGCATTTTGTCAGCATGGTATTGGTTCCAAATTCTAGTTCATATGCCTTCTTTCCAGCTTGAAGAAGGAATTTTGCTGCACATTTCAGGTCTCACAAATTTGCCTTCTATTGATGTATATAGTCTGATTTTTCAGCTGTAGAATAAGCAGTAGCAGCAGGCTCCTTATTGACCTTGCAAAACAGTCTCCTAGTGTTTTGCTGTATCTGTAAATGTTCTTTAAAAAATTCCCCATCTTTATTGTTTTTGCATTAATGGCCCCTGAAAAAAGAAACAACATTCAGTGAATTTTTTTTTCTAGTATCTGGCACAGCTTTAGGTCATTTCCTCTCATCCTTTCACTTGAGACATGGCAGAAGAGACCGATGCCCACTCACTACAACCTCCTTTCAGGAGGCCCTATTGAACCTCATACAATTGGCCCTGACCCATTGATCCAGTCCTCTCTGTAGAACCTTCCTACCCCCAGCAGATCAACCCTCAGCTTGGTGTTGTCTGTGAACTTTCCTGGGGGCACGCCCTTGTCCAAATCGTTGACAAAGATGTTAAACAGGACCAGCCATAACGCTAAGCCCTGGGGAACACTACTAGTGACTGGCTACCAACTGGATTTAGTTCCAATCACTGCCACAGTGTTGCAGAATACAATCAAATGTAGAAGGTCCCTCTGCATTAGAAGGCAAATATTAGACCCGTCTTTTTTTTTTTTTTTTTCTCAGATCAGGCTTTTGATTTCAGGAAAATATTTTACTTATTTTAACTTAGAGAAGTTATTTCATCAATTGCCTCATGCAACAACTTTTTTTTCTTTTTAATACAGTCTTCTTTAAAGTGGCTCTTGTTGCTTATGTTGCTGTCATACCTAGTGCTTTTGCTGAGCTTGAGTAATTCTTTAAAGAGCTTTTTCTATTGCAGATTTAGAAATAAGGTTTAGAAAGAAATAAATAATTGTATAACATCCAAGTATTTCCTGGGAAGACGGAAGCAATAGCTTCATCTCTTAGTCATTTGCTGTGGCACTAGCACTTGTCTTTTTAATGTGCTTCAGCAGCTTCCTTGAGAGTCAACACACATCAAGTGAGTGGCTGGAAAGAAGAGGAAGGCATTTTCCTGCTTCTCAGGATGGTGGTGCACTCAAGGCTGTCTCTGCTAATTACTGCAGCTCAGAGTCAGAGCAGGGCTTAGTTGCCTCACACCGCTATAGTAGAAAAAGGCTTTGGCATTGTCTTCTCTAGGTCTGGGCTAGAGAATAGCAAAAATAGCAGGGCACGAGTAGAGTTAAAAGCGTGGATTTCTTCTGCATTCTAGGGTCTTTTGAATGACACACAGCTCAGAAGAGAAAGTGACAGAATTGCTGGGTTGTGACAAGCTGGGGGGAAGGGGACAAAAGAGCATTCCATAGAGAGAAGGGTATAATAGTTCATTTCTTATAGCAAATCTGTAAAGGTGAGCATTTGCTTGACCCTTTGCCATGTCAGTCAACCATATAATGACTTTTAGAAGTCTGGTGGCTGGGAAGCCTCAACTATTACTGCTGTTTCACTGTTGGTAACAAATTGCAACCAGAAGCTGCTAAGGTGTCTCTCTAAATGCTTTGAGTAGGAGATGTATGTGACAACGCTTTGCTGCTTCACACAAAGAAAGCTTCCAGCCCCGGATAGCTTAGAAGTTTGGTAGTTCCTACAGGGAGCAAGTTTAAAGTTAAAATAAAAAAAAATAATAATCTTGGGTTTCATTTTCCTTTTGTGCTAGACTTTGTAATGCACACAAGTCTTTACAAATGTCTGTTTGGATTAGTTGGTTATTTATATGAATTGATGCTGTTAGGTTTCCTTCTACATACTGGTAGTTTTGCACTCTATGGACAAATGGGGAAAGATTACAAGAAGTCTCTCTCTGACACTCTGTGTATTTGCTGCTTAAATAGCCCCAGTTAAAATATCAAGAGTTTCTCTCAAGAATCTCTTATTTTTCTACATATAGATGAATCCTTCAAAGATTTTGCGGAAGTCTGAAAATATAGAATACACATTCTCATGCACGTGGTGTGCATGACAATTATTATGTAAAGGCAGACTTTGGAGCTGTTATTTGAAAATTTGATTTAGGTGACTTACATTAATAGTTTTCCAAACACTAGTCTGAAAACAAGCAGAACTTAGAGACTACTTGACTAGGGAATACTTGTGGTCTTCTCAAATAGAGGAGGCTTCTTTATTTTTTAATAGAAGTTTGTGTAGCCAGTATTTAATGTAGTACGTATTGTGCTGCTTTATTTCTTCCATACTAGGAGGTTCTTCACAGGAGTGATTTAGTGAAAACTTCTTCAAATATGCTGTGCCCTATTTCATTACTTGTTAGTCCCCTGGTCAGTATAGAGGTTTATAGCATTACCTTTTTGTGCTAGCTGAGCATTGTATTTACCAGATTCTCTTTAATTTGGGGTGGGGGGCCAGGTTCTTAACTAAAAATCTGATGCACCTTTGTTTCAAATACTGCCATCTGAGTCCTTGTTTTTGGATCCGTGCATGTCTGTTAACAACTAACTGGTCCATTTGAATCAAATTTCCTGAATGGGAAATTTAGGCAATTCTTTCTTTCTCAGTCCTTTGGGAGTAAAGAAGAAAATTTATTTTCCTACAGGGTCTGTCTCTCCAGTTTCTCATACATAATATTCTAGTAAATAGAGCTCAGTTTAATATACTTATTCAGCCTAACCCTTCTGAGAGAGTGTTTCATGTCAAATAGAATTAGAGATGCACCAGACTCTTAATTTGAGGCCTCGGTTTGGCACAGAAATTACCCTTTCATCCTTTCACGTGTGAAATTGAAGGTTCCCTGCTGGCTTAGCACAGCCCTGAACAGCTGAGCACTTGGCCACAGTGCTGGAGCTGTGAGTAGCTTTCCACAAATATCTTTCCCCTGCTCCTATTAATCTGGGGGGACTATGAGCGAGGCAGCCCAGCGTGTGCCTATTGCAGATTTCTATACAGTCCTGCTGGCACTTAAAGAAAAAGCTGAGCTATACATTTCAGTAGATCTTTTCCCTTTGTAATGATTATTTGTACCAGAGGTATGTACTCAGAGGTCAGAGTGTTTCCAAATATGTCTGATAAAGATCTTAAAATGAGGAAGTAAATACATTAATTATTATTGTTATATATAGATACCATAAAATTCTCCAGTTGTCAAAAATAGCTGCAACTGACAGTCTGTGTGTGGAAGTCACTTTTGTGCCAAGTGTGTTATTTGCATCAGTGTGAAAGATCAATAGGTACAATTGCTTAATTCTGTGATTATATATTTAACGAATCAAGAATTCTTTTAATTATTCATGGTAGCAAAATCACAGAATCACAGAATTTTTGGGATTGGAAGGGACCTCTGAAGATTCCCTGGTCCAAACCCCTGCTAAAGCAGGTTTATCTAGAACAGGTTGCCTAGGATCTTCTTGGGGAGGTTTGGGGACAAATATTAAAAGAGCTTGAAAACATAAAAGATATGAATTAACTGCTGCCATCCTTCATCTTTGAGATTATCAATGTGATGGGTCTCTCACGATGAAATCTGAACTACTGTTTGGTTTAACTGTATTAAGATGTGCCATTAAAATATACGTTCTACTAAAACTAATGAATGTGAGTGGTAGTTTCATTAAGTCAGTGGTTGTATACAAAATATATTTTAGATTAATTAATAAATTTCAAGAATAAAATTCTATGCAGGGCCATTTCTTGAGCCCTGGAGGTCATATTGTAACTGTATAATTTTTTCATTACTAGAATTTAAAAAGCACACGTTACTTGATCTGGGTCAGTGCATGCTCAACATGTGAAGTGCATTTCTTATGAGTATGTGTTCCACTCCAAACTGAAGCAAGTTTTTAGGTTTTGGAATTTTGGTTGTGGTTGTTGTTTGGGCTTTTGTGTTTGTTTGGGTTTTTTTTCTAATCAGATGTGAATTTAATATTAGGCCATATACAAATTAATGTCTTGTTTCCTTATACTTGTTTGGATCTTTAAATCCTCATTGGTAGAAGTTTTTGTGGCATTTTAGTCAGTCTTCAATGCAGCTTTTCTAAGTGAAAGAAGTTGTAGACTTTTATTAGCTAAAAAGTATTTATAAAGTGCATAAAAAGTATATGCGAAAAAAATGACTTCTTTTCACTTAAAATCTGTGAAATCCTTACTGTTTGCTTAGTGCTTGAGACTTTTAGTCTTTATTCCAGACAAAGCCTTCTACTCTTACACTTCCAGAAGCAATTTCCATTGGAATCATAGTACTATTCATGTGCCTGAAATTACGTCTGTGCTTAGAGGATTTCTAGGTCAATGAAATGATCAAAGATATAAGCAATTGGTTCATTATTATTTCTTTTTCTCCTTTTCCCTTCTGTTCACTAGAACCTAGTGTAAATCATTTTACTGAAATGGATAACGGTGACAGAGATGGCAAAAAGTTATATATTCCTCCATTGAGAAGAAGCTTATACTGCAAGAAAAATAGTTGTCAGCGTCCATCAAGTTCTACTTCTAGAGAAACTAATATCTTTGAAAGCCCTTTTTCTGAAAACACCAGACTACTGAATGCATAATGGTTAGAAAAAAAAATCTAATTTGCACATCTTCTAATCCTAAAATATAAACTCTACGTTGTTTAAAATGCAGGTAATGCAGATATCCATGGTGTTATTTCAGCATTTCTATAAATCATGACACTGTAAAAACTTTTTGAGGGAAGAAGGAGAGGAAATCTGTTACCTATCGGGCCATATTCACTTTTTTGTCTATATTGATGTATTTTTGCTTTTATTGGATTTGTTTTTTTCACTGCGATGACAAAGTGATATATCCATGAGTCTTAGTGACTGCAAGAAGTGTCACAAAACCTTGTTACAGTACCACATCTGACTCAAAATGTGATCTGTTTTGGAATGAAATATGAGTGCGGCTCCAGTCTGATGCTTAGTGTATGTATTTATTCTTTGTTTAAATATAGTGACTGAAAGACTGTTTAAAACTTAAGTGTCAAATGCTTTATACATTTATGTAAATATGTCAGACTTCACTTAAATGATGTCTGTATTCCAAGCAGGCTCCTTCTTGTATTTGACTGTATTTTAATGTTTTGATGTGTATGAGATAAACTCTTTTTCTTATGGCATAGAACTGTAATGGAAAAGAATGAAGCTTAAGGTAATGGTAAAAAAAGGGTTTTTTTAAGTCTTTCAGCTCCTTTTTTTTTTTTTTTTTGGAAATACAGATATATGCACTGTAGTCATCAATACTTTTCTCTTTTTCATTTCTCTGTAAGAGACTAATAAGACAAAATAATGTTTGAAGTAAGACGTTTTCACTTTTTACTTTTATTTGAACTTTTTTATTGCTTAATTAGAACAGTCTGGACAATTGAATTTATAACAATAGGCTAGAATTACTAAATCATTAGCGGGCCAGTCTACAGACTCTGCATTTCTGCTATTCAAAGCTGGCAGAATTTTTCAAATCTATTTCTCTGGTTTTTTGTGCTTTCATAAAGATACACTTTCCATTAACACAGTGATGATTTTGTGAAAGTAATTTGGAAGCTTCCCCCCACCCAAAAAAATGCTTAAAATGTAAAGACATTGCTGTCTTAACAGCTTTTGAATGTACTGATTTATTTCTGTATATTAAATGCAAGTATGTTGCATTTAATATTTTGGGAGTTTCCCTGGCATTTGTTTATATTCTTTTAGTTCTTAAAGATTGTAGAAAGTGTCACTGAAAAGAATCTGGCAGACATCTAGAGACACTTTGAGTAAATTTAGTCTTCCATTGAAGTGCAGCCTTCTTAGCCCTCTTTATTGTCCTTGGAAAGCATGTTTTCTTCCTTAAAGCAAGAAAATCATTAAACTCTGCTGCACAAGAGAATAGGAGATACTGAGAACCAGGCAGTGAGCATTTAGAATTCGAAAGATTTTTTTTTCTTCCCATTAGAAATTCTATTTTTTAACTCCTGTGTGTGTGCTAGGCAATTGGAAACTATTCTCTCCTGACAGGATGAAAAGAGTTCACTGACTAAATGAACAGATATCTCAGTTTTGCACAGTGAGCATTCATCTGTTATTAGTTGGATGTGTAATACACAAACATCTTAGTGACCAAAAGAAAAATTTGGTTAGTATGAAGATGATGGCAGGACCAGGAACACATTGTTACTACGCATGACATAGCTTCCAAAGCTGTTAGAAATATTACCTCATTGGACTAATATCCCAGACTTGTAAAATTTTTATTTACTAGATCTTTCATCTGGCATGCTGAGGGGTGAGAGACAATTCAGTGCTGAAACTCCTGTTCAGTGAGAAATGTATAAAAGAGTAATTGATGGACTGACCTGAGCAAAAACTGCTTTGCAATTTTGCAGTTTTGCAGAACAATTGTTACTACTGGTAAATATTTTTGGCTTAAACCTATTTGTGTAGGGGGAGGAAAAATCGTGAAAGACCCTTACTTTGAACGTTTATGTGAAACAGCCAGAAGAAATGACACTATCAGTATCTCTAGACTAATGGAAATGGCTGAATAGGGAGGCTGTTCTTCTTTATCGGGTGAATTGATATTTGGGGTACTGAACATTATGGTACATTTTGTCAGTTTTACTGCTTGTGGTTCCCTTGGGAAAAAATAAATCAGTAAATATTTTCTATTCAATAGTCACAAAACTTTGAAGAACAAATTGAAGGAGTAAATACTTCTTCTTAATAAATGTTCTTGTTTCATGCTTTTCTTTCTACTTCTCTTTCCAAATTAATTTGCTTCTTATTGTTTGGGTTTGGTTTTTTGGTTGGTTCGTTTCGTTTTTTGTTGGTTTTGTTAATCACTGTGATTCCTTTTTTTTTTTTTTTAATACTAGTTCAATGATTCAGCCTGTGTATCAGAGAAAAGCAGAATAGAAGAAATGCTCTTTTAGCTTCTAATGTCTTTCATAATTAATGCTGTTCATATAATGTGCTCAATATAATTAAAAGTCATTCAAGTGAGATCTTTTGTTTTAACCCAAGTAAGTTTTGAATTAAATAAGGAGAAAAATATTGCTAAAGCATTTGTATCAACTTGTATGTGATTTCTATAGCTCTTAAACAATCAGCTGATAATAATCCTTGTGCCTCATTTATGTGAAAAATGGTCACCATTAAAATCTTTTCTGTCTTGAAGCTTCAAGTTAATTACGTCTGAGCTATGTAGGTGTCAGGGTGCAGGCTGACAGGAATTGGTCAGCTGGTGCCAGACTAGAGATCTGAATCCCTAGGGGGTGTGCTGGGTTCTCAGCCACTTCTTCAGACACCTTTGTCATGAGCAAGTCTGTTCAGAACTTCTTTGCATCATCATGGTCACAGCCAGGTTCTTGACTTTCAGATTTGATTGCCTTTGCACCTGATAAGTCTAATTTAGATGAGAGTGAAAACTATTGGGTCAGCATCATCTTAAAGGTTGGGTATTTTAACAGTGCTGTCAAGCAGAAGATAACCCCAGAGAATTATCGTGATTCCTAGTGAGCAGCTATACAAGCTCTAATTAAATTCTGCATAGTGCATCTGCTTGTAAAGGGCCAGGGACTTGTGATTCAGGAATCCTGGTGGCGTCTGATCAGACCAGCGGGCCAGATGTTACCTGATGCATGTCACACTAGATAAAGGCTGCAGTTGTTTTGTTTCTATATTCAGTCCTTCAGCACATTCCCAGCGTGCTGTCAGGGAATGAGCTCCCTAGCCCAGCCTGCAGTGCAGTGTGCGTCCCTGTGGTTCTGTTGAATGAATTAGACGGTGGACTAAAGGACTGAAACAGTGACATTTCAACAGGCAAATGGGCCATTTTACATGTCTTTTGGAAATTGCAGCTGTTTTGTTGATTTAATCTATGTGCAAGGAGAGGATGAGGAATTCCTTTCACATATGTACTGTCATTTCACTCAGTTTAAACTGCAGAATTTGGGTATTCTTTCTGTGTGTCTGCTGTAAATGTGAGACAGTCAATGCAAGGTGAGTGTGCTTTAACTTTTTCATTTTTTTCCGCTCTGGTATGGTGGAATTACATGGAAGCTGTGTGGAAGGATAGAGGAAGATGTACAAATAATACAGAGGAAATTTTTTTCTACTTTGCAGTCTCACTAGATTACAGAAGACCAAGTCTTTGTGAATTCAAATCTTCATGCCTGTATATCTGTGCAGTCTATGACAGAAACCCAGGACAGAAAAGTAGCTTAAAAATGAGCACAGCAACATGTTTGCAATTTCCCTATTTCTAACTTTCTCCTCCTCTGTTGATATTACTCCTGATGTGCAAAATTTATGAAAATATGTACAGTTCAGATGAAGAAGAACAGAATGGTGGAACTGTATTTCCAACTGCAGATAGTGCATCTCTTTGCAAATTCACATCTTTACATGAAAATGTTTATACACAATGCGTAAACTGCTATGTTGCCAAAGGCAGTCTCATCTCCATATGCAAAGCAGGAAAAAAAACCAGCCAGTGATTGCATCCTGTGAGGGGATTGTCAGTGTTCTATTCTGACAAGTCTGTGTGTTTGTGTTTGCATATGTATGTCTATACTCATTTCAAGTATTTTTCAAATATGAACTAAATTGTTTCCACTGAGCCCTCAGTTAGTTTTGCTTTTCTGGGAAGATAGTGGAAGAGCTTTACCATCTGGTTTCTGGGTGAAATTCATCTGACATATCACCACAGGTAACACATCTGGGAGCAGGTCCTCACCTGATATACTGCTTAATTCTAGTGAGTCAGTGGAGCTACAGCAGCTTATAGATCAGCTTTAAATAAACTATAAAATGACTCTTCCTTTCCTGAGAATTTTTGTACTATTGTTCCATTCATCTTTCTTATAAGTTAGCCAGTGCAATATCACAGTCCTAAAACATCTGTAGGTATTAAATACTTTTTAGAAGTTTATATAAATGGTTATGCTCTAACTGGTACTTTCTGAATATCCAGTAAGTTCACAGAAATTTTACAGCAATGTTGGGAATAAGGATCTGTTTTTATATATTTTGCTGTTCAGGCCTGCCTTGAATTATTATGTTTCTCTATTCCAAGAGGAGGCACTTCTGATGTCTTGTCCCCATTTTTTATTAGAATTATTTCATCATTGATGTTCATCTGTATTTAGTTTATTACAACTGAGAACAGTATTCAAGCTTGTTATTGTGGGTGTCTGAGCAAAATTATTGAATTTTTTTCATGATTTTTTAATTATTTGGGCCAATTCACTGTTAACTGTGAGTGAAACACCTTGTCTTTTTACTCACTAAGATTCAACAAGAAAATACAATTTTTCCAGAGATTTTACAATTGAGGTATAAAATGTCTCTTCTGTTTTCTTTTATGGAAGTAATTCTAACACACACAAGAAAACAGCTGTTAGTTAAGATGGTTGTGAATATAGAGAAGTTCTCAAAATAAATAAAAGAGAGGTCAGTGGAAGAGGTAAAAAACTTTTGAATATTGATTTTAAAAAATAAACCACCTTAGAAAGATTATGTTTACTTCATTAGCTTCATTTCATTACCTCCCTTTGGAACATCACCACTGCTGATAGTGCCACTTACTGCACCAAAACCCTTAGTGACATGTTTTAAATATTCTCATCCATCTCCTTATGCTTCAGAAGTAACTAGAAAATTAAGTAAAACACTGTACTGCAGCTATTCTGTGCAAGAAAATCCCATGACAATGGAGACCACCTGCTGTTTCTTGGGATAAGGAAGTTGGAAACAATCTAGAAAACTTTTCCAACTATGAAAGGAGGCTCTTCAAAGAAATTCAAAGAAAATTTGTAGGTACAAAAATAAAAGAAGAAAAAAATCATAAAGCAGTAATGAAAAGCACTGGTAGCATCTTACAGATGAGAATAAGGACTGGTTTCTGTATAAAATTAGAATATATGTTTGTGCTGTTAATGCATGTTGCTGCTTTGAACTGTCCTGATTCAGGGGCCTTTTACTATTTGCCTTTCCCTGAAAGCCAGCCTCTAGTATCTAAATTTTCAGCTACAGAGAGGGGAAAAGTAGAAAACCGCAAATAAATGTGTGTGTCAGATTGCATAGAGTTTTTATTTTCCCACCGGCCATCAAGGGTAGGCCCGTTTTCAGTTTGTGTTACAGAAAATGAGGAAGTACCATACGTTCTGCTGAACAGAAGAGTCTCCCGTGCCCCACTGGAGTCAGAGCTGACAGCCTGTCCTGCTGTTTTCTTGTGCTGCCTCCTCTCTGGAGTGAGCGTGCATGTCCTCCTAAAGCAGAACAGACACATGGCTCTCCCACTGGGAGTCTATTACCATATTGCCCTGTATTGTCTTCGTTTCTGATGATGCTCTGTTCAGACAAACTCTGCCTGCTGCGAAAGAAGGTGCTCTGTTCTCCACAGCACCTTTCCCATGGGCTTCCCATCTTCACAAGTATAATGTTCCAGGAAGTGATATTCCCCTATTTCTAATGGGCTTTGGTTTTCACTTTTAAGTGCCTGCAGCTTTATACTGCTTCATCTTCTGAAGTGCACCTAAAACTGAAAGTAAGCAGCTTTAGCCCTTTTCTCTTTTCCACCCAGGTCTAAACCATTCCTCATTAACACGCTGTATAAATCTTGTGAGGTTAGTCACCAAGAGCCTCAGAGTCCCAGTCTATGTTTTATACCTCATTGCAGTATCTTCACCATTTTTCTCATAACAGCCCTTTTATGTGTGTTCTAGTAGATTTGCTGTAGTGTTTCTGTGTGTATATGGAGAAGTCCTGATTCCTTTCCAGTTTTTTTTCTCCCCCTCTTGCTTCTAAGCTATTGCATGCTTTTCTGAATGTTTTATCTTTGTTGGTTCTTCATCCTTTTCCTATGATAATCTAAGCCTTTTTGGTTTTGGATTTTTAGTATTTCAACCTTCACTGTAACTATGTTCTTACATGAATCCAAAGGTGAGATCAAATACATTTCACTGCCTAGCAGAATTTGCAAGTATTTGCGTCTGCCCTTGAGTACTAATGTTTGTAAAAAAGTCAGTAAAATGATTGCTACAAGACTGTCAAAACCATGATTGTGAGTCAGCTTTCAGATATATGTTTGCTTATTTGATATTTTCCTACATGTACTTGCAGATATGTAACTACCATTTGCACCAGATACCATGTTGTATTTACTTAGACTGAGTTCTCAAGCACAGCCTCTTACTCAAATTATGTACATATATTTAGAAGGGCCTGTGCAATCATTTAAAATATTGACATATGAAATGAAGCTTTTTTTCAAAATGTTTTTATTGTGGGTCTGGGCTTATTTTGTATTTTTCTTTCCTTTTTTTTCATCCTCAACACAAATCTTGCTTATGGCTGTTTTCTTAGTTTTTATATACAAACTTTATTCTAGCCAATTCTATTCTGCAGAATCTTGGTAACCATCATTCTCATCCGGAATACCCTACTTTGTGCTTCACAACTGTCTTCAAATCTTCCTTTGGTACCTATAAATCTTATGGTGCTGTTTCCTGTGAACATCTGTGAAGTGCCCTGCCTTCCTTGACTATGAATGAATCCCAATCCCTTCATTCTTAATTTTATGCTGCTACGTCTGTGTGCTTGTTTTTGTTTTTTTTTTACTTGAAATACATACATATATATATGTATGTACATATATATATAGTCTCCCTTTATATAGAGGGAAAGCAAGAACTGAAGTTAGTTCGACATCGTAAGGCTTTAATATACTGAAATTAAGTACTTTAATGTACTGCAGATATCAGGCAATGGTCATCACGAGAAATCCTGGGACATCATGTCAAATAACTTTTTTTGCTAAAATTCACTTTTTCTACAGTGTCTCATCCAGTTGGCAGTTAATCTGTTTCAGACCAAAACTGAATTGTTTGCAGTACTTTTCTGTTGGCAAACTTGTGGTTGTTTCTCATCTTCCTTTATTGGTGCTTATGTTTTTTCTGTTGTTTTTGGTATCATGCTTTTTTTTTATTTTCATTTCCTCTATTTTTTCTTTTTAGGGATCAAATAAATTTGGGCTGGTCTGTAAATTCTCAGGTGCTCAATTGTTTTTGTCTTTTATAAAAATTGGTACCATATCTGCCCTCTTCCACCCCTCTGGGATTCTAATCCTCCTTCAGTTCACAATAATGGTGCGGAGATTGCTTGAGATGTTTACTTAGTTACTCTAGGGTGAGTTTCATCAACTGCTGTGGGCTGGGCTGGGTTGATTAATCTGGATGAGTAGTAGTAGTAGTACATTATTTATTGTTTTTACAAATACTCTCTTTTGATTCAAGTCTCCTTTAGTCATGAAGATCTCCTTAAGGCAGTTACAATATGTCCCTAATACCACAGTGTCTTTCCATCACATCAGGTTAGTTTTACAGGAAGGCATTGAATATTCCTTTCTAACAACTTTTACCCTTGCTTGATGTCTGTGGTTTTCTCAGCAATCTTATTTTGTAAGACTGTGCCTTGATGTTCCTCCTGATGCTGTCTCCAGTGCTGTGCTTTTGCCTTTGGTGATGTTTGAATGAATCCCTACACAGTGGAGCAATCTGAGTCTGTAGCACATAATGCAGTGCAGCAGAAAATGGTTTGCAGAAGGAAACAATAGGTGCTGATGAGCTAAAATCTGCATTATTATTATTATTATTGGAAGAAGTTACTTTGGACTGGTTTGGGTTGGAGAGGACCTTATAGATCATGTAGTTCCAAGCTCCCTGCCATAGGCAGGGGCAACTCCCACTATTCCAGGTTGCTCAATGCCTCATCCAACCTGGCCTTGAACCCTGCCATGGATGGGGCATCCGCAACTTCTCTGGGCAGCATGTTCCGGTGCCTCATCACCCTCATAGTAAAAAAATTAAAATTTACCTAACTAGTCCTGGCCTACAGAGGTATGTGCAAAAGAAGACAGTGAAAGAAATGTTGATGGTATTTCTCCTTGTCTTTATATAGGAACAGAGAGACATTTATGAAGTTATTAGGCTGAGGGCATAAAAGGAAAAAAAATTGCAGTTTGTCCTGGGAAGTATAACTGCGACATGGAAGTCATTCTTTCAAGATACTATGGATTTTCAAAAATGTCATTAGGTGAGGTCATTCTGACCAGATTTATTGATTACTGGGAAAAATTTTATTCCAGCTGCGATTTATCCTATGGTTCCCCAACCGCTATGGGAGCATTACTGTGGAGGTGTTGCTCTATACCCGGCTGTTTCCTTCTGATGCTCTGCTACTGAGCAATGGAAGAAGGGTGGCAATGCACCATAACGCTTTCCTTTGGACATGCATTGGAGAAGTTTTGCCTTCAGTGAAATTTGGCTGAATGTGAACCAGATCTGGTCCCTGGCAGATGGCCGCACTCATCTGAGGTATCAGGACTGGCATTTCAGCACTGTGGTCAGGCACTTCTTGGAATTTCCAGAAAGTCTTGGAAACACCAAACTCTAAAGTCAGTTTGTAACATGTTTTACCCAGATTCATCTGTTTGCTGTGTGTTAGAAGCAACTCAAACTTCCTCAATGGGAACCATTTTTATGGTGTAGATGATCTGCCTGATTGGGTAGCACCAGACTTAATCTTCTGAATTCAGAGGAGTTGAGACAAAAGGATAACATTCTAGCAAACTGGTATGTTACGTACTGATCTATTTGGTGTTTAAAGAGGTTGAACATGTAGGTAAATGTATTTTTGCTTTTAAATTATTCTATACTACTTTTAAAAGGTCTTGTATGGATAGCTAATACTTCATCTATGTCTCCACGGGAACTTTGCAAAGGCTACTTCAGCGTATAGGGTGTACATGTAATAGACACAAAAATTACTCAAGTCTTTAGTTATAGGCATGAAATGGTTTTCCACACTTGAAATGTGTCCTAAAAGGCCTATAGAATGTTTTTATTGCTTTTCCTCCACCCCTACCCACCAGTTCATGTATCGTTGGTAATGGTGACCTTGTAAATGTAAATTTTAGTGCAGACCTTTTTGCATGCTGTAGGAAGAACAGCATAGTTTTTTTTTTGGTTTGAATGAAACATGAATGCCTCAAAGAGGGACAAACACAACATGTTGATGCTGAAGTCATGTTGCCTTCAAAACATTATCTTAATGCATTTAGAACTCTTTAGTCCTAAAAGTATTTCCTACAGAAGGATAGGTAAGACATTTCACCAGTGCAGTCTTACAATTACTTTTCTTTGACTCTGTTCAGGAGGATCAATAACTTTGATTGTAATTCCACTGTCATCTCTCATAAACATTTTTCCCAATTAAAAGACAAAAATGCATCAATATTATGTAGCTATAGTAACTTCTAATCAATAATACCATTAGAATATATAAACTTACTATAACCTGTAATGATATTACAATGATGTAAGCAGGGTCTTTTACATCAGGCAAGCCAACCATAAACTACAGAATATGTAGTAGTGATTCTGAATTCAGAATAATGTCCCAACTGATGTTTAATTTTTATTCTTTAAAGTGACATAGGAAAAATATTATTCTCATGTTATTTAACAGGTTAATACAATTGTTATTATTTTCCTGTAGTGTTGATTTCCAGATATATTAATTATGGAAAGAAATGTTTAGTCTTGCCTTCCAGATGTATTCTAAGTCCACATGAAAATCCATCCCAGGTTAGTGTTATTTAGCCAACTATATCTACAAGTGCACTATTCTATATATTTATTCCATGTGCTTTGATGTAGTTTCTTTGTTTCAGTTTTCATTCCACAAATCTGTTCAGAAATAGGTCTCATTCAAAGGGGTTTGGGACACAACTACAGTAAACAGAAATCCATAAAGTTGCCTTTTACTGTAATCGTTTCATGTTCCCAATCCTCCTGAGATTATTTTGTTTGTGCATTTTTCATAGTCACAAATTTGATTATTCTACTACAGTGATTTACTCTAAGAAAATTAATACAATCTCTTCAAAACTCTCAGCTGTGAGCCATGACTCCCTGAACTGCTGTTTTACTTTCCAAGCATTATAAATGTATTTCCCCAGTTGCTCCACGTGGAAGTCATCTCACAGTGAAGTGCCATTTTCCCAGTGGGTGGATGGCATCGAGTAATAATAAGTGCAAATAGTAAATATTTTTATATCACAGAATGCCACCCTATTTATGAGAATTATTCAAACAGTAGCTTTGTATTTTAAACATAAAATACTGAGTGTGAGGTGGTGTGTGTCAAAAGGGTTCAGAGCTATGTTATCTGCTGGTAGAACCTCATAAATATAAACTCAGTAAGTTTTTGGATAGCTTTTTGGACCATAAAATTAAGTAATGAAGATGTAGGAAAAGTATAAGAGAGATGCTCACTGCATCAGAGAATATTTCCAATTTTAATGAATAATACAGCTGTGTTGCATACCTTTAAGCATAAAGCAGCAGGCCAAAAATATGTACTTATTTTGCTGCATATACTTCCTCAGATACTTAATGAATACCTTCAAAGTGCTTTATATAGCAGGTGTTTCAAATATTAATTTGTAATTGCTTCAAATATTTTATTTTTGAACACTACATAGCTTGACTCAATTATTTGATTACAGTATTTACAAATTACATGCAGTCAGTTTTTTCATCATATTCACGGGGAGCATTCTTTACCCAACTCTGTAAAAACTCTGAATCATGATTTCCAGAGTGATAAAAATTCTGCAAAGAAGAAAATTTCTTACAAATGGCAAATGCACACATGGCACAGACACACAGGTATATGCCTTGTGTGTCTAAAGGCCCTGTCTTTTTTTTATACCTATGCAGAAAAATTATACTGTTTTTATTTTTCTTGGATTGAGTTTAAGTATCTTTAAATTGATTTGGTTTTTGTTACTAAGAAAAAGGTTAATATGTAGATGTGAGAACAGAGATGTCAAAGGGTGAATGCTCTTTATAGTAGGAGGTACTGAATTCTCATCACCTTGTTGTCATCCCTTGTGAACATAAACATTTTGAAGATGGTTAAGGTAATAAATTTATACTGGATTATATTTTGCTGAATGTTACCTCTGAATGTGAATTGACAAAACAGTTATGTAGCTTAGCTAGAAAAACAGTGCATTTGCTCTCACCAGATCTGAATGGAGACTTCTCAAGAGGAGTTCCAGAAGACTCTGGTCTCTTGGAAGAGGAAGTCAAAAAGATAAAAGATTCTCACTCGTTTAAACAAAGTAGGAAACAAAAGTATCAGTTACCATATGGTTGAAGATTTTAGTCTCTGTACAAAGACTGTTTTACCTAGACCTTTCTTTAAGACTGCCTGTGCCAACAGGTTTCTTACTACTGTCATTGAGACAGTAAGAGGCAAAGAAATTCTGGATCTAAAGTTTTGGCCAGTTGTAAGAGTCAAGACAGCATCCTCTGAATAATCACGCCTGACTAAACAATAAAATAAAAATTAGGTTAGGCTGGTTCTCCAGTATAGAAATAAATCTACTGATTTATTGTGCATTTGTCCTTGACTACTGAGATTCGAAGAACAGCCTCATCAGAGGTGTGGTAATTTGTGTAAGCAATGCCCACAAAGCCATTCCCACGTGAGTTTGTTTTGAGGTTGCTTTACTGTAGGCAGTGACAGTGATGTTACCATATATGTTCTCTGAGCTATTCCCCAAATTTGGTGAGAAATCTGTTGGCACTTGCAATCAACAAGCAGCAGTTGGTCCTTTTGGCTCCCTCTTTGTCATCCTGAAGGCTTGAACCTGACTTGTGATGTTACCCTGCTTCATCATTTTTGTGACCAAATTTAGTTTCGTCCCAAGTAGGTTGTGTTTTATGTATCTTACTCCTTTTTATTACCTAGCAGACACCTCTTGTGAAAGTGTAGTGTTACGTACCCAGTTTGGTTTTTATTTTTGCTGTTCTTGAGCAGACGTTTCTGTCAACTATGATTCCCAGTCTTCGCTGCTTCTAACATGAGTAGCATCTGATTTCTTGTCATGTAGTTCTTTCATTCACCTAGATGTGCCTGAAGTACACATTTGTGGCACTAGGCTGCAAATTGTATTAGTTGCATCTCCTGACCTTGATGTCAAAGAGCGGCTCTAGGCTAAATGAGCTTGCTTAGTTTGTCAGCCTTGCTGCCTTTCAAGCCTGTGCAATATGGCAGTTGAGGGAAACAGAAGGTATTGGGTGAGACTTAGAAAAAAGAATAATGATACTGCACAAGCTGAAGTAGGCAACCCTGAAGATAGGTCAGAATAAAAGAGAAAGGAGAAAGGGCAGTCAGATAACTGATGCCAGCATCCTTTGCAGATCTAAGCTAAGTTACCATTAATAACTTACATGCTGAGCATTTAAATGATGTTCACAATTGAGATGTCCTGAAAACTAATATCCTTTGGGTTTTAGTGTTCTTGGAAAAAGAGATATTAAAATGCTTATTATTCTCAGTTTGCAGGGTCCAAGGAAATGCAGGGGTTGACCATTCAAGTTGAGAACAAAATGATTATAGGCCTTCTTTGAGGCCACGTTCCAGTGAATTGCATAAATGTCTGTGTTGGAGTCATACTGAAATTAAGATTTCAGTAGTGTTATAATTTTACTGTTTCAGGGTATAAATGCAATTTCTAAGTGAATTTTCACTACACATACCTGCATCTTGTCAGGGTACATTAATGGAGAATGATTCCTGCTCTCTGCCTCCTGTTTATGTGCATTCTGGAAGCATTAAAACAATCAATCATTTTGCTGCCAATGTGTACTGTTTTTGTGGATAAGTTGCTCAGCTGCATCAGATATTTGTTAAATAATACAGTGTTTATTTAATTTGAAAATTTTTAAGCTGTTATGTTAGCCATATAAATTGTAGTCTGATGCACAGGAGCTCGTGAATAATTGGGTACTGTAGGAGCTGCCTGAAAATATGGGTGAGCAGTCGGTGTTGTTCCTTTAAACATACGCAGCTTGAAAAGCAGATGGAATTGTGTTCTCATGATGTTTAAGGACTTTTAGAGCACTGCATATCACCAGCATCTGGAGACCAATTACTGAAGAGTCTCCATAGGGGTCCTGCCTCAGGGTTTTTAGTTGGATGAATAATATATAAACTCTATAGTTTCCCACAGAGAGCAACTGGAGCAGCATCAGAAGGAAATAAGCCTTTTAGGAGTTGAACTGAAAATTAAATAGTGCAGGATTTAAAATGAAGCAGTTTTGCTTTTACATGCAAAGTCGAATATTTCGTATTAGTTACATGAATTCTGATTTTTTTTTTAGCCTTTATAATTTTGAAATCTTGCTTTTTTTAATTTTAGTGTATATCTACACGAAAGTCTTAGCAAAACACTGTAAGGCTTATGCAATTACTTCAATAACTAAATTTCCTTTTGAAAAAGCAGTGGAAATGATCTTTCGTATGTACATCATTCATTTTATAACACAGGTTCAGCTTTATGGCACTGAAACCATAATCAGGTTTTATCGTACCTTTTATTGTGTCTGGTTCAAAGTTTACTCAGTTTGCATTTTACAGCTAGAAGCACTTGCAAAATGGCATATCCACTACTATTCAAAACCCTCTCTCAACTCATGATATATCCCTCAAAATTCTTATCCGTGTCCTGTGTTTATATTTAATTGAAAGCAGAATACATTTGAAAAGGAAACAAAAATATCTGAATGGAGATACTTGGATCTGAGAAGAAATTTGTCTTTTTCTTAGTTATGATAGAAATTCTTCTCTACTGATTTGTTTCAATACAGATACCACTCAAAATTCACAAATGGACACTTTAGAGTTGAAGATTACATTACGTGAAGAGCACTACTGAGACCTATGCAGAACAAAAGAGAGTGTAGCTTTTATCAAAAACAACAATGAAAAGAGACACAAAAAAACCAACCAAAACCCTCCCCAGTATTGTCATTGATACTATGATTGTTTTAGTTAGCACTTCCTACCAGATATTTTAGGTAAAATTGAAAGCTCAGAGCCCTGAATTTTTAAATGTGGTAGTAATCTCCATGAGACAAATATTTCTATCAACTTCAGTGCAACTGCTCAGCTGAATGTGCAGCTGAGTCACACAATGGATCAGGTTGGAAGGGACCACTGGAGGTCATCTGGTCCAGCCTCTCTGCTCGAGGAGGGTCATCCTATAGCACACGGCACAGAATTGTGTCCAAATGGTTTTTGAATTTCTCTAGTGAGGAAGGCTCCAAAACCTCTCTGAGCAACTGTTCCTGTGCTCAGTCACCCACACAGTAAAGAAGTTCTTTCTCATGTTCAGGTGGAACTTCCTGTGCATCAGTTTCTGTACATTGCCTCTTGTCCTATTGCTTGGCACCACTGAGCAGAGCCTGGCTCCATGCTCTTGGCACCTCCCTTCAGGTACTAACAGACATTTCCAAGCTAAAAAGGCCCAGCTCCCTCAGTCCTTCCTCATAAGTGAGGAAATAAACTGAAGCATTTGCAGGTTTGATCATGGCACCAAAATCTCCTATATGAAATCAAAGTTGAAGGGGATAAGGTAGCAGTAGAATCATGTTCTGTGAGAAAAGGATCAGAATGTATTTGGAATCTATGTGTTTCAATGCGTTGTTGGATTTGATGTTTATAGTTTCAGAAAAACAAATTCAGCTTGCCCTCCAAAGGAATAGGAAGTGCCATATTATTAGTAAAATAAGTATTGGCACATAGTGGAATGCTAGAGCCACAATAAAAATCAGGGTATTGTTGTGTCAGATTTCACAGCAAACACTATTGAAGGTATGTAAATTATTCTCCTTTTTTGCCATGAGAAACTACCCACATTGTAAAGGGAAACAAAAGTAGCTAAGTATCAGGCTAAACTGAACCTGGCTAATGTCACAGAGCTTAAGTTGTGCTTAAATTAAAACAGTCCCTTGGCTTTGAATGTTCCAAAAGCTGTGTACGTATTTGAATAGACTCAAGTTTTTCATGTGTATCATTGCTCTCTAGGGCTGGTACTCTAATTCTGATGATGTTTTAAGAAGTCATTCACCATCCCTCCTCATTTCCCTGTTTTATTTTCCAGACTCTCTTTTCAGTCATGAACAGTGCATCTAGTCTGAGTGGTACCAAATCATCCTTGGTCTGGTCATAGTTGGTGCACTGGGCTACTGCTTCTTTGTGCAAATGGTATCAAGGTTATTGACCTTGAAGTATAATGCTAAATTTTGTGCTTCCAAGTTTACTGGGAGAGTTTAAAAGGCAATAAAAAAGTTTGGTTGGTCACAGCAATAGCAGTGAAAAGGGATTTAGACTGCATAAAGATAGAGGAACAGGGGGAAAAATGATGGTATGTGTGGGAGGAAGGTACTGATAATAGTGAAAGAGAGAGAAGGCTTCCAGGTGTCACCTCAATTTCTTTTTTTTTTTTTTTTCCAGTTCATGCTTCTGTTACAAAGATAGCCTAAGGAGTATTGGTCAGTCTCCAATTTATCTTTTTTCTTAATCTAGTCGGTTCTTCAGTCTTAGTTCTGAGTGTCCAGTATTGATTGACATCTGAGCTGTTGAAACCATTAAGAAGTGGCCAGGATTTCTATGATGACTTGGGGAAAATGAATGGACCAACAAAGTCAATGTGAAGTCAGTTAAGATATCATAGCTCTTGCTATAAGGGAATAAAAACGAGGCAAGTAGGGAATTTCGGGGGTGCTGATGCTATGTTGTTGTTGGGTTGTGGTTTGTTGATTTTATTGTAACTGAGAAAACTGAAGAGTTTAAAATAACCAAAACTTGGTTTATGTGGAAATAGAATATCTTGGTAACTTCCAATATACTTCCAGAACGTGCAGGTGAACTGAACAGAAATCCCTGAAAGTTCAGAAATGTGTGATTCAGATATAAACTGTCTCCATGATAGTTTGTATGTTTATGCATGACTCCTGAGCCTGCAATCTCGAGCGATGCTGCTACAAAGCAATACAACAGCTTAGGAGCATTTCTGTTTCCATGGATGCTCTAAGAGAATACAAAAAAAATTGCAAATGGTCCCCGTAAGGCGATCACTGTTCAGTGTCTGTGCAGAGCACGGGCTCAAATCAGGCCAGGAGTGGGGGAGCTGCTGCTTTCTGCCCCCTGCATGCAGGGACTTAGCTTTCCCTATCGGGGAGGATTGTACCTAAGATGCTTCTTTTCCTTATCCATTGGTCAGCCTCCGAGATTGCAGCCAAATATGCCACTTTTCTTCTGAGCAACTTACTAGCAAGATGATGAAAGCTTTGTGCACTCAGCATAGCAAGTCCATAAAATGAGAAGTGTGTAAAAATAGTCAGTAATAAGATGTGTTTGATCCCTCAAGGCACGAAGGCATAGGTCTCCTAAGCTGCTGGAATGAGTCCTTCCACTCTTTGCTATAATATAGTTACATCTCTTGCAATAAGGACTGTTGGGCTGGATTCAGCTACTTGTGGGAATGGAAATGCATACCCCAAAATAGAAGTACACAATAAAAATGTACCACACATCATTTTGAGTGCCTTTGTTTCTACTTATGACGGCACTTTTACAGTGCCATTGCAATTCCTGAGGATAGGAGGCAAAATTATACCTGGTTTAGCCTGTCGTGTTGGTAGCTGTTTCTTCTCCCTGCCCTTCCATCTGTGAGCTGGCTTACACTAACTTTGCACAGCAGTTCAATATAAAAGCTGTAAGCTTTGCCTCTGCAACTTTATGTGCTCTTTTTAGTATTAGATAAACTTGAGAAACTATCAATTAAATATAATTCTTATACTAATTTGTCAAATACAATTACTTTGTTTTCTCTCAGTTTCTGCATAATTGAAATGCATTTCTACATTTTGCAGAAAATCATACCTTATAAAGTTTCTTTTCTCTAAAGGTGTACTTGACTCAACTAATAAAACTATTAATTAATTTACAGAAGCTTTTCTAACAGTAGTAGAAAAATGGAAGAAATATAATTTGATTTGAGTCATGGACTTTATAGCATTGAAAATGACAAAAACTACTTCTTGATTTGCAAATTAAACAACTTCACTAATGGACACATTTGGACAAAGTAGGTGTCAACACTGGAGAAATTGGTTTTGTTTTTTTTCTTTCATTCTTTTTTCTATTTTAGGAAAACACAATTTGGTGTATTCCTGTAAGTTGAGAGATGTTTGTTTCATGTTCTGGTTCTCTTTCTCTGGAGAGTTTGCTTTCTCAGCAGCCTGCAGTGATAAGCAGAGCTGTCAACACTCTGATTTTCATCTCCTTTCAGCTTCTGTCTGCATGCTTCCTTTGAAAGTTTCACAAAACATTAAAAACTTCTTTCCTCTGCTGTTTCTCAACGGTTCTTCAACATGTCTGCACACATTTCAAATAGATATCAATTTCTCAAATCCCTCTCTAAACTGTTTGGGTCTTTTCGGACTATTTTTGAGCAATCTCTAAAGCTTAAAGTTTAAAATGTAAAGTCAATCTGTAAATACTAATCTCAATAGATGCTGTTTGGGTTTCTAAAAAGAGCTGCATGATTTAGTTCTTTTTTTCTGTCATGCATGCAAGAATTTTTGCATGCATAACAGTAAAAGGATTTGTAGTTATATGTACATATATATAAATCACAATATAGACTAGATATTAAGAATGAATTCTCCACTCAGAAGGTTGCCAAGCACCAGAACAGGTTGTCCAGAGAAGTGGCTGAATCACCATCCCTGGAGGAATTTAAAAGCCATTTTGATGTGGCACTTAGGGATACGGTTTACAGGTGGACTTGGCATGCTGGGTTGGATTCTATGATCTTAGAGCTCTTTTCCAACCTAAATGATTCTTTAATCTTATTTTTTCATCTTTTGTAATGGCCATAAGGTAGAATTAAAAATTATATCTTTGCTTTTCATAGCATCAACTGCTATGTTCTTGTACAAATGACAGGATGCTTGAAAAAATTCTTCAGCATTTTTTAATGACAGATTAATTCTGTTATTAAATATGCTGCAGTTTTACACCTTTAAGGTTTCTTTAGCTTTTTTTAAGCTGGTTTAGCATTTTAAAGAAACAAGTGTTTCAGATGCCGTTTATAGCGTATGTATGATTGTACTCCATAGTCATGGAATGTTTACAAAATATAGTATTTTATTTAAATATCTATTAAATTCTTTCTTCTTTTCTATCTATTGTTATGCCAAGAGATATTTAGTCAAAAGCTGTCATCTTTTCACCAAACTAGATCCTTTATCTGATTCATTCTTTGTTACATGAACACAGCATTGTGACTGCTTAGCCATTTCCCGGGAGGTGAACTGTGATGTTTCATGCAATTGCACAGTTCTCTCCTTATTTTTGGTATGGTATTAAAACAAAGTGGTCACAGAAGGAAAATCTTCTCTTTGACCAGAGACACCCTGCAGGCTACTTTGATAAAGAAATTACCTTTTTTTTTTTTTTTTTCTTTTTTACAGTCTACCACAGTGTGGCAGTAATTCTTTTTGATTCTATGTGCTGGTCCTGCCCTCTGTTGTAAACCTTGGGTATTTGCTATGCAATATGCATCTGATACTTTTCAACAAATTCCAAATCTTGTGCTACTGATTGTGATGAGATTCCAGGAGCATTATCGTAGAGATATGCTCTTTTAGCACCCAGAGTATTTTCCTCCTTCCCTTTGAATGGGTATTCAGTGGACAATGTTCTTATTTATTAAATGGGTAACCAAGACTGAGATATCTCTGACAGCATTTCCTTGTGACACCCCTCCCTCTGAATTTCTACTGGAAGTCACTAGTTTGAGGTTTCAGTTGCACCCCTCTGTATCTTCCTTCAGGCTCTTTGTTCTTGTTTCCTTCATTTCATCATTCTGTCTTGGTGGTGGTGACAATGGTCACACCATGTTTCACTCTACCAGCTGATTCAACTTCCCTTTTTTATTTACTTGTCATTCTAGCTTTATGCAAGTATTGCCTCTAGCTGCAGTAGTACTGTGTTAAGGATGTTGGTGGAAGTAACCAAGCTGTTTTATCAGCAGCCATGAAGACAATGATACTCCTTTGTCTTCAGAATAGCCATGGAATACGATACCTGCAATATGAAAAGATTTTGTGGGTGTTTTTCTTTCGGTTTGGACAGCTGGTATATGCACTGGGCCTGATGACTGAACATGCGCCAGTGTTACTCATTAAGTGAGGAAAGTTTATCAAGAGCTCTTCTTACAGAAAATGCCTTAAGCCTCCGAATCCAGGGAGTTCATAGAAGCTGATTTGCACAATTCATTAACAGAAAAACTAACTGGAAGTCAGCTGGAGGGTTATGATTTTTTTCGTAGTTTCTCAAGCTATGTAGTAGCTCAGGCACTGGAGGGTGAAGGGACAAGAGAATTGCTGATTGTGCTGGTGTGAATGATGTAGCACCTCAAGCTGTATTAGCAGTGATTGAGGCACATAATTTCAGCTGCATTGGTGGATAAATTTGCTGACGGTTCCAGAAATGAAAGGTTTCTTAAAGGGAAAGTAGCAGTAAATTAACTCAGTAAATTTCTATAAAGCTTTGAAATTTCTATAACTCTTCTCAAAGGGGAGGGAGACGAGAAGGAGGGAATTAGAGAAACTGGCACTGTACAATAGTCAAAGATCTGATGAATCTTTTGTCATCTCTCATTTTGGTGACTTCTTCAAAGAGAGACAGTGTAGTTGTTTCTTAGATATTAAATATGAACCAGCTACGGAAAATAGATAGCATTTTAAAAATGCCCTCTGATGTTTTGCTGACTAAAAGATGAAGCTATGCTGACTAAAATTAATGCTGTGCAGGGTACCTAGAGTTTTAGTGCATGTGTAAAATTCTGATGTAGTCTTCATATCTACATAGTATTTGCCATAAAGATGAAGTTTCCCTAAATTCCTTGAGTTATAACATCATAGTTTATGGATTTTAAGATTTTTTTTCCTCCTCAATGTAGTTTAATGCACTGATATGAGCCTAGAGGTATAGTTGAAAGCAGGTAATATTGACTGAAAAGTTAAGTCTGAAATAGTGGCCGAAAAAGCAAATTAGAACAGGAGTTGAGCAAACAAAATGTTATTGTTATGCTGTTAATGTACCCGTGATCCAGACGCAAGTTGAATCTGGTGTGGGATGCTCTCATTTCAAAAGTGGCAGCACTGAATGGGGATAGTTTTGTGGAAGGATAGTGTGAATGCTCAGTGATATGAAATTGCTTTGCTGCATCATGGATGATAAATGATTGTATTGGTTTGCAAGACTGGAAAAAATTAAGGAAAATTCATTGAGGTTTCATAAATATGTAGGCAAGCCCTTTACATTGTCAGGACATTGCGGTTCACACTTGTAGAAGCAGAGAGAGGCATGGGAAGATATAATGGTAAATTCATCTGTTCTCATATGCTTTAGAAATTACCTGCTATCAATCTCTCAGAAGATGCTGGGCTAACTAAACCCACAAAGGACTTCTACTCCAAACTGATTCAAGAAAAAAATCAAGCTGAGAAACTACACACAGTAAAATTCCTTTTGTAATAAAATAAATATTTATACCAAATAAAATCCAGGTTTAGAAACTTTCACACAGTTCTGTTAGGCTGGGCATGTAACCCTACCTTAGAGCATTTATATACCATGTCTGAAGTAAATGAAATTTTCCCTAGTTTACAACAGTAGAGTTATTCGACACTTTAATTTTCCAAGGAAAATAATTTCTAAAGGTATGGTCTGAGTGGACAGAATATATGGATCACTGAGTAAGTATTTCATGGGAGAGGAATATTTATGAGAGATGCTATTGTTTTAAGAAAGTGAAAGGGATTGATTTTAACAGAAAGCCATTTTTATGTTTTCCTGCTATTCTTGTGGTATCATGATGAAGATTTACTGTTAAATGACCATCATCTTCAATCTTTATGAGAACTCTTACTGGGATTCGTATTTGGCACTGAGTTCTGCTGCTCACAAATAGATATCTGGAGACTTGTCTCAAATTATTGAAATTGTGCTCCAAAGTAATCAAGGTCCACTTTTGACCCTCTTTTTTCTTGTGAAGAATAGATTAAGGAAATAATCAAAAATAGAATTTTAGACTACCCAAGTAATCAAAGTAATAGCCTATTCTTTAAAAGATTAAAAAATGTTCCTATTTTGTGCATCTTCTCTCTTTCATTGCCACCTTCTCCCATTTTTTATCCCCAGCAGAAATCATAGACAAGTTAGTCTTCAGAAGTCTGGTTCCTTGCTAGTTCCGTGAAGTGTGGGACATATCCCACTTGTGTGAAATAGCATTATTGTCTTGGTAATTTTTCCTTTTGGTCTGGTATCTGCGGCAAAGGAATAATAATACAAGGAAGCATTGCAGCTGGAGGTGTAGGCTTAACATTCAAAGAATGCAAACGTTAATTATCTGCCAGAGAGCGGAGTTAGTCTGGACATAAAGGAAGCTGAGCTTATGGTTTATTGGAAGTATCTAAAGGAGTAGTAGAAAAATCAGAATGAAACATTAGATGAACTTTGATATTTACTTTCTAATGATTGAAATATAAGTTATTATATCAGGTTTTTTCTATATTTATTCGCCATACGTGATCTGAATGTGTATGTCTGATTCTAGCTGTGCAGACTGAAGAATCTGAAACGTTAAAAAAGCCCATATAATTTCCCTGATGCCAAGGTTAAATGTTGAGCCCAATTGTCATTTATTTATTACTTCTTTTTAGTTTATACTGTAGTTGTATACAGAACATGTTGATCATTATAAAAACAGAAAGACTGTTCTTGCCTCAGGAGTTTTCTGTTTGTCTTTCAGATCATGTCTTGACTGACATTTACAGATTCTGCAACAAAGCTGCTAATTTAGTTTTTGACTTTTGTTGGTTTAGCCAAGGGAAGGAAAATAATTTCTGCTGTGAAAATAACATAGAAAGTCTTCATAATTTTTTTTTTAGTTAAATATTTCCCCTTTGAAAAATAAGGTTTTCTGAAAGTCAGTAAGTTCTTCTGCGAGGAATCATAGCTTCTATTAAACACTTCAACAGTGCAACAGTAGAAAATAAAAAAAAATAAAAAAAGAAATGAGAAGTGATTTCAAAACCATTTTCGTTTTCCCTTTCCCTTGCATCATAGTTTATCTTGGACATGAAAATGGTTCTGACCTGTTCTCAGATTTCAGGACTGCAAATATTTTAACTTTTTTTTTGCTTTGATAAACAGTTTTGAGCCTGTTCAAAGAACTCAGTCTGTAATTATCTCTACATCTCCTTTTATTTTCTTTTTCTTTTTTTTTGCTACTTTGCTAAACAGGAAAATATAAATAAGAAACTAATAAATTATGAAGCATCTGAACAAACACTTGTACACAGCATAATGCCTTGAAAACTTTATTACAAAGACATATCAAAGAGTAGTCCCATTTTTTGATTTTAAGACTTAGGAAATGTGGGAGGTTTTAACAATATGTTAATGGAAACAGAAGTTCCAACCATTTATTAAAGTCTAAGTTTAAATAAAGTCTAATTAAAGTTTAATGAATGTAGAAAATGTTAATAAGTGTTGTGCTGTGTATGTGTGCTGTGACAGTGCATGCTGTTGTGAATTAGCTGGCAGAACACAGGATTTAGGGCTTGCACCCACAGCCTTCACAAAACTTCCTTTGATTTTGCAAGTTCTGCATATCTTCGAAAAGCATGGGCAGTTTGAAGGCAGAGCATTGTAATCTTGTGCCCAGACTGAAAAAACTGTTCAGCTTTTAGTTGCACTCCCTTACTTGCCTTGTACGTTCGGTGTATTTGTAGCACCTTGGATCTGCAAATGCATTTTGCTGCAGATTTTGTTTGTAGTTTGCAGTTAATTTTAAACCCAAGGCAGATCTAAAAATACTGAACTATTAACAACAAAAGCAGTGCTTTATGAAGACTACTGCAGGCTGTTCTGTGAGGGTGCTTCCTAAAAACTGTAAATGCCTCAAATGCAGAAGGTAACCAAGGGCTCAGTTAAAGCTCACCTACAGGATATCAGTCCCCAACAGCTCTATAACTTCGTTTTTGCTTGGCAAACAATTACTTTCTCATAAAACTGTAATAAGTAGCTAAAAAAAAGTAGAGAAAAAGATGGAATAGGTGTTTTGTTTTCTTTACACATTTTGTGGATATTAGGTACAATTCAAAAAGCTCAACATTTGTATTAATGACTAAAACATATAGTTATGAGATGTGCTTCTGTTCTCAAATGTACTTTATATGACGATAAAAAGAAGTTTCAGAAATTTTTTAATCTCTTTTTACCTTAAGTGGCATTTGCCTTCACATTAATTACTCCTGTTCTTTTTCTGTCACCCCATTGCAAACACTTCTTAGGCCTTTGAAGGACTGAAGAACTCTATATTTAGAATTTGGGGAGGAAAAAAGCAATCTTTTAGCGCACAAACAGACCTTTGGCAGGTTTAGCACATCCGTAACAGCTGTTATAATTTGCCATAATTTTTTATGCAGCATCATAAAGAAAAGGCCATAACTCCCATCTCTAAATGCAACTGGCATATTTCTTCCTGCTTCTCCTACTGTGGGCTGCCAATTATCAAGAGTGAGTAATGAAAGAGCAAAACCTTTGGAGCAGCCAATTCTCAGAACCATCAGTTTTCTTTTATATTCAAGCCTAATTCCAGGAATGTGCTATATGAGAAATAAGACATATCATGTCATTTCAGGATAATACCATGTAATTTTGGGGTAATAAAGAATTCATTTCTGGAGAGAGAAGTGATCTGATATGGAAAAGTTCAATTTTATTCTCTCCAGAGAGCTTTATCTCTTCAGACGTGACCTTGTATAATTAAATATATTCCAAATATCAAAAGAAATGGCAGCAGAGCAGACAATAGAATTCTCTATTTTACGTAGAAATGAAATGAAATTATATGAAGCAGTCAGTGTAATATAAGATGCAGTAGATTGCTACTATTCATTGTTTCCAGTGGAATTCCTGCTATTTGATTTTATTCATTACAGCTTCATGAGAAGGCAATCTTATTGTGTCTTTGTGACTAATCTAAGACTCACACTTAATTGCATTAATTCAGAAGGTACTGGCAAGAATCAGTACTTAATTGCTGTTATTACCTGAATATAGAAAAGAGGTGGTGTCCACTATACAAGAAGTTAGAGATTTCACACATAAAATATCAGGTGCCTGGATGCTACAGTTCTGATCCTTAAAATAATGAGTGTTTCATGAAAGAGGAGCTAAATACTTCTTTTATTATGACAAAAAAAAAAAAACCTAAAATATTTCAAAACAAATAGAATAATTTCCAAACCACCTATATCCTGAAAACAACTGACCTTACTAATCTAAGTCAGAAAGGTTTGACTGTTAATAGATGACAGGCACACAAATTCCTATTGCATTAACTTGCCTGGTAATATAAAGACAAGCTGGGTTTAGCTCATCATGTTTTTAAATGTGGATTTTAAGTGTTTTACTACAGTCCTTATAATGAAGGAAAGTGACAAAAATATAATGGCTGGTCATATATTAACTGCTAAAAAGGAGTGAGAATGGCTGAAAATATTTTTCCTGAAACCAATATGCATCCTCTGTTGCATTTTCTCATTTCATTTTCAGTCCTTTCGAGCTGTTACTTAATTATAGCGGTTAATGATGCAGAGCAAATAATTTTTATTGTTGTATTTTGGGTGACTTTCAGAGAAGAAGCACAGGGTTCTTTCTTGTGCTCATTTGATTCAGGGGAGCCTTTTAGCACACCAAGGGGGAAAGAACAAGCATGCTCTGTGCTCTCGCTGTGTCTCCCCTGCTTGCAGAGCGGCTGGGCTGGCAGTGGCACAGGCTTGTCCTTGGTCACCAGGCACGCTGCTCCTCACTGAGCAGACACCTTGCAGGTGGCAGTGTGCAGTCACAGAGTCCGTGTTACAGAATGCACTGAAGTTCAGCCTGCACTCTGACAGGCATGGCAAACATAAATTTTGAAAATGTTTCCTTAAGCTCTGATTTTACAGCTTTGGCGCTGGTAATGTCAGATGCTATCTAGAAAATATATAATAGATGAAACTCCTCGCAATGAATTGACCCTACAGCTTTCTTTATGAGTGGAGTCATTTTAAAGCAATAACATAACTTAAAGTAACATGGCAGCTTTTATTCTATAAATTGAGCCTGATAGAAAATTAGATTTAGATTTTCATTCACTTAGGGTACTTGTGGTTAATGGCATTTCGATACTCACTGAAAAGGCAGCTGTGGGCTGAGGTATATTAATAATACAGCAAGGTGACTCAGTATTGAGATGGACCTTTTGTTTACTTCCTGCGTATGAAACATTAAGGAGTTTAAAGCTTTAACATAACAATTTTTTAATTGTTTTCTGTATGATTTGCTGTAACAAGAAGTGTGCTTGTTTCAGCTTAAAGTGTGGAGTAAGGTTTTGGGTTGTTTTGCGTAGTTTTTTCCCGTGGTATTGATTATATAGCGTCCTGCACTCTGGGGTATGGCAACAGTGGGTTAAAGAAAGTTTGTCTCGGAACAGTACCTTATATTTTAAAGATAAACTCGTGTTTCATGCCAAGATAAAGGCGAATTAGACCTTATTCCTGTGGAAAGCAGATTATTGAAGTTCCATGGGAAGATGAACCACTAAAATCTCTTTGAAGAGAAAGGCTTCTACAGATTCTGTACTCTAGCCCAGTNACCTTTTATTGAAAAAAAAAAAAAAAAAAAACAGTTTTTCCATTATGTTATTTATTTCCAGAAAGATAGAAGGTTTAAGAATGGAATGCAAAGGAGAGGCGTTTTGAGCTGATTTATTTTACTAATGTCTCAGCTGTTGACTGATGCATCTGTATTCAGAAGAAAGTTTCTTGTATTGTCTCCTGCAAGTGCCCTTCAGTAGGTATGATCGAAATGAAGGTCAGAACAGAGAACAATTTCATTATCCAGGCCCAAATACACAGCTATCTTAATTCTCTCCTGTAATTTGAGAATGTAGTATGTTGGGATGTCAAGGTGAGGAAGAATTTTAAAGCAAGATGAGTGTTTTTGATGTAACTTCAAAATTGATGTTGCATTCATTACCTATTTAACTATACTACATCCCTTGTGAAAATCATGCTTCACAGATGTTTTTACCTATTCCAATGTACACTTTTGCTGGGCTTTTGTAACTGATGTACATCTCAATTCAATTCGTAAAAGTTTGTTGTCTAACTCTAGTAAAAGTTAATTTTATTGAAGTTGCAAATTCATGTATTTTTCTACTGTAAAAATATTAATTTTTATTCTGTAAATTGCAGTTTTACATTTTGGTTGATTCTAAAATTATATGATTAATTTACTGTTTATTTTTTCAAAGTGCAAATTGCAACTGGGTATCTGAACATGAATTATGCAAATACATATTCAGTTTAATATAAAAAGCCCTAGTTTAAGCTTATTAATTTCACTAATATGATTCAGTATCAGCTACAGATATGAATTTGTTTGAAATGCTTTAAGACTTACTCATATTAAAGCTGCTAGGAATATAAGTAGCATTTCTTGCTCCCCCAAGGATGCCAAATATGTAGAATAAAAACATATGAGATTAATACATCAAGCCACTGTTACTTTGGTGGTTGGTAGTCAAATATTCAGGGTTTGGATCTGAAGAGTATCGTAAAGATACGTGCATAGTTCCAATTTGTGTATTATTTCTTCCAAATGAAAGGGAGTTGGTAATGTGATGCCAGACTTCTATAAAAGAGAAGAGAAAAATAAAAGATTTTTGAATTATGTCTTAAATGGATGGCTGCTACCAGCAGGATAGGGATCTGATAATGCGTGTCATGCATTTTCCCATCTGTTCCTATGTGTTGCCACAAAATGACTGGATAATGATAACGAAAGACTTGCTAAGACGATGACCATTGTAGTGTTTATTTTTACATCATCACAGTGCAAATATATCCATGAAATTGTACAGTCTTTGGCAGAGCATCCTCAGTAACTGACCATTTCATTCATACCTCAGTGTGAGTCTATTATGCCTTCAGTCATGTTAGAGTCTGAAAAAATTGCAATTATGATGATGTTATATTGGTAGCACTCAGTTGTAATTTTCAATGGAAATATTATCTTCACTGTAAGTTTACTTACATAAATCAAAACAGGTTTTTAGCTAATTACAGTTGTGCAAGGTTATTTGTCTCTTCTCTCTGTCTCTTTTCCTGTTCATATTTTTTTTCCCAAATAAATGTGTGTGCATGGAGAACATTTTTATGTGTGGTGGGGCAATAAATCTCTAGGCATATGTATGTAGCTGTCACTTAGATCCTTGTGAAGTGATGGCCTAAGAGTGAAAGGCATGGAGACCACACATGCACATGTCTGGTATGTGCTGCATCTTCTGTGAAAAGTCCTAGGTCCAGATGAATCCTAACCCTAGTTTGAACTTACGCTTTAGCAGTTCTCAAGGATGAGCACGACTGACACTGTAATGATCTAAGTGTGATCTTCTGTCCAGGTTAATCCAAATATTATTCTGTCTTATTAACTGCAAAATGTATGCTACAGTCTAGATTTGTAAAGTGCTTGAGAAAGGGTTTTCTGAATATAAACTAAAGCCGTGATCACAAGGAATATAAAGAAAAAGTGAGGGGAAGCTCCAAGGAATTTGGCAGCTAAAACATACATCTCTATGGAATATATGCAAAGTTTATTGAAAAGACTTCCATAAGAATGACAAAAAACAAACTTCTGCACAAGCTACACCCACTTCTGTCAAATTTCAGTTATCTGTTGTGAAACAAAGTTTCTCAACAGAATTTTTAGTTTTGCTTTTTTTCCAAAATAAAGATGCTGAGAATTGTTTTTCAACAAAGAAATATTTTTTCTACCTATTCAGAATCTCTTGAGCCATTATCTGAAGTTACTCTGATGATTAGAAAATGAAAATAAATCTTCATTAAGACCATGACATGGAAGATTCCAGGATTAATGATTAAGTTTTTGTAAGGTTGACATAGTGAAAACAGATTTATTACAAAGAATATTTGAGAAACATTATCAGTAAATAATACTACAATTTTCTCTGTATAAAATAATTGCAAAGCACCTCCAGTGTGTACTGACCACTTTAACAGCAGTGTGGTAGACCCACTCTGTATTAATATGATACCTGTTCTCTTCAAAGGTAGATAATTTGGGAAATACAGAATTTGATGGATTACCAACAAGGGGATTTTGTGAAAATTGCCAGTGAAAGGGGCAATTTTTTTTCAATTCCTTGTACTTTACCTGTGCAGTCATGATGATGTATTGAGCAAAGAACCAAGTTTCTTGAACATTGTTTTTCCATGACAATTCATATACAGTTATTCATTTACAAATGCAAAATAAGGCAAGGTTTTATTTCTCCTATTTCTCATTCTATTTGGAAAGCTGCATGCAGTCTCTAGTATCAGAGGAGGAAAACAATGGGAAAAAGTTAAATTAGTTCAGAATAACTGTATTCATGAGCAGCCTTAACCTTAAATGAAAATACCTAACTAACTGAAACCTTGGATCATGCTACATATAAAAGAACTGAAAAAAAAGAAAAGAACAAAACAAACCAACTTTTCATTTTGATTAATATTTTTCTTTGATCTTCCTTTTGAAAGGCAAAGGAATTTTTAGTGCAGGCATTGTTGTTCCCATTACCCACAGTCCTCTAGTGACTCTTTTCTCATGGGCTCCTAAGAAATGCCTTGATATATATCTCACAAGTTTTCAGAGTAGAAGAGTGAAAATTAGTAACATTCTGATCATTTTGTGAAAAACTATGTTTTGAAGTGCCTTTTTCTTTGGTCTTTACAAAGTTATTTTTAGAGAGTTCCAATAAGTCTCCGATATGAAATATGAGACTCTTCCAACTGTATGATCGTGATCCGTAACATATTAAAGGTTTTATTTTAATAAAAATTTTGAAGTTTTTATCTAATAGAAGAGAAAAACCAGGGATGTATATTTGTACTAACCACTTAAGTAGTATCTCTAACAGTTTAGGAATAACTTTGTCCTTAAAATATCATCACTATGAATGAAATTAATTAACTTCAAGGTCTTAAAAATCAGCTGTCCCTAAAGACAAGGATTCTTTCATTTCTGAGCCTCGCACATGGATAAACCCCATTAAATAATATAAGACTGTAGAATTGAGCACATCGTCTTTTTTTAACATAGAGAAGCAAATCAGTCATGGAAAGATAAATGGTAGGAATGCTGAGGTTTCACAGAGCTAATTATTTGCTTTTTAACGTGTTTCTCTGCAGCACTTTAGAATGGAAGAGAAGATGACTCTGAATGTTTGCTCTGATACAAAAGCTAATCTGTAACAAAAATGCACATTGTTAACTCTGAAGATTATGCATAGGAGTGCCTTTTCCAGTTTGTAGCACAAGCTGTTCAGGTGTCAGTAGTTACCAAGGCTGTCAAGCCTGTGTTGATTTGAGGAGCTGAAGGATCTTGGTAAGTTTGTAGAAAGTCTATCGTGTTTCAGTCAAGCTCTAAATTTTGCATAGCAAAACTACTTATTGTGATCATCGTTGACTAATGCATTCTTCACACCAGCAAAAACCATAAGACTTGGTAAAAGTGGTTGTGCCAGGCTTAAAGCAATCTCCATTGGATGTCTCAAAGAAACTGAGAGAAACTCACTTGAAATTCTAAACTTGTGCCCCCTTCTGACTTTCACTGCTGTGTTCAGACCAAAACATCTCATTACCTCTTTATTTAGACAAGCATGCAATGAGGAAGTATCACCAAGTTCTCTGTTTAGTTGGGACAATTTCCAGATACTGTCTTTGGAGGAGAGTTTAAAACCTTGGAGCTAAGCAGCTTCTTTATTCTCTTCAGTGTTTTGGAATTTTTTTTTTAACTTTAGGTGGATATTTTGAAAGACATTAAAGAGTAAGGAGTCACAAATTGTGCTGTATGAAATCAAAAGGGTAAATGTTTGTTCATAAATATTTTTATATTGAAAGAAAAAAAAATGTTATTTCCATATCAACTACCTTCATTTTTTTTCAGTTTTTGAAAGGGTTCACCAGTACTAGGTTTTTAGGTATGTTGTAATAGGACTTTATTTCTTGCAGTGTAAGGTGTTCCCAGGTACATTTTGCCTGTGCTTTTATCTCCCCCTCCATATCTCTGAATGCTTCTGTAGAGTGTTTTAGCCATTAGAGTTTTTTAGACAGCTCTGTTGGTGCATGTGATGATTTTCTTGGCTGTGGGCACTAGCACACGTAACAATCAGACAAGCCTCTTGAAATACCAGTATATATATTTCTTTTAAGGAGAAAAACATGTTTAAAAATACTCCACATGTATTTTCGTAAAGGTCTTGCTAGTCTGTAATTTCTGGCTGAACAGACGTGCTTTCAGTTAGCCTTAGTAGATTGTCTTCCCTTGCTCTTCCCCCGATCGTAGTTCCCTACTGTGTCTGGAGAGTGTTACTTCGTAAACCTCACTGTTCTTTTGATATCTGTTGTGCTTTAACTGCCACTTGTAAAGCAATCTTTTTCTTTACAGAATTATTTCTTAGCTCTCCTTTAGAATTTGCAGAGAACTGACTTATCCTGAACATTTCTATCTTGGTACCAGACCTCAAACCAAATATATGTATGTTTTGTAACATATAAATGAATACATACATACATACATGTATGTAACCTGTGCACCTATATAGCATTGCCTGGTGCATGGGTAAGCAATCTATAATTCTTAACTTCCGTTGTGTATATTTTGGCTAAAATTATTTTATTAACTGTCAGCTTTGAGGCTTTGAGCTCATTCTGCATCTTGACAGAATAGTTTGAGCAAAATCGTTTCAGCTTCTAAGGTGAAGTACTGCCATGCAGGACCTAGCAAGATATAATCATTATTCTTTGTTGAGTACTGATATCTTGACCCGTATTAAATCACAGATTAAATTCTTGGTTTACATAAATAAGCACCATTTTGTTTATTTCAATCTATCCATATGGATTAATTCTAGCTGTGGTTTTGTTCCAGTAATTTTCTCTTCAGCTTACAAGTGTATAAGATTGAACCATTATAATATACACAATGGTCAGGTATTATTCCAGATGCTCAGATTCCTTAGAGTGATGAAAGAGAAAAGCTATTCCCTAAAGGCTGTTATTAAACCTTTCCTGTAACTTCAGTATATGAGACAAAAAATAGCTATATCGTTATTGGCTAATTATGGTCACTGCTAAGAGCGCTAAATAGAATGATTCTACTATTTTATTTGTACCTTGCTGCTTTCCCACCAATAATGATCCTTTTGACAGAGTTGATGAAATTGATTAGGGAGAGTAATTTCCATTTCTCTAAATTCATTAAAAGCAATTTTTAGCTGCTATCTTGGTACCTCTTTAATCTGCCACATATTAAGAAGTTTTCCTGGCTCTCAAAAATGTGTCCTCACAGACTTCAGAGACTCATTGCCAGCTTAGGCATATTAAGGGGAATTAACACTTTGATATTTTCTGAATATTCCACAAAAATAGTTGCTAGTGTAATGCATAACACCTTAGTATCCAAGATTTACAGTTTGTCACTGTGATGGAATATCCTGATATTATTCAATGGAATTTTACTTAACACAAATAAAATTAAAATGAAAGATGTTTATTAATGCACAAAATCCAAAGTGAACTAAGCACAGTTTAATCAAGAAGACATGGTTAATTAATTTATAACAAAAGCAAAAACCTTTTGTGGCCACTTGCTCCTTCCTTCATGCAGCTGACAATTAATGTAATCAGGACTTCAACCCTTGAACAATTCTTTTAGCTTCTAATTTTTTGGAGGGAAGATTCAAATTCCAACTTTCCTCCTGAAAAAGTAGTGTTGTTTGTTCAGTACTCTCCTCTTCTGAAAATATTCTCTAAAGTTACAAATTAAGCTATAATTCCAAATATTTCATGTTAACATTTTACACACAAGAATTGATTTAACTGAGTTAAAAGAAATAACGTATCAGAAGAGCATTGCTTACAGTTTTCCTCTCTCATATCCCTCTAGGGTTTTGGTTTGGTTTTGTTTGTTTGGGGGTTATTTTTGACTGTGAATATACATGGTTAGATGAATAAAGTACAGGCCTATGTCACTTCTTTGCTTTACCTGCACCCAGTAGATTGTGCTTGATGATATCTGCCTTTCTTGAATTCCTTACACATTGTCAAGATAAGAAAAAGGAAGACCTCCTTTCCCTTCTACACTGCTCCTGATGTCTAGCACCTCCAATTAAATCAGAGACTATAAACCCAGGAGTTTAAAATTGTTCTGTCTTTTCTTCATAAGAAGATACTTTTAGAAATTGCTAATTGGCAAATATTTCAAAGGCTGTCGTGACACATCCAGTGCTAGCTGGGTCTGTAAAGGGTTCTCTTCTTTTAGTGCATTTATTTGCTTCCCCTTGCTGGATTTCACATCTCTTGTTTCCGGTCACTCAGCACCATAGATGGGGATTGTTTCAGTGACAGGAGTTACTCAACATCTATAGATTTTGGTTATTGCTACCAAATTCTCCGAAATGCATAGAGTTAAGAATTCTAAAGGCTGGCAATGTGATGATTGGTATATAATCTAAGAAAAAAATCTAATTTGGACACTGTAAATGATGAGATTTGCAAACAGGGTAATACTTGGACCTTCTCTCATGAAAGGCAGTCAGTCCTGTATTATTCACCATTCTGGTTATAAGTGCCTCTTGCTGATGAAAAGAAGCCACAAATCTTTTCAGAGGCATCTATTGTTATGAAGCAAGGATATCTGCTATCAAAATAAAAAATAATCTTTTTAGTGAACAAAACTTGAAAGCAGATTTGTCAGAAACTATATTTTTCTTTTTTTTCTTATTCTAAAATAGATGCTTAAATGTCTTCTGTAACATAAACAGGAAAAATAAGATGAAGCACTTTTTTGCCCTAATTATTTCTGTTTTCATTTTTCATCTTCATTATTGGAAGAAACAAGGAACTACAGGTTTCCAGGATTTTAATTGCTGTTTGTTAACTAGTACATCTAGCAGGAAGATTACAAGACTGTGTAAAGTCATTCCTTTAAATTTGTGATTGTGAATCAAATGCAGTATCCACTCTTGCAAATGACTCAAAACCACCATCGAACAGTTTTTAATGGCAAAGTAGTGGTTGCATTGCAAGACAGATCCTGAAAACTAATTTTATACTTCTTAATACTATGGAACTTTAACAGCTACAGAAGATTTAAGTAAGATCATCTTTGGTTCCAATTAAATTATTTTCTTTACTACTTATTTTTGCTTTGTATTACTAGTCAGAATGGATCAATATTATTATATATTGCTCTCTCTCCGGCATGTAAAAGATGCTTTGATAAAAACAAAGTACTTTATTAGTGAATTCATTGGTGAAAGGAAGAAAAGCTATGGAGGTGACTCTGAAGTCTCCTGCAGTTCATAGTAATTACTGTAACTTAAAGTCCTGCATGTGTAAGTGCATATGCACTTCTGCTGAGTATTCCATGCTAATTAATTGGGAATAAGATTTTTGACCTTATCCCTTTTCATCTCCCTGTGAGTTTGATATATTATTACTAGTGATTGTTTTAAACACTGAAAGAATCTTTGGCTCACATAAATACATTACACAGGTGCTTTAAAAGTGTTCAAAGGCTACTTACCACCTAAACTGACTAATTGTATCAATATACAGTCTCAATATACAATTAATGTTTAAGTCAGAAGTATGAAACTGCTTTTTTCACTGGCTCGTGTTCAGGTCTCCTGTAATTTTCCTTGTTTTCCAGCGCCACTAAGTAAGCAAAATGCTGCAATAGCTGGGGTTGTATTTTGGGCAGATGATGTTTAATGATAGCTTCTATGTCAAGGGTTAATGTTGTCAACTAGTTAGCCTTGCTTTTGAAATGAATAGTTTTTCCTTTTAAATCCTGCCCCAATATTCAAGAAATACAGAATGTGAATTTCCCAGAGTCATAGACTGACCTTTCTGAAATTAAAGCTTCCAATGAAGAGGAAGTGCTTGGCAGATGATGGATCACATCTTTAGAGTGTAGATGATTTTTCAAGGGATGCAAAATAATTAAGGTAAAAAACTTTTAATTACTATGAACGTTTATTTGAAATGTCCTCTCAGTAATCAAGTATGCATTTAGTCATGTTATACAAGCTATTAGTGTTTTGGGGATGAGTCCACTCTTACCTGGAGAATGACAGCTCTTGTGTTAATTTTTATTACACAGAAATATTTCAGGACTATATTTTCCTAGTAATTTGTGAAGATCTCCAAAATGATGTTTTAAAAAATAACTAAACCCTAAATACAGGAAGCCAGGCAAATAAACTTTTCCCCCCTTTTGATCTGCATGGCTTAAGAATGTTAAGGATTAAGCTGCAATCAGACAAGATGGTAATACTCATAAATTCTATTTTATTAAGTCCTTCAATAAGTAGTACATATATAACATTGTGTACTTGTTGCAATTTTCCTGTTATGGAGAATAGTGTGGGATACTCCTCAGCACAAGACTGTGTGCAGCTTTGATATGAAGTAGAACAGTTCATAGTGTTTTTTTGAAGGGAAGAAAACAGTCTCTGGTCCTTGTTTTTCTCTCTTTCTGTGTTTACAATGCCACTGTTGGGTAATCAAAGTCATCTGGAACTCAGTGTTCTGACTGCAAAATGATTAGGCATTTTCATGACCGACTATTTAATCTGAATTTCTTGTGAAATAGGCCTTGTTTGTTTTTCCACCTAAATCTTCCCCCGACAACACTGCTTAATCAAGGGAATTGCTGTTATTGAGGCTTGGCTAATAAGAAGGTCTAGTACCAGCAGTTATTCTCTGTCCTGCCAATACTCGTCAAGCCATATTTGTAGCTGGACTCTCTCAGTATTTTTAGATACACTTAAGTAGCTAGAAATTAGCTGAAGAGGAAAGAAAAATGCTGAAGATGACTTGTCATGCCCAGTCTAATATATAGGATGTAACAGAGCGAGCGTGGTACATGCTTCCTTCAAGGTCCGGTATTGCCAGTAGCCGTAGTAAATGCTGGATCAGAAGGAACGGGAGAATGTATTTCAAGGGACTTTGACTTGAAATTTCAGTGTTTGTGGTGGAGGAAAAAAAATACACCTCATAATGCTTGTGTTGTAGACTAGCTCGTGATGCAGCATCACTGCAGCTCTAGACTATAAGTTGCTGTGTATAAACACTGAATTTGTTTATGAGATAAATGCCAGAATTGCAAATCTAATTACATTAAAATTAAGAAAAAAAATTGTTCAAAAGTAATAAACTCAGAAGTGACACAGTAGGAATTTCTCAATGGATTAGATGTCTCAGAGTATATTAATTATTTTCTCAGTATTTCACATTAGACCCATATAAGTGTGCTTAATTACAATTCTCTGAGAAGAGATGTTATTAAGTTATTCAAAAGCAACAAGAATCACAGAACCTAAGGTTTTCTAAAGCCTGGATATGCAAGTTGACCTCTGTGTCATTTCATAATGAAATGAAATATAAGTTTTTTATAAAGGTGAAATAATAGAACAAAAGCAAAAAATTATGTCTTCTAATTCTTGCTACGCAGAAGTTTTACATTTGGCAAACTTTTCAAAACTGGACAAGTTCTATGAAAATATTTTTTTAATTTAAAATTAGAAGTCAATCTTTAAAAGATTTTAAAGTTTAATAGCTGAAATGCATCAAAAAGGCAGATATTAGGTCATGTGCCCCAAAGAAAAAAGAGACATTGCTTTTCAATTTTTGTATGTGCACGGCTGCTTATAAAGTTTTTACTGTTAAAATGGCTTTGAGGTCTGAATACTTGCTTATGTCTAAGCCCTCAGAAACCAGGTTTGATAACATAATTTTCACGTGACAAATAAAGATGTAAATGTGGAGAATACAAGGGAAAAAGAGAAACAGTTTTTGAAGGAGATGATTATTACAGGAGACTCTAGTGGTCTACATAAAAAGATGTATTGGTAGTCTTGGGTAAAGAAAATAAACCCCAGACAGTTTTCATACTTGTTTCAGGAAAATGGTAGTTACCTACCCCAGAAGGAGACTATGAATATTAAGTATTTAATACCTTTTATAAGCTTGGAAGGTGAAAAAGAATTTAACAGTACTAGGTTTTAAGGATACATTTCAAGATGCATAGTAAAATATCCTGGTGTCTAACTATTAAGTGAAATAGCCAAAAGAGCTGTTTTGTTGTAGTAATTCAGTATTTTTTGTGCATTAGTCAGAATAAATTCCAAATGATCCTAGACATTTCCAATCACTTCAGTAATATTGGACTTCTGTGTATGGTCTTTGACTTAATCCTAATTTACGTAGGATATTTTAAGAATCCTAATTTAAGTAGGATGTTTTAAGAAAGGGGAAAGTAACCCCTCTGATAAACTCTCTGAAGAGATTCCTGTAAGTGGTTTTTCATTCTTAAAATACAGAGTAATTCCCTATGGTATCTTGTCAATGTAGGAAGTCTGTAGGTTGATGATGTACCATTACTTCCATAGTTTATAAGCAAAAATTTTGCATATTATGTCTGAGTTCTGGTCTTTTCTGAAACTTCAGTTCTTACTTGATTTATTCTGTCCTGCTTCTACAGATTTTTTCATATTATTTCTGAGGCTTATTAGCATTTGTGTTTGCTGCAGAAAAATTGATACAAAGTGATGTTGCAGCTACAACCTACTCAAAGCAGAGGAAAATTTAAAAAAATAAAACACATTAGAACAGTGTCAGGAATATTAGTCGATGGGGAAAAGGGGTGGGAAAATGTGGCAGTGATTCCCTGATTCCAGCAGGGTAGTTTTGAGGAGGAAGAGTATTTGTTACAGAAGTAGAAGCAGAGTCTGACTGTCCAAGCTGTCTCTTCAGCTCCCTTCCAGTTTCCTGAAGCCTTTTTATTTGTGAAAAACAGCCTAGGATTCATCTCCATGACAGAAAATTCTTTTCTGCACATGAACTGAGGAATGTTGAAGTGGTTCTGGCAGCTACTGAGAGACTTGTACAAGGATACAACTTTCAGATTAGTGCCTGGCACTCAAACTGGAAAGCAGCATAAGAAATGCAACTCCAGCAAGCTGGATAGCACTGTGCTATATTTTCCTCGTTTAAATATTTGAGGTCCACTTCTGTATTATTTCTTAAAGTTTGTTTTAAAATGTGGATCTGTTGTTTCAGTACTAAATGCATTTGAAAAAAAGCAATTGAGAGCGTGTTGTCATTGGTGGTGGGGAGAGGGAAGACTCATTTACCAGAAATATTGCTATGTTCCACGCTGAAAGAATGTAATATGTATTGTAATAGTTTATTTAGGATTACAAGACCCTAGATCACATTTCTTAATTTTGAAATTAAGTATTCCCCTCCCTGGAGAGGGAATATTTAGTGGACTATGTCAGTGTGGCAACCTTGCACATTTGTGACCCTGTCTGATGTCAGAAAGCGAATGTTTTTTCCTGTTCCAGACATTTACCATAAGTTTCAAGAAGCGTTAGCAAGTCTCAGGTCTTGATTGCTATTGATCAGCTAATGACAGAAATGATTTTATGTCTAAGCAGTCTCTACTTTTCATGTGACATCAGGCAGGTGTGCTTAGGTCCTTTTTCTTTTTGAACAAGCAGTCTAGTTCTGAGTTTTGCTTAGCACTATCTTTTCTTCAGGAATCTATCTCTGAAGGTGTATATGTAAAAGAAAAAAAAAAAAAGAAACCCAGTGTCTATTTTCTAGGGAATGTTTATTAGGATCTGTTTGGTTCTAATACTAGCAGTTTGCAGTCAGTATTATTTAACTTGGACTTTTCCTATATAAAGCATGCTTTCATGTGAATAGCCATTTTTAATGCTGTCAGAGCAAACTATTCTATTAGACTATAATTAAGATGGTACAAGTATATAATCATATAGTATGTATTACTTTGTGCAATGCAAAACATCTGGGTTTTGTTCTACAACTTTAGAAGACTGTTAGCCAGGTATCTCTGATAACTTCAGTTTTGGTGGACACGCCACAGAGACTTAGTTCTTTGATTGTCATAAAAGTTTTCATTCTTTTTTATGGAGGTTTCCTTTGTTTTCAAGAGAGTTGTCAGGTTGTTTTAGAGGGCAAGCAAAATACAAATTTCTGTCAGACTCACCTCTGCAAGTAATCAATCCCATTGTTTTGGGCCACAGTGCCATCAGGTATTTCTGACTCTTTTTAGAACTATTCCATGTTTGTAGTCATGTTCTTCTACAGATTGTAATCTTCTGATTACCCTATAGCACACTGAAAGTGATTATATGAAGTTTTTTAGGTACAGAATACAATCCAAATGGCAAAAATGGCTTTTAAGGACAAAAGCAAATGCTGTGACCTGGTAAATCTTGACAGCACCTGACAAATCTTGACAGCACCTGACAAATCTTGCAGACATCTCAAATATTAACCATCCATCATATTTCCCCCAATTTCTCCTCATTTATTTGTTGATAGTGCAAAATGTTCCACCCCTAATTTTTAAACACAAAAGGCCATCAACTTTACTGTGAGGAATTAATCCTTTAACTCAGCCATCCTGCAAAATCGTATACATACCACATTGTTGCTCTCACCAACAATCTCTACTGATTTTAGCCCTAACTTGCTAATTTTAAAAATACTGCTTGCTGCAACGTTACCTCAGTACTCGGTTACTCAGCTATTAAGATTCTTCGGTATAAATGAGGTGTAGATATATCCAGAGGCTGGGGAGACTTAAATACTATCAACAGTTCTCTTCTGTCTTTTTAGGTTTGTTGTGCTTGGTTTGTGTTAATATTTTGCGCATTTGAGAATGCACTTGTCAGCAACTTGCAATGACTATATCTGATTGCTAGAGGAATTGTGAAAGGAATATATATTTTTAAACAGTGTATCAGGAATGCTATCTTGATTTTAGAACTTGTGCCTCATCAGCAAGGTATTGCCCGGCAGCTAATGAAACAAAACATGTTTCAGAGAGAGTCAGAAATGAGCAATTGTGTTCATCTCTTTAAATGAACTGATTCATAGTAGTGTATTTCAGGACTTGGAGGGAAGCAAAAGGCATAGTTAGCAAGTCAATTTTAATGAAAAGGTGAGAAATCAAATGTGGGCTTTAATAAGAAGTCCAGTTCTTTATCCCATAAAATAAAAGCTACATAATTAAATCCAATTATTTATATTATGAGGGGAGGGATAGGATTAAATTTCTTATTGGTACCAAAAACGCAAAATCATAGTAATTCGACTCATGTTCTCAATATTAAAATCTGTTTGTTATTCTGTGATAATATTAGCATTCTCATATGCTTAACTGTGCTTCAGTAAGGTTTATTTTCTACCATTAGAAATAACCATTCTAATTCTAAATTGCCATTCTACCCTATACATCAGCTCTCAGAAGTTGTAAGAGATTAATTATATTTTAGTCATGCAGTTGTCCATACTTATGTGGCCTAATAAAACACATCTTCACTGCTAATCCAGACAGGTTATTAATAATAATATTGACACATAAAAATAAAATATTCTTTGAACAGTGTATGCAGATGGGATTGCATGAAGAGGGTGGAGGCAGCAACAGCTTTATGGGCAGCTGCCACCGATGGATTGACTGAGGCAGTGACAGGGGCCTCTGTCAGAGGAAGCTTTTGGCCCACGAAGTGTGAGCAAGGCTGCTGCACTCTGGATTTTAGAAATGGAAACAATGAGTCCTCAGCATACAGAGGGGCAGCTGAGTTGTCACCGGTCTGATGCTAAATACTGGCAGTCTTGTAATTCTTGGTGAGTTAGTTTAGTGGTTGCAAAGCAGTATATTTGATGGTGTATCCTGTCAGGAGCTAATTACTCACTTTCTGTGAGGATCTGCTGTGCAGGTGGATCATCTCTGGCTCTTCACCTGCTTGTGCTGTAAATCTCTTCTAAAATAAGTCTGTGCTGGGACCCCTACAAAATACCTGTCCTTCCTCTACTGGTGATTGTTTGGTTGGTCAGACTAAGTGTGCTGTTTTATATTGCCTGGGGAGGCTTAGACTATTAGGATAAATTTCACTGAAACGGTGTCAAGCATCAGAACAGGCTCTCCAGGAAAGTGACTGAATCACCATCCCTGGAGGTATTTAAAAGATGTCTAGACTTGGCACTTGGGGAGGGTTTAGTTGTGGTCTTGGCAGTACTGCGTTAACAGTTGAACTCTATGATCTTAGTGGTTTTTTTCCAGCCTAAACAGTTCTGTGTTACTGTAATTCTTATTGTTCTCTTATTGCCTTTTTGTCTTATCCATAAGCTGCAGAGCTTTGTATGATGTGCACTTTGTGTGGCAGCGACTAATACTTGCTGGTGCTTCTAGAGCTGAGTCTCAGGGAAACTCTGCTGATAAATTCATGTACTTTTGCATACATTTTGCTTCCTTTCTCAGCTTTTAGAACACATCGAAGGTTAAAAATGTGTAACTTGCTTAATACCCAGAAAAGTGGAACCTCTGCTTCACTTAGCAAAGCTTTTAAACACGATGCACACTCTTGGACAGAGTTCCCCAGTCTGGCTCTAATCTACCAAGGGGCAGAGCACCACATACCTTGATACACATTCCTTTTGAGAAATGCCACATAACTTTCAATATTTTGTATGAGACTGGGAGCAGTGGAAAATTACAGTAAACAAGCCTGCTCCAGGTTTTGTTTAAGAATTAATTTAATTATTTATGTATGATTTGGTAGGTAATATATCATTCTCTGTGTCTAGCAGCTCCCTGATTCTTCTGGGCAGATAATGAAAATATTTCTCCTTTCTCTGCATTTCCCAAGTACTTCAGAGTTTCAGAAAAACAAAAAGCTGGAGGACCAAGAAACTTGTAAATTAGTTTAGCTTCTCATCAGTACTGTATTCTGCAGGGCATTAATATTTTCTTTTCTAGTCATAAAGATTTTGGTGCTATTCCTCTGTTAAAGCTGGGGTTTTTTTCTGAATTCATAGGCTTCTCTTTTTCCTTGCAGGATTCTTTTTATTGTTTTATTGTCTAGGTTTTTCCCTGTGTCTTCTGCATTGTGTTTTACGGTCCTAAGTAAATAGTTACCATTTTGTATTCTTTCTGTTTTAAACCTTTCTGTTCTGGGGAGGAATTCACTGCCATGCTCAGGTCTCTGTACTTTCCATAGTCAGTGTAAGACAATACTCCCAGTGGCCCTGCTTGTAGTTAGTGTGAAATGAGAAACTGGCAAGTAGTGCTCTGTAGGGATGCAGTTATTACGCTTTGGATATGGGATGATTAATGAGGTTTGGGTCTAGAAATGAATATTAGCATAATCTGATCTCTCTTGTATACTTGTACGCAGTATACCTGTGGGTTTTTAGAAATCATGTTCTCAGGAGTACTAGTGCACCTAGAATGTATTTCCTCTCCTCCTGCACTGAAAATGTCAATTTCAGACTAAAAGACTTTCTGTGTAACCAGCCCTCTGCAGAAGAGAACAGAACTTGTCTGAAGAGTTAAGCTCTGACTGTCAGGGTGTCCTCATTATCATCCAGAGTAGTGATTGATTTTTCTAAGAGTTTAAAGAGAGAATAATGCCAGTATGATTTCTAGTAGTTGTATAATTAATATGATGATGTATTATATTTTGTGACTGCGTAACTTTGCATGCTCTTGTTTAAAGTGTTTGTGTAGCTGGCATTTCCTATGCTTTTGTTTAATTTGAGCCTATTGATTTCTCTGAGTAAGAAAGGTTTTCCTGTCTGAAAATCAGGATAGGGACAATGTTTATCTTCTTGTGTTAAACCTATGTTGCATAAATTTTTGGTCTCTGGCTTTTATAATGCTGAGACCTCTGTAGGGTTTCTAAAGCTCTTGTCACTTACTTTCTCCTCTCTTTAGAGCTACCAAGAGATAGAATAGAGAATAATTGCTGCGATAATTACTGAAATTGTTTATGCAGCTATACTATTTGTCAAATTTCATTCTGCTTAAAAATGGTTCTTTATAGATCCAATTCACCAAGCATCAATAAAGAACAAGGACAATTAAAACGGAATTTTAATGCAAATGTGGCCTTTTCCCTATTCTGCATGAGCGCACATTTATCAGGCTCATAAACCCTGCTGTTGACAGCATACCATTGAAATAACCAAGAAGCAGCCATACTGTTATTGTTTCAGAGCCTTTGATATCAAGATTCATTTCCCTCCAGAAAAAGATTGCAAAAGGTCAGTAACACGTCATAGAAGTCTGTTCCAAAAGAGCTTGGGGACATATTTGCCTAAATTTGCAAAGTCTGCAACACTGATGGGCCAGATCCCTGCAATGACTTGTTTGAACCAGCATTTAAATGAAAGTGATCCAGTTCTTCATTCACATATTCCGTTAGTACTGACAGGTTGTGATTATTGAATCACAAAGTGGTTGGTGTTGGAAGGGACCTCTCAAGATACCTCATCCAGTGCTGTGGCTGAGCTTTAATGCTTGTATGACTTTTATTAATTATTAAATCTATATCAACCACTCAGAAAAGGACTGAATGAATATTAAGTTTTCTTTTTATCTTTTTATCTTTTTTCTTTTTATCCTTTAGGACTATGCTTTTAAATAAGATTCTTTGCAACCTAACAAATTGTTGGAGCAACTCCATTGACTAAGAATATTTAAATCTATTTTTAAATTCTAACGGGGAAATGTAGATGTTTAAATTTTAAACCACACTGTATAGACATTTATTTACTTAAAAGCTGAATGCTTATTTATGTACAGTAGATGCCCTAAAATGAGGACTCTTAAAGGCAAATGATGAGTTACAAGATTCATTTCATCTCAACAAAATTCAGTCATGTTCTCACAATATTCTCACAATAAGAATTTCTGTGATTTCTAAAATCATAAGTGATGTTTAATGCAGTGATGTGTGATATGCATAGAAAAAAGTGGACAAGTATCACTCACTGTACCACTAAGCAATTCATTGATGTGCAGGGAGAGTAAGGGTTAGAATGAGCAGCACAGTTTGTGACTGAGCAGCTGTTGAGTTCCCAGAACGAGCCCACAGCTCTAGGTCAGGCACACATGCTGTGCAAGTTTAGGCAGAACTGATAAGAAATTGAATGGGACTTTCACTTTCCAAAGTATGGCTTTATTTTTTAGAAAGCTTTGCTCCTTAGACAGTCTTGAAAATTATTTCACTGTTTTTCCTTTTTTCTGTTATCAGGTAGAGGCTGGTAGTGACTGCTTTTTTTTTTTTTTTTTTAAACGGTATGGGTTTTTTCACTTGCATCAGAACTTCCTTGATCAAAGACCTCTTACAATTCAATACTAAAATACAGTACCATAGCAGTGATTTTTCATTGTCTCCTCATTGTCTTTAGAGATTTCATAGACTCGTTTCCATCCAGTAGCCAGAGTGGAATTAAACAGACTCCCATACTGAGAGCTAAGCCTGCCCACTGCGTACAATGTTAGATCGATATATTTTTAAATATTGTTTAGCTTTGTGATGAAAAGCAAGAAAAACTTGACATCATGAACTGTTTATTACATTTAATGAATACTTTGTATTGTGTTATTTTTATACAGTTAAGTGAAGGTGTGTTTCGGTTAGAACAACAAACATCTGATCATATATAAATATGATGTGTAATCCTTATAGTAATAATGATAACCATGTAAATCTCTTTCCGATAATGATACTGCTTCATAGATTTTCATGGCAAGCATCATCATCGTCATATTTTTGCAGAAAATTTTGAACTGTTGTCATCTGAAATGATACGTCCACGTTGACCTGTTTGCCCACAAGATCTGGGTGCTAAGCAGTAAGACTAGAGCTGTAGAATGTGTACTTATTACACATGAGCCCCATACTTGATTTTGGAAGGGCAGAGCACATTCAGAATTCTGAATGTGTTTGCTATGCAGAATCATTATTGTCAGTGTTTCTCTGAAATTATACACTTTACAAAATCACAAGTACTAAAGAGAGATTCTCCTTGAATCTTGAAATATGCTGTCTTGAAATAGCATATTTATGCACACATTGAAGCTGGAGAAGGAAGGAGAAAACACTGTGTCTGCTAAATTTTTCCTGTAAAAAGAAAAGCTACATATTTTAGTTGTTTCATAAAGTGGTTATTGCTGCAGACAGAGTGAATGAAAATTTATTTTCATTTGGGAATTACAGATATGGACTAATTTTAATTTCTTCTATACATAAAGAACAAAATTAAAAAGTCCTTTCCCTACTTTTATAGAGAACTTGTACAATTTCCCTTCACTTTTGACAGTTGTTTCATTTATAATAGAATTTCCTCAGATCAGCTTCTTATTTCATTCCTTTTTTGCTTTGTACACCCTTTGTTTGGATCTACAGAAACAGCCTAAAATTCTACTGCTGAGTAAATGTGATGGAGGATAAAGGATCATTTGATCTCACAAGATGAAAAGCATTTGTGAGTCCAGAAGTCTTTTATGTGTTTTGAACACCAAAATGTCACCCTATTACAACATGACATATAATTTAGCCCATTGGGAAGAAAAATCTTTAACTTTATTACATAGCTATTGGAGCAGTGGATTTTTTCAATGGATTCCAGTGAGTTTGAATAGGATGTTTGTTATGAATATTTGCTCCATCTTTGTTAGTGAAGGTAACATAATAAAGCCCCCAAGCTCTCAGGTCAGACAAATTTTACTTTCTGCATCCAAACACCCTCCAAAAACAAACCCTACAATGTAAGGATACACAAGTAAAGTGATGTAGGAAGAAGGTTCATTTTTTTTCATCAGTAGATATACAGTAGATATACAGCGACAGTTGAAAAACAGTGTCAGGAGAAAATTCACGCAATAAACTTCAGTTAGGTTCCATGGAGAACTGTGGAGGCTGAAAGCCAGGGCAGGCTCTAAGGGCTGAGTGTGCTGCTTAGTAGTGGTAAGGTGATCATTACTGTCAGGTTAGAATATTTTATAAAAACAGCCTGTGATGTCCTGATGAGGTCATGTAAACTCTTTGTGTTAGTTTCATACTCTTCAGTGAGCTTTCACTGATGACATGTGCCATAATTTGCTTGATACTTTTGTTATAGGCTTCAGTAAAAATCCCAAATTTAATTGTTAATGCATCTTTGTTGTTCAGTAATATAAATGAAAATACTAGTTATATAAAAATTGCCAGTTGTAGTTATTGTTCCCAGAGTCCTATTCATTTCTATCCTCCTGAATCCCAGTTACAAAATGAATATATTTGCTACCAGGGGATGTTAATTAGGGGTGGCACTACTTTAGTTCTCTACACATTCTTATTCAGTTGTCTTTATTGTAACTTGATTACTTTTCATTCGATTCTAAAAACTGCATTATAGCAAATAGCTTCTGATATCATTTTCTCAAAAATTAAAATACTTGTTATCAGTATACTTGGGTTAATTTAAATCATTAATCATGCTGGATTTCATTATTCTCTGGAGGAATGCTTCAGGAATCACTAACAGCCCAGGACTGCTGGGCTGTCATCATTAAATATGAGCTACCTGTGCTTTGAGTAATACAGAAAGAACTGTATTACTGTGTTGGAGGAACAAGATGTTTTTTTTAAATTATGGAAAATATTTTTAATGGATTTTATTTAGTTTGCAAGTTTCCACTTAGTAGCTTACCTGGCATAGGAATAATTGTTGTAATGTTTAATGATTTGATTATTTGTACACCTTAATTTGATCAGCTCTGAGTTGGATGCAGCATTGATTTTTATTTATTGTACTTATAACAAAGATAGAGACATATTGCACTTTCTAGTCAATGCATTCAATACCTCTTGAAGCTTTTAAGCCTAATAAAACCTTTCATAGGTAGACTTCTGCTTCAGAGTGTGACTATTACTTAGTTGCTAACTAATAGTGATTGGTTCTGTCGGTGGATTATCCTACATATAATTTGATAGCTAAGTCATTTTCTCTGAGAAGGTAAAATATAGTTCTCTTTTGAGCTCTTTGCTTTGGATCATTATCTAGTCATCTTTATGTTCTTCTTCAAAGTGTCCTGAGATAGGCAAGCTTCCTCGCCCTGTTACAGGTGTGGTGAACATACAAAATGCCATGAAATCTAACTTTGATTCAGTATTGAATTTTTCAGACCACAGCGGGTAGTTTTATCTGCCCTGGCTCTATAAACTTTTTCCTATATTTAGACTACAGTCCTTTCTGTTCAATGCAGGTGGAAAATTTGGCAGTTTGCAGAGTAATGCAAAATGCCACACTGATCAGGAAATCACTTCAGAAAGGTATGAGCCATGACTCACCAAATATCGACTCTTTTTCTGCAATTTAGTGCTGTGGATGCCACTTCAATACTGTTTAAGTTGGAAGCAGGTATATGCTTTTAAAGAAAATCTTCCTGTCATCCCATTTGACTGCAGTTTGGCTTACATCATGAAATATTCCTGCTCTGAATCAGCTTACCTTTGCAACCTGCTTCTCTGCAAACCTATCACAGAGAACGGTGGAGTTTGGAAGGTACCTCTGGAGGTCATCTTGTCCAAACTGAGGCAGGGACAACTAGGGTAAGTTGCCCAAGACTGTCAGACAGCTTTTAAATATCTCCAAGGATGGTGACTCCAATTAGCTAATCATTGTGGGGAAAACCTGGAGAACAAAAGGCAGCAAAATATAAGTATATAAAGTCAAAAGTTTAAATAAATAGCCAGTTCTATTGCAAAAAAAGTATCCTAATTATAAAGTGAAAATAGAGCCTAAAAATATGTTCTCTAGGATCATGGAAAAGAGAAATTATATTACTGCACCATAGAGATTATGGGATTCCCATAAATCTATGATATGACAACTAACAGTCTGGGTTCCAGGTCAAATTCCATGTCTTTTTTGGTAATTGTAGCTTTTCTTATACAATTCTTTTTTGTTACATATTATAACCGTGTCAAAGGCTCTTTAGAAGTTCAGATAAATGACATCTGTGGCCCTTCCCTTGTCTGCTGATGGAGTCACCCATCACAAAAGGTCACTGGGTTGGTCAGGTAGGACTTGCTCTCAGTGAAGCCCTGCTAGCTGTCTCAAATCACCTCATCTTCAAGATGAGCACAATGATTCTTCAAATCATAGTCAGTTAGATTATTTGATAAAATTTTGTGTATGATTTCAACAATTATTTTTCTCTGTCATAAAGTTTTCAAATATCTGATGTCTGATTATAAGAATTATAATTTCAGTAAAATTAAAGTAATTCAGGTCCACTACCTCTCAACTACTCACAATTCTGATAATTTCTCTATACTTGGTCAATAGTTTTCCAACTTTCTGGTCACATAGTGCTTCTGAATTTCAATACCAAACCAATGGTTTTCAAGTGATCTTTTCAATTTGAAAGATGTATCCACAAGGTAGTAAAGAATTGAGTTATTTTGTAAACAAAGTTTTAATATGTTTTGGTTTATTTTTGAACGATGGGTAAGAGCATCCTCTGATGCTCCAGTTTCAATTCTGATTTTAGCAGAGGGAGGCCAGGGAGTAGAACTATGACTATTCTTTTAAGTGTTTAGCAAAGCAGTCTTTTTCACTTGAAATATGGGATTATGTGCTGTATATATGTAGTCATTAAGTCCCTTCCCAGGAGCAATGGGGAACTAGGGAGCAAATTCATATCCAGACATCAGAAGCTTTTGGTTAATGGGGCTATGAACAAAGCTCCTCTCTCACTTTTCTTTAAGCTTTGGTGCAGTCATAATGTTCTTGAGGCTTTCTTTCATGCTACTTTTCATGTCTTCCATTTAAATAAACACGTAATTTAAAAAGAAGTAATTTGAAAGTAATTTTCTTTAAGCAATATTATTCTCACTCCTTTTTTATGTTCCCTTTGTAGTTTTCTGTCCTCTGTTAATAATTTTTTCCACACAACCAGTAAAGCATGCAGTAAATCTCTACTTGTTTTGTCTTCTGGTTCTTTTATGAAAAATCACAGAATTTTAGAGGTCTCTGTTTTATTGTTTTTCCATTCTTCTGCCTCTGCCATCTAAAAACATGAATAATGGTGAATCTTTCACCACAATGGCTTTTCAGTACCTATTGAATTGAGTCTTTCAGTTTTCGATGTTCCTGGCATCATCTTTCCGCCAGACATGACATAATCCTTAACAGCAGGTATGCATGCAGATTCCTGAATCAGAAAATTGTACTGCATATATGCCCAACGTGTGTCATTCAGTGGTAAAAAAAATACTTTCCATATATTCTAATAGCAGAATCACGTTCTGTTTCTGCCTCAAATTCTGTCTCACTTCTTCTCAAATATATACTTTTTTTTAAGAGGGAAAAGGCAGTATGTGTGGTGACTAACACGGCAGTTTATCTCCCTAAGTAATCTCTGCAATAACATGGGCAGGCATTCATCACTTGATGCAGAAGGGCAATTCTTCCTCTTCCTTCTTCAAATTTCTTCTGTAAGATGGCAATATATTCTTTAAGCACTGATGCCCCAGGCTGGAGCTTCCATCTCCTATCACTTTTTGTGTTGGGTGGAAACTGAGTTGGTAGGTTTGTTTTGGCTCATCTCTGTCAACAAATGATGCTCCATTCCTCTTAATCTGAGATATGCAAAACTTCGGGTAAACCCCATTCCCACATGAATAAGCATTCCCACATGGAAAACATTGTTTACAATTTTTGTCTTTTTGGAAAAATTTGCTATTTTGTGAAGCCCAGGAAGAATAGAAATGCTGCTTCCTACTGTGTCCTCTTTGGCTTTTTTTTTTTTTTTTTTTTTTGTAAGCTGCACCTTTTAGCATGTCTTTTCAACGCATTGGTCATATGAGAAAAAATTCTACTTAAACTTTTGAAGAATAGGAACTGAAGGTGATGTCAACTTCATCTTGCTTTTGTTTGAACAAAACTATGTGGAAAAATTGAGGGGCACTGTTTCTAAAAAAAGTACATTGAGATGATAGTCTGCAATGGTCATTCAATGGAAGGCTGCTTATATGTTTCAGAGAAGTTTATCAAAGTAACTTTAGCTGCCCCTTAGCTTTGTATCTGAAGAAAAATATCTTCAACATAGAGTTTTAAAGGATGTATTGCACTGAGACAAAAAAATCTGTAATCTGGTCCTTTGAGAGGTACTATGTCAAATTGTTTAAATCTTAAGCAGTAGTCTTAAAATAACCATATGGGCTACAAATCTGTGTAAAATGGGGATGCATTGTCAGCATTGTAAACTTAATAAGGTGGGTGATGTGGATCAATTTGTTCTGTCCTTGACTTTCTGCTTCTATTAGAATTCTGGAAGATCATTAGTCACCTCTGGGATGTATTTGATTAATAGGCTTGGTTAAACAAAAGAGGTGAGGTCAAGCGTGATCTGAAATTATGAAAAATGTGTATCCCAATGGGCTTTTCACTTTCCAAATTATGAATGAGGGAAAGTGTCTTCTCTCTTTTGATTCTGAATAATTTAATTTGCCTGTTTTATGCTATACTGCACTGTTTAAAAATAGTATGTTAAAGTTTGTACTCTTAGTATGCATGTTAGGGAATCATAAATTTAGATGACTATTTTAAGATAGTGTATGATACAGATTCTTTAGCCTAGAATAAGACAGGGAAGTGCACATCTTTCTGATGACCTTTTTTTCCTCTGAAGATGATGGTGTAGACTTTATTTTGCATCTGCATAACTTCAGGCAGAAGATAATCCAGCCAATTCACAATCCATTATCTATGTGCACATGTTTATTATGTGCCAGGGAAGAAGCTATTTGCTGCTTTTTACAAATGAGGATGTTATGGTGGTTTAGAAAAAGTGAAAATCAAGATCTATTTTAATTGTGAACAATCTCCATATTTTTCTTTTCCTCTTCCTTCTCAGTCCTTGCTCTTCCAAAATTTGTCAAACAGATCATTTATTTCGAGCAATGATGTAAAGCAGAAATTACATAGACATGTGTAATACCATAAGTTGCTTATCAGCGGCGTGGTTTTTTTCCTGTTGCTCCTATTTTCTTTTTCAGGTCCATTTATTTCTGCAGATTAAATATGTTTTATAGCTTAAAGATGCTATTTCTGTCTACTTAGTTCCCCATGAGATGAAAGCAATGAGTTTCATTGTTTTTATTTCTGTGCAATTCACAATTAGTTTTATGATCTATACCAAGCATGTCTGTGTCTTATAAATCCAATCCATAACTCTCACTTTTCTGATGGTGGCAGTGAGTCCCTGGAGATAGAATATGACTTAATTTCCTTATTATAACATCCTTTTCATCTTCTAAATTACTGCTGTCCTAAAAAATGTTGCCAACAAATGTAGCAGGTTTTCAATAGCTGAATCTTAATCTGGAATTTTGGTATCATTCTCTTTAATTAATAATGGGTCATTTTCTGTTTATTAGGCTCCAAAGGCATGATTTTGTCTTGTAAAAGAGACAGTTTTGCCTTTTTTATGCAATTTTTATTTACAGGATTTTAACAGTTATATCAAATGCTCTACCCATAAAGTAAAACTTACTTGGTTTTCAGATTTTCAGAGCCAATATTACTCAGTCAGCATGTGCTTGCTTGAGTCTTAAAGATCTGTACCAATTTCTTAAATAAAAAACACTTAGTAATGAGTTAATTTTTCTTCATTTGTCTTGGTTGCACCTGAACAAATTAGTTTAATTTCATTAAGAAATGAAATTCAGTGTAATTATTTATGTTTACCACAACTGTTTCATTTATTGATAGACTTCACAAAATCTTCCATTTCCAGCTCCATCTGCTCCTTATGAAACAAAAGCAATAACATATTTTCTCTATTACACAGTCACATCAATAAAGGAAGTAGTGCAAAAACTATTTGAAGTTGAGTGTAGGAATTTTATTAAGTTGATACAGGATTTCCCATATTATGGACATATGGACAAATACTGTGGACATATTCTGGACCCTGACATGTACAGACATTGAGTCATTGTGCAGTCAGATTTAACAAAACAGAATGTAGATTGAGTGCTACCAAAGGGAAAAAAGCCCTAAATATAATAATAAGCAGCATCAAGACTTAATCTAATGGATATGAGAGGGTCTTTGTTTTTCAGCCGAGTTGTATTACTGACTTACATTTAGATACTGATAATTTAACATCTAAGTTATTATAAACTTAAGTGACCATCATGTTTTCTTTGTTTTTTACATGGAGAATCAGATGGGGCAAAATCCTCATGAAGGAAAACCTCCCATTCATTTGGCAAAAGGGCTGTTTTCCAACCGCCACCTCAGTGAAAAGAGCATTTAAATTTACTTCTGGGAAAGTAATGTTACAGGAGAAGAAATTATAGGTTTTTAATGGACACTTTTTAAGAAGATTGTTTTTCAATATATAACAGTGGTTTTCAAACTTTTGCTGCAGCAGATGGGTGCTGCTTCATTGGGCCCAAGTATTGCCCAAACTCCCCTCACAGATTCTTCTGTGATTCTTCACAGCTAATTATTGACTTTACTTTGTATCATCAGCAAATTAACGCCACTGTGCATTTCCCCCCTTGGTTCTCAGGTTATTTTTTAATACATGGAATGGTCCAGGTTCTAGGACCCACTATGGCAAAACTTCACCGGCAATCTCCTGTAAGAAATGAGCATTTTTTTTTCGCACTCAACAGCACATGTTTCAGTCACAGCGTATTTATACATGTCAGGTTTTTCACCTTAGGCTGTGGCTTACTAAATTCTTCAAAAACTGTGGAAATCCAAGCAGACTATATCAGCTAGACCACCATTAGCTCAGTGCAAAGAACTCTGAAATTTTGGCAGGGCAGAATTTCCTTTTGCTGGAGTCATGCTGCCTTTTTCTCTATCTATCCTGGTGAAGTGTCCTTCAGTTATACATTCTCATAATTTGTTACTGAAGCCTGTAATTCCCAAGGTGTTTTTTGAAGTCTTCTCTGAAAATTCGTAGCTGAATAAGAGAGTTTGAAGATGGACAGCATTTTAAAATCTTTCTTTTCCATGAAGTAAGCAGCTTTCATAGCTTCTCTTACAAACAGAGCTACTAGTGTTGTAGTTGTGCTGGTCTGAGGCATTAGTGAGCCAAAACCAGGTATTTTCTGAATAAATCCTTAAATAACTTCTTTTATGATGATCTCTATGTAAGCATTTATTAGCTTTACTGCATATTCTATGTGTAATTTTATATATACACACATATACATCAAGGTATACATTTATATTACATAATTACATGTGGAATATAAGTGTATATTATATTATATAGTGTGTAACCACACCTACCTAAAAGCATGTATTTGTGGCTGTGCATTTTCACTTGAACATGCATGTTTATTTAAACTTCAATCTAACTTGTTGTAGCACAGAAGGTTTTTTTTGTCATGTCATAGATTAAAAAAGCAATTTTTTATTATGCTGGCTTTTGGAACATGGACCCATGCAAGTCATATGCAAGTATAAAGGCTAAATCTGAGACCTTTTGAGACCCTGAAAATTAGGGACCACAAAAATTAAGAAATCTACCACACCAGAGAGAGCTAAGTTGGGTATTACATCTTACTTTTGTCATTTTTTCCTGTGTGTATTTTCCCCTTACTGCTGAAATTGAATGCACTGCCTCTGATTGTTAAATTCTTTATATCACTTTATTGCCACATGAAGGTCAAGTCATAGATAGAGCATTACCATAATACCTCTGTAGTACCTAATTAGGAAGCACATTGCTTGTGTTAACCACACGTTCATCATCTACTCCATGCAAACTGCAACAGCTCTCTCTGCTCCAGTTCTGGTTGCTATATAATGATAATGTTAATATAATGTTTTAAAAATAAGGAAACTATTGCCTATATCTGTATAGAGAGATATAGATAAATATGACTTTTAAAGCCTTTAAGCAAACTTCAAGTACTGCAGTGCTGAGTTTCTTTTTCTTTTTTTCCCCTTAATCCTGATCCTGTAAATCCAGGAAGATTTATAGGAATTATGAAACACAATATTTATTTGTTTCTTTATTTATTTTTAAGGAAACAATATGGAGGAACTGGTATTGTGAGTGTCATCCAAGTCAAACTGATAAAGTATGAATTAATTTTTTTTTAAAACAAACTCCCATGCATTCTTTCTCTCCTAACACTCTGGTGCCTTGCAGACACATTTTTTTCCACTTTTTTTTATCCATAGGTTAATTTTGGAGAAAATATTAAATGAGAAAGGGAAAAAAAAAAAAAGAGGGGAAAAAAAAAGGCGGGGGGGGCAGGGGGCGAAGGCATAATTGATTGCTTGTATATTTCCAAAAGATCAGTTTACTCTAGTTTTAAGGTATTCATCAAAAACTTTCTGTAATACAAACTAGGAATTTAGTAGAACTAAACTGAGGAATCTCATAGTGTTCAGCTTTTGCATATAAATTCAAAAATTTGGACATGCTTATGAAACATACTCTCAGGTATGCTGAAAATGCAGAGGATAATACACTTTACTTTTCTAAGCAAATCTATGTCATCTGTCATTAAGAAAAAAACCAACAACATTTTAAAAGTAGATTATTTGAAATTATAGAGAAGAAATACTCTTAAGTCCTTCAACACATCCCTTTAGTCCACAAGTATTAGAATGATTGGGACAGGATTTATTTCTGACCACTTAGTAATCATTTTACATAATGAAATGTGAGATTTGATTACTGTTGTTAAAATAGCTTTCACAGCTACAAATGTAGCTGGGAGTTAAAGAGCTGCTGGGCAGTTCTTCCAGTCTGGGAAAAAAACAGCTTTCTCCACTGCTCTCCCTGAAGTCAACCACAGGCTCCCTTAAAACCTCTTGTTTAGGCTGGGCTGTCCATAGTTTAGTGCTTTGTTCCTAAACTGGCTCTTGACTAGATTTACATGGAAAAATGTTTCCAGGTGGTTGCAGGGATAGGTGCTTTCCTTGATGGCATATAATAGAAATTAAGCTAATGGGTTGCATGTGTCTCTGCTGAGCCTGAATATAAAGGCATGGTTTTCACATCATTACCTTAAAAATTATTTTAAATTTTTTTATGCCCGTACATGGATGCAGGTACCTTTTTTTGTAGAAAGTCGTTGTACCTCTGGTAAAGCCTTGTTCAGCTTTATAGCCTTTCTGCTTGTAATTTAAAACTGATAATTGAGGTACTATAATTTAGAGTAAAAAATTTAAATCTTGCACTTCAAGTGGAATTTTAGTATGAATATAACTTTTAAGACGAAACTATGTGACACCGCTGCTGTGTAAGGTGATTTGATCATATATTGATTTAAAAAATCTGACTTGATGCTTGTGCATAAGGAAGTTTTTATTGACTTAGTGCTAGTCTCTAAGAATCTTTAAGAGAAAGGTGGTGCAGTCTGCAAACAAAGCAGTTAACTTTTGAGTGTTGTTTCTGGCCTCTTCACTTAGCCCAGAAATATAATTAGGAATTTTCCCTCTGCTAGTATACAGCTTTATCGGAAATCATATGTGTAAAATTCTTTGGTTTATATGTTATTTTAAATTTTTTAAGATCTTTATAGAATCTTATCTACACAGAAGAGAGACATAGTTTTATCTGTTAGTAAAAAGAAAATGGACAGACATGGAAAAATGAAGAATGAAAGATGATCAGCATAAACAGAGTCTTAGTATACCATTGTTAAACATAGGAATTAAAACAGTAGGTATTTGTGGTTTTCTGCATAGTTAGTTTGTACTAGGGCATACCACAGATGATTACTGCTCTTCAGCTCTGAAAACTTCTGTAGTTTGACATCATCAGTAAAACTGCCTCTATGGTAATGGTTGATTTCCAAATTATCTGGCCATATTAGGTTATAATGTTATTAGAGCAGTAACTCAAGCAGCAATAATTGAAATATTAATAATTTTAACATTTTTAATTTGATAAGTTCTAGTGAATTTCTTGCTCTGATGTGTCTAAGCTTATAAAGAAAATAATATTGGGTTCATTTCTTTTTTTTTGAAAACTAAATTGCTTCCTTTCCCAAATAGACCAGAAAAATGTGAAATATATTGGCAATAATATATTAAAAAGTATTCCATATTTCTTGTACTGTTATATCTTCAACCATGTATTCCATGGCACATCAAACAGCTGAAATGATGCAGTGCCAGGATTTTTTCCACAGCCTATAGCTAGGACTTTAAGAGAAATTACTCATAAAAACATATAGGAGAATCAATCTTGGCCATGATGATATCACTTTTGGATTTCTTGATTACTAAGAGCAGAATACAATATATTACCCTACAAGCTGTTTCATTGCTTACAGTTCACGTGCAAATCTGTTTCATAAATTTTGGAAGCCATGTACCTTTCTGAAGAAGTTATCAGTGGTGAATCCCGTTCACTTATTAAATTGTGATAAATGGTATAACATTTAATTGTCGCACATTTATGAAGGATTTCCACAATAAAAATGAAGACTATAGACAGCATCTCTTTAGGAGAATATGCTTATAGGATCTCAATCAGTAGGTTTGTGGGTTGGTTGAATTTGTATTAAAAGATGCATACAGCCCACTCCCTTCTTTAAGGTGCTTCCATATTTCACTGTAATTTTTCCTCCAATGCCTGTTGGCTGTGAAACTGAACTTGTATTCTTGGAATAGAAAAGATACACAGGATTCAGTACTCTGAAAGTCAAAGACCTTCATTGTAAAACATGTCAAATTACTTACACAAGAGAAATTTTATCAAAGATTTACTAGTAATACAGAAGTTTCAGTCATTAGAGGAGACCTCATTTAATTACTGCAGTTTACCATTTCTTGTGAAGTGAACCCAAGACTGGTATTTAGGGACCTCATTCCAGAGACTTCTTGTTTTGCAGAAATACTGTCACGTTTCTGTCAGAGTGCAGTCATCTGGTTTGGAACTTGCACAACCTCACCATCTTTACTGTAGGTACAGTAATTACAGGATTTTTTCCTGGCTGAGGATATACCTATTGAGCACATATTGATAAAGAAATGGTGAGGATTCAGAGTAAAGTATCACAGTATAATTTTATTAGAATGAATGAGATGTATGCTTTTTGCAGTGCAATATTCAGAATGGTTCTGAGCAATTTCAAACTGGCACTGTCTTCATGCTTTAGCATGCTGATTCACCACTCTCACAGTGCTGTCATTTATTTTATAAAAATGGAAAACTCTTCAATAAAATGTCTTTAGTTTTAAAAACAGCAACAGAAAACCCCTTTTTGTTTATCTTTTTACCCAGTTAATTAAGTTGCAACTAAATTCCTTAGAGGAGATGGTATGAATTTCTGTATGCATAGTCTCATTTTGTAATTTTGCATCTGCAGTTATCAGTGGAAAAGTACAATATAATATAGCTGCTAAAGATGTTGCCTATGATGTAGGGAGCACTTGGAGTTGTTAGTCCTGATTGAACCAGTTGAGAGCAGTTGAGTCACTGAATGGCAAGTCCCCTTTGTGACCAAGCACAAGTTCTTAGTGCTACAAGAAAACTCCCTGAAGACATCCTTTTTTCTTTAAAATCTGTCCCATTTTAGCCTGCCATTCTCAAGAAATAAAGTTTCAATTTATGAGTCTACCATTATATATCACAAAAGGGCATCCATATACAGCTTTCCTTGCAGCAGAATTTTTCTTTTAGAGCCCCAGCATTTTCATTTGTCCTTAATTATTTATATTTCCAATAAAAAACAGAAGTCACTGTAGAAGAGCAGGAGAATAAAAGGTGATGCTTCAAAGAGCCAATTAATTAGGTGAAAACAAATATACCTACCCTTGTTTTCTGGTTACAGCAGATTGTAGAGCTGAGTGCTTCTTGCTGTCTTTTCTGTAAAGCATGTGCTTCTGTTTTTAACAGAATTGAATCCACAAGGGACATGAACAGGAGGAATATTTTCTCAACAAGCAAATTATTAACTTTTTGAGTTGCCTGTTGCCTCTCCCTGCTTTTCTTTGAAGTAATGAAAAGGAAAGAGGTAGGCTCAGAAGACAGCAGTCTCCTCAACTTAATGAAGAAGGCCACTAAAGACAAACCAAGAGTGCCAACACGAGCCTGAAAGCAGCTTTTAGATGTCAGACTTATGAGAACCCTACTTTGTGTGACTAAATTTGCTGTAGGCTACTGCAGGGTAAAATAGTAGATGATGTCTAACCCCATCAAAAGGTGTCTTTTTGTTCACCTGCTGACTTCAATTTTAAATTCTGAGAATAAAGCTTCAGCCTAAATATAAAGTAATGCTCAAAAGTTTTACAATATATCGTAGCTTAGAATCCAGTTTTTCTTTGTCATCTTAAGAAGAAACAGCCACCATCACTGTAAAAGTTTCTAAGTTTCAAAGTTTTCAAGTGTGTTTATGATTATAACCATGATTCATTCCCTCAAGGGCCATAAAAAGAGAAATGATTTTTAGAAATTATTAACCAACACTCAAATTCTTAGTATTGGAGTCTAAATGTATAGAGTATACAGACTCAGCATCTAAAGAAGCTGCATTTCCTAAATGATTTGTTGTGAATTATTCACTCTGCTGTCAGCTATCAGTGGTTTCCTAAAGCTGAGGGATTATGCCAGCTACTTTGCTATGTCTTCCTTTACCTAATTGCGTTTCTTTGCCCTTTCTTACAAAGTATTTTCATTCACCTCTCAATCCTACTGGTTGGTTGCTCCAGTAGCAAGGACTGTCAATGACTGTGGTTAGTAATTATGCTGATGTAGGCAGACAATCCATCATAGTGGGTTTTGCATGTGGCGCCTGATAATTAATCATGGGGCCATGGTGCAGAAACTACACAGCAGAGTAGAAATTTGTCTTTTAAAGGCCAGTTCGGGGTTGGAATATAAAGAATAATGAGCCCATAGCTGGTAACTCCTGTTTACCAATCAATCTTTCTATTTTGTCTTTTAAGCTCTTCTGTAGGATTTAATGAAATCATCCATTGAAGTGATAATAATAGCTATATAGAAAAAATTGCACGTTTAAAGGTTTTACCTTTTATATTCTGGGGTGTTATTTTTTGTTTCCATCAAGTATACAGTAAGAGGAATTAAATACTTGATAAATTAGAAACCAGATATATTTGTTTTGGCACCAGGTAAAGAGAGAGAAGTCTGTGCAAGGCTGGAAGGTCTTGTTGCTATACTCAAGACAGGTATGAAGTAGTCCACGTAAGATCAACAGACAATGCCTGAATATTTGTGATCTTACTTTGTAAGTGTATTTGGTGATAACTGCTGTTCTGCCAAGACATCTCCATGCAGATTCATTGAAAATGTTCTTGCTTCTAAGGATTCAGTATCTTGACTGTAGGGTATTGTATGAAAACTGTTAAAAAGCATGAAGTGCTTTTAGGCTTGTTCCTTGAACTTGCCTAGTACTGACTACAGTGGTGTTGTTCCCACAGACATTGTGCTCATGGTTTTCCATAAGGATAGAATCCCTCAGCCTCGCTGTATGTACTTGAGGAGAATAGACTGTACTTATCTGCAGTAATAAAGGCGTATGGAGATTCAGAACAAAAATGAAGGGAAAAAGCCAGAATTCATTTTTGGCACTTAACAGTAGCATCTCAGAGCTCCTCTTTGAAAACTTTATTGTATTATTACACTATATTTTGATCTATTTATGTGAGAACACAACAGCCTTTCAGTAGTGCTTTTAGACAAAATTCAATGTATGCGTATGGATGTTAATTATTAACACAGTGTTATATACAAGGATTGTCTACTCTGCTTCTTAGACAATTTCTAAACATACATATTTTGTGTCATGTATTTCATTGAATGCAAAGCCCCGTGTTCATTGTTTCTTCATTGTTTATGTCTTCCTTTTAAGTGTCAGAGTTCACACAATGTTTATGGCCCTTTTTGTCTCTGTTTCAACTGACAACTGTATTATTCAACTTCTCGTTTTTCATCCTCTTTCTTTTCTGTTCCAGTGGAATCTTTCATAATTTCAACACATTACACCAGAATGTCATTTGCTGTTTGGAATGCTTCTTTACCGTTCTGTTACAACTGTTCTCAATCTTTTTTACTCACGTTCTAGATGCTTGAATTCCATCTTGGTTATTAACTAGAATTCTGTTATACTGGCCTATTCTATATTTAATAGTAACTATTTTGATGAACTAGGATCTTTTCAGAGATATTATTGCCTGATGATGAGAAAATACTGAATATTGTCCAGAGGACTCTGGATAAAATTTTGCATTTGAACTTTTGAGCTGCTGCCTCATGTTGAGCAAGTCACTTTCCTCTCTGTGTTTGTCTTGTGGTCTGTGAAGTGTGGCAAAATTAGCCTCATCTTTGACAATTATAGAAATTTAAAGTGTTCTTGATTTTGCTCTTATTTAAGAATCGTAGGCAAAAATAGTAGAATTTTGCATTAAAATTATTTAGCATAGAAAAGACCCTAATTAAAGATCTGTCATCAATAGGATGAAAGATTAATGAAAGGTGCCTGTTTTACTCTTTTACCAAAAAAGTAAGGATCTATCATTTAATCTGAGAACTTAATCCAGTTGAAAGCACTGCTCAGTCAGCTGGAAGCACTGTGAAACAATACAGGAGCAAACAGGAGAAAGTGAAATCAGGATTTGCTCCAATGAAGAGACGCACATCTGGATTTGATTGTAAAAATAGAATTTTTAATATTGAAAACTTCAGGGATGCACATAATTTTGTCATTCTACGTAGTGAGAGTTTGTACATGAAGAAATAGTTCTTTTTTGTAATAAGAGCCAAGATGGATTCTCTGTCATTTTTTTCTCCTCTGTCCTAAATTTCACAGAAAGATTTTAAAGAAGAAAAGAGATCATCTCTCCCAGTAGATTGTTATTCCTCTGCTTCTCTGTTGCATTTCACAGCTTCTCATGAAACCAGTGCTTTTTACAGTTGGTTTAGTGCCCCTACTGCCTAATCTCTTTCATGTCACCCTGTTTCCTGATCTGCTCGCCTTCCTCCACTGCGGTGTTATAATGTTAAATATACTGAGTGAGAGTAGGAGTACAACTCACTGTCCAAGATCACCTCATCCTGGAATTATCACATTTTTGTTCTTTTTTCTATTAACTAATAATTTGTCTATATCTAAATATTACCATCTCCTGAAATTCCCTTTTTTAAAAAATTTTACAACAGAAACCTTTTCAGATTTGGGTTTCATAACATTTCCATTTTTCTCTGCAATTAAAAAAGCACTGATACCTACTAAAATATTGTCAGAATTGTTACTGTACTTCCTATAACCATGCCAAATGGCTAACCCAGTGGTCTGAGTTCTCTTACTGGCAGCCTTTAAAACAAAACAAAACAAAAAACTAACAATAAAAGTGGAGTGAGAGAAAGGAAAAAAAAAAAGAAGGGGCAAGGAACAACACTTTATTAGCTTTATTCTTCTCTTCAATGGGAATTGCATACTATGGTTAGATTATTTTCCTGTCCTGACATAAGAATAAGCTAAGTAATAAAGTAGTACTGTCATATCAACTGACTTAATTCTTTTTTTAAACCATGAAAAATAGTATTGAATTAAATGTGTGATAAAAATTGAAATGCACAAGTAAAAACATCACTGAAGAGCATTTAATGATATCACAAGCAGTTACGCCGTAAGGATGGCTTTAAAAGTTGCAAGACCAAGGTGCATTTTAATTAAGGCAAAGTTCTCTATAAAATGAAAGGACTGCAAAGCTGAAATAGTCTGTAAAAGTATTATGTAAAATATTGAGATCTTACATGACTTGCAGATACCACACTGCATGTTTATCCCTTCCTTTTGCATTTTCCTTTGTTTTGCCTGTAGCACCAATCCACCTCTCCATACAATCAGTCTCTCCATTGTATCTTTTCACAAACCTACAGCTATCTAAAAAGGGCATCCTTTTCTCGTCTCACCCCCATCTCGGCTTGTTTCCTCATTTAAGTCATTAGGACCACCGTAAGAAAAATAATAATAGTGACTCTCAAGTATTTAAAAAGATGCTATTTGTCTTACTGTTTTAAAAGAGCACGGAGAGAGGTAAGTATCACAAGATGAAGCACAGGAAATATATCTAGAAGTAGCAGAACTTGGCACAAGTATCAGAGGTTGTGTGGTTTATATCAATAAGAGTTTTGCAGATTGCTAAAACTTCTTTCAAAATCTTATGTGTGCTATTTACATCCTCTTGGGCAAAAACATGAAAACAATTGCCATAGTTTGAAGGATGCAGATGTCACCCAAGAAGATTGTTTCCTGACCCTTTCTCTGGTCGCATTGTGAGGTTACCATCGTGTATTTCAGTGCTTGAGCAGATGCCAAGAGGTGACTCTATCACAGGCAGCCATAAAGCAACAGGGTTTAATATGCGTCAGACTGACCTGCATGAAGCTGCATTAATTGAAGTCAATGCACTGTAAACTGGCAAACAGAATGACACTAATTAAATGCTAAGGTTAAAAATGTGTGAATTGGCTGAGCAGTTACCATTAAAATATAATAAAGACAATATTTTGTGACTACCAACCAAGTGTTTTGGCGGCACTGTTAGAATTAGATTTGTAAAAACCCCACGAGATTCTGTAGCCTTGTGTATTATAGGAGTTTAAAATTTCTGTGATAACACTAAGCATAAAGATTAGAGGTAGAGAATGTGTTAGTAATGCCTCATAATTTTTGACCCCACAAAATTCTACATTTCTCCTAAGTCACTGAAGTGCTACCTACCACTGTGCTAAAAGTATTAGCACATATGAGAGATCAGTATAAAATAAGCCATAAAAACAAAATTCTCAGCTGTATTTGGCATGGATAAACACGTTCTTTAGGGGTAGCAGAAAGGCCTAATACTTGTTGCACCCTCCTGCTTGGTGTTTCTTGCTGTGTCCGTAGTGTCAGTTTTTAAAGGTATGCTGCATCATTTCCATGTGAGATTTTTTTCTCCACAGTACCTGCTGTGAATCAGTGCTATCAAACCTGTGAGCCATTTAAGTATGACAGTTCTGTTTACACTGTATTTTTTTAATTAAGAGCTGTGTCCATATATTTGTGAGTGGTTGAAGGAGGTGGTGCTGGATTTCTAGATGTGCAAGATGAGGATATGGTTATGAGAAGTGCTTTGGAGCGAAACACTTGGAAGAGGAGCAGAAAGGGACTAGGAAGTTGATGCAGCAATGAGGCAAAAGAAATTGAGTCACATGTGTCCAGTAAGAGAGGCAGATGAACAGCTAATTTCAAAGGTCCCCAAAATGTTTAGGCTTTTAAGCGTGGTTTCCAAGCTTCAGTAACAGTTTTACTTGGTGGGGAGGTCTAAAGGAGACCAAACAAAGTGCTTTTGTGTTGGATCAGAATAAAAGTGGCTTGAACAGAACACCTCTTGTGATCACAGCAGGATCCAAAGGTAGAAATAGCGTGTTTCTGGAAACTGCATTGCAGGAAGGAAGAAGAAAAGGAATTTTCTTTATGCTTTGGGTTGAGCAAAGTGGCAGCATTTTACTTGTAGGAAGAACATTGTGATGAATAACTTTGTATAGAGGGACACACAGACAGATTTGAAAACTTAACCAATTATTGCTTTTTTTCCTTACCCTATGAAGTTTCTAGAACTTGAGTGTGAAACAGGTTGAGAGTTGGTTAAGAGTCAGCTTCTGATCTTTAAGTTAGTCCCTAAGAATTTAGAAAGAATGAGGTGGAGATGAAAGGTTAGAAAGAGCTGTTTGAACAGGTTCCTGTCTTTATTTCTTCCAAGTAGAATATGCTGCACATAATTTCTGAAGATTTTTTTTAGTAGAAATAGTACAGTCCAAGTCGAGAGCACTTGAGAGGGTTCTTTTTTTTTTCCATAAAGGAGTATTAGACTTCAACTATTTTAGCAACAAACTTGGAAAGGGTACTGTGTTTTCAGGATAAAGAAAATTAGGTGCTTCAGGGGAGAAAGAACTGCTCATGTTTTCTACAGTATGCCCCTATTTGGGGACATTTCTGACAGTAACATTTACATTTATGCCATATTTCTTTCATGCTTATCAAACTTTCCCAGCAAATTGACATATCTACGGATGTTGTTCTGGGGACAGGAGAAATGTGTTCATTATCTGCCCGGATTTGTGCTAGTTTCTTGGGAAATAATATAGAGGAGTCATGATTGCATGTGACACCTCCATCTGGGGAAGTTAAGGGAAGATTGTTGTATTGATTGTTCTGTAAAAACATGGTTGAAATGGTAAAATGTGTCTATAGAACTTCAGTTTTTACTTAGGCAAAAAAACTTTTCTTATAAATACCAATAAAAAGTGAAGTACAGGGCCACACTATTGCTGATCCAAGTCAGGATGCCATTGGCTTTCTTGGCCATCTGTGCACACTACTAGTCTGGAGTTAAACCATGATATAACTATCAAATTAAAAGGTTGCTCTTTCCCTCAGTTTTCACAGAATGAATTACAATGGACATTTGATCTTTGGGCAGTCAGAGCACAGCATGCTTTGACTCTCTTCTTATAAATACTGGTACTCTGCATCTAATTTTTTCTGCAGCCTGTAAGAGCATGTTAGACTGTTTGCCGTTTTAAATCATGTTTTTAGTGGCAACGTGTATGTTATGACCCAAAAGTTAGTTTAATTAGCCTTTGTCCAGCAGTTTCATTTGAAGCTAAAATTATGGCATGACCCAGCGCACTTAAATTAAACAAACTTAAGTGTGTACAAAGGGCTTTATAATCAAATAATTAATTGAAGACTCTTATGGACATTGATTACGTGAGATAGGTGCACGGAAAGCATGGGCAAATACCAAAGAAGAGTCTGTAATCAACACTCCAAATGGTTTTTTTGTGAGTTTTCCATTAACTCAAAGTAAACTTGATGATTACTTAGGGAAGCACTCAAGTTTGATTCCATGTTATACTGGAGGGAAGTCCATTAAATAAACTGGCCTTGCTGAGACTGTGGAAGGTATTAACAATAAGTTTTCAAGACATCAAAACAATGGTGTAGATGTGAGACTGATGTCCTTCATGAAAAGAAACATGCTTTTGTATGAACTCGTGTAGTCACACTTGGAAAGCGTTTGGGTACAAAGCCACTACGCTGAAAACATTAAACAGAGCGAAATTCCACACATTATGTGATCCCAGCTGTTAAATAGTAGGATTCTGTAGTCACATTAGAGATGTTTGCTCTCTTGGGACACTTTCAGTTACAGGCTGCAGAGAAAGTAATTGATTTTGTATGGAAGTCAAAAATAATTGAGCTTTGACAGTTTCTTCAAAGGATTTAGAACAACAAGAATTTCACTTCTTTTCTGAAACAGAATGAAGCGCAACTATTTTGTGGACTCACTAATAGTATGTGTCACATATGTGCTCATTGTGTCTTGCAGGTTCTTACCATTGTCAGGTGGGTTTACTGCTTTGTGTTTAAAAAATCAGCTGAGATCAATCTAATTATGCATATCCCTCAGGCTTAAATAAATATTTGTCAAGATTAAAGAGAAATGCTGACCTCTGCACAGAGGGAAAAAATTGCCATTCGTTTTTAATTATTAAGACAGAGTAAAGCAATTTTTTGTCTGCAAGTATTAATATGTTCTTCTGGAAATCACATAGTACAATTTAATTCATAAAACTAGTAGTTCTTAAGCAGAAAACCTTTTAAGTTCTGTAAATAAATAATTGAATTAATGGATAACTGAATTAAATATACTTTCCTGTGAAGAAAATACTACTAAAAGAGAGGGCATTTGGGCAGCTGATTAAATTCTTGACTCTAACAGCTTTCATGCCTAATTTTGGCACATTTCTGCTTGTCTGTACATCATTCCTTTTCCTTAACTAAAAAATCATCAGCTTCCCTGATCTCCAGCCATGCCATCAGGAATAATTCTCTAATGTTTATAACAGTAAAATGGCATAAAATAAATAAATAAACAATATATTTTTGACCTGGATTTCCCTAATCTGATTTACAACACAGCTGCATAAATGCTTGTGCTAGCATAAGAGGGCCAAGATCGAGTGGTGGGGTGGGCAAATTGCTTCTTTTGGAGCTACCAGCTTAAAGTGTTCATGAAACATCCTCTTTAATGGATCTTAGGGCCCCTGTATACACAAAGAGGAGTTGCAGCCTGTTTTAATAACATATGAACAGTTCTAGCTGAAAAGGAAAGCTCACCATGACTTCAAAACAAGTAAAGTTTTAACTCACCTGAAAAAATATAATTGCTTCAGCTGTTCCCCATCACAACCATACAACTCAAGCTTAAATATGCTTAATAGTATACAAACTCTTCACAAGTATTTATCAATTCCCACATTTGGAAGCTTTATTTTTGTTTTCTTTTCACTTTGCTAAGAATCAAAAGGTAATCGAGTATTTCTAATTGCAAAAATTCTGCAATCTGCATGGTCAGGTATTCAATCCCTAAAATACTACTTTGACAGAAACAATGTTGACAATCAAGTGTAAGATTTATGTATCTTGGTAAATCTTTCCAGGCTTATCATGTTGGTGATTTTGGAGAATTGCTTCAGATCATTTTTATACAGTCTGACTTGGTCCCTCATCCTTGTTTGAAAATAACACCTTTTCCAGGGTTGGTGTTTCTGCCTGCAGGTTGTCAGTTCTGGGGATATAGCAACGTTCAGTAGTTACCATGAAGGGTGGCTGGGGTTGGTTTTATGCAATTAATTCTGTAACTGTTACTTGATTGACAGCCTGCAATACCACTGAAAACAGTAATGTAATAATAGTTCATTCACAAGGAAAAAAGTAAAACAAGCAAGCACTACTGTAAATTTCTTGTAAAATATGCACGATTTAGAAGACACAAATTCAAAAGGGATTTAATTAGATAGGAATTTAGAAGTTCATTTAACTAGTGTTTCTTTACCAAGTCATTGAATTTTCACATTAAAATGTTCTCTTATTGCACACTTTCTTCTGTCTCTTGTCAGCTGAATAAAAATGGAGTGGAGGTGTCTTTTCTTCTAAAACATCCCAAGTGAAATCCTTCAGGGGCTGAATCTCTTTTGCCAAGATCCCGGTATGAAGAGTTGTCTTTTAACTGTTCCACTTCCATGTGTTAAGGTGGGGCAAGCTGGCTGTTCGGCAGTTTGGGAACAACTCTTGTTGCAATTAAGACACCTGTAATGTGTTATTCATGAATTCAAAGCCGCTAAACTGAGAGAGACTTAGGAAATCTGTCAGACAGGAGTCTGGTTCTCCTTGAGAAGCTTGAGAGCTGTGGGGACAGTCTGGATGTAAGCTCAGGCACTTGCACCTTATCTTGCTCTGAGCTGTGTGGTGGAGCTGGACATGGTCTGACAAGGCATTAGTACTTTGCTTTGTAATATTTACACACTCTGGTGGTGGCTTACAGAAGCTCTCGTAAGTATTCTGTACTCCTGTGGTCTGAAAATTGGAGTTACAAAGGTGCGTAATGGGTTGGCTTTGCTTCCAGACTATATTAAGATATATTGCTTTTCCTATACTATTTTGTACAGAGTGTGTGCAGTACTTTCTTTTTATGAGGAGAAAAACTAGTCTCACTTTTCTTACGGTTTTGGAGGGGAAATTTGTGTCGACTTTTGTAGGCAGTTATTGACAAAATAATTGCACTCTCCCTTAATAGAAAAAAGTTCTGTACACATATCTCATAGCTGAAGAAACTGTAACTACTCTCATTCTAGGATTTTTAAGAGAAAGGAAATAAATATAATTAATAAACTGAGCTTCTTAGTTCTTACTTTTAATGTGTAGGTACATTCAGAAGGTCAAGAAAGATTTTACAGGAATAAGTGCAGCTAACAGTGCTTTCCATTTACTAACTCCAAGCTTGATTACATTTAATCTCAGTTTGATTACATGTGGAAAAAATGGATTTTTCTCCTATAAATTTTTGAATTGATACCACTCTGTATTAAGCAGAGAAGAAAACCCAACATAATTGGGAATAATGTCAAAAGATCCATCTGTGTAGATGGCAGTTTCCATTTATTTTTTAAAGTGATACCTGAAGTATTTGTGGAAAGAGATGTAGCTGTAAGCTGAACAGTACAGGACACTTGTATGAATATTACAACTCAGTGATCTAGATGGGAAAACACTTTAAATTTGTAGAAGGGTTCCTGGTACAGCTTTAGCCTGAGATAACCAACCATAAAAACGGTTCCCAGGCATGGTTTGGGAGGTACCCAGGACCAAGACTATTCCTGTGATGCAGTTTGAGGGTTGTTGTGATGGTTTGAGAGTTTCAAAGAGTTTAATGGTTATTAACAGCAATCCTTAGCTGACTTGATGGCAAAATTTGACAGTGTTTCTTTAGTACAGATTTGGACTGCGAGCTGAATGTCACACTGAGCTTTGTTTCACAGGCTGCCTGGTTTTACCTACCTGCTGCTGGTAACTGCTGTTACCTTCCCATTTCAGATTTCTGCAGTCGTGACAACCCTGACAATAACCAAAATCCAGGCAGCAAGGATCAGAGAAAAGCCTTAGCAGGAAGTAATGCTAGCCATAGTCTATGCATAAGTGTATATATCAGAATATATATAAACTTCCATGGCTCCACGTTGTTCCTTTTCAGCTCTGTCAATCTATTGCCATGAACTCAAATGCAAATTTGCAGCTGAATAGTATGAGAATCAGCACAATTCTGATTGCATGTATAGCAGTATATAATGAAGCAGAATGCTTATGTGAGACATCTTGATATCCAAGTTTAGTTTGCCCTGGAAGTGGAACATTCCTAACATTTTAGACATTGAAGAGGAAATCACTGAGTAAAATCTTGGAATCTGTATTATGTAAAGTGTCTTGTTAAGTGGTAGCAACCATCTCTCCTTCTCCTAAGCATACTGTTTTTATTCCTCTGAATGTGAACTTTTCTGCAGTCTCTTCACGATGATGTTGGAACATGTAACAGTTATTAATGCATTCACCCAACATCTTAATCAAATAGAATTAAATATAAACAATTTGGGTTTCAAAAGCAGGAATTTAGCAGCAGAGATCACTCGATTTATTGAAAGTGACAGAATCTGCTGAAGTACCAAAGCAGAAATCAGCACAAACTCTTGTGAGGTGCAATAGACAGATATAAAAATACACATATATTGTAAATAAATTTTCTAGTCCAGAAGGATTGCTAGTATTTAATAAGATAGCAACTGTCATTGCAACTGGTGACTGAGGTTATCTGAACTTTTTGTAGCAGGTACAAATGCAGATATCTCAGTTCCTATATGTCTGGTATGATTGCTTGTTGCAGTCAAATGTAGGGATGTGTCTGTTCTCTTTGACTCTGATGTGTAAACCCACAGCCAGTCACGGATAGCAGGATTGGAAGGTTCCTCATGAAACCATCTTCTCTGTCTCCCACTTGAAGACAGGATGCTTGTGTGCTTGTCCCTGCTGAGAGGTGTCAGCCTAACTTGCCATCACAGTGCTCCCAGAATCTAGGGAATTAACCTAGCAAACTCAGGCTTGCTTGTTCTCTGCTTGCTTCCCATTTCAATAGTTCCCATTTCCCATTCAGTACTTCTAGACTGAATCTACTCTGTTGCACTTTAAATACCCTCCTTCTTCTCTTATGTGTCATGGGTAAAAAGGAAGACCACTCTCTTCCAATTAGAGTTTTAATTAATATAATCTTTCCTCATGTTTTTGAGGCCCCTGATTGTTCTCATATATGTTTTCTGGAGCCACTCCAGTTGGCAAAAATTGGTCACAATGAGTGGTGCCCAAGAGGGAGCACAGCATTTCACCTCAGGCTGTGTCAATGCTGAAGGCAGTATATGGATTTCTTCTCCCTATTCTGAAGACTAACGTTTATTCAAGTCTTATGTGCTTCTATTTTTTCCCCACTCTAATGATTGTCTTTTCATAATAATTTAATCTTATTTACTTGTATTCAGTTTATGATTTACTATAAATCAGAGAATTGCTTTAAGGAACTACTAGATGAAGAAAAATGTTTCCTATCCTGTCTTCATACAACTGCTCATTTGTCCCTGAATATTGGAGGCTTTCCTTCATTGAGTGAAATCTGTTTTTCTTCAGATCATCTCTCCAGTTTGCCCAGATAACTTGCCATTCTAATTTTTTTTGCATATTTTAGGTCCATGTCATGTGGAAACTTTTCTGATATGCCATTGAATAAATAGTATGATCTTTTTCAGATTTTAATGGAAAAAAAATAGAGCAAATTCAGGACAGATTGTGTCAAATCCACATATGATATTCTTTCTATTTTAGAGAGTGAATGATTGACAGTGAAGAAAAAAAATAAAGTTGTGCTATGTATAATTTTCAGTTGCTGAAAAAAAGTATGCAAAGTGAGATACACATTAGTAAAAGGTTTGTGTTTCAAGTTCAGTTCATTTAACCTTCTTTAATTTAAACAAACTGCTATGTGTGAATTTGAAAGGTGTGATAAGAATGAATGACAAGTATCTGGCTCTAAAATTCAAGATTTTTTAGTTAAATGTTCATGTATAGCTTGGGTTTGTCATTCTTTCCTGATAGGACAATTTCATTTTTTTAAATTTTTCATCACAGATCCCTTCTGAGGCCTGATTTTAGGCTATAGAAGTAGTATATTGAAAACTTGGGGGGAGTTAGGAAGGTAGTGGGACTTCTTTCTGATGCCTAGAATCAGGAACCATGTACAGACCATGAAGCCATCTGAAAACTTTAAAGCTACACAGAGGAGCTTGGGTAGGATAAAGATACTGTTCTATTAACCAGTCTAGTGGAAAGTCTAATTTCCCCTGCTAACTTTTTTTTTTTTTTTTTATGCTCTGGTATTACCCTGGAGTCAGTTCTGGTCAAAGGAAGACATTATGAATTTTTCATATGAAAAACAAGCAAATGATACCAGGGAGAACCAAGATAAATAACCCTGATGCCGGCTTTAACATGACAAAAAGCTAAAGAACTCAGGAAGTATTTGTTCCTTTAGCCCAAGGCTCCATTACCACCGAAGCTGATTGTGTGCTGTGCTGCCTGTTCAATCTGAGACAAGAACAGAGCAGTTTAATAATTCTTCTGATAGACTTGGTGACCTCTTGTATCTGGGGCTCCTCCTGCAGACTGGACAAACTGATTGAGAGAGTGGGAAGGCTTCTTTTTTTGGCTAGCAGCTACCAGATACCAAAGAATGTCAGATTTCGTTCATTTCCTTAGGCTGTGTGGAAGCATCTGAGGACAACAAATTCTGTCGCATATTCATAAGCTCACAAATATAGAAATCCCTGGTTTTCTCTGTAAAGACAGCAACTGTATATTTTTATATCCATAAATAGAGCTGTGAATATACTCAGTGGTTGCTTTATCTGATTGCTGTCTTTAGCATATATCTTTTTTAAAAATGCCATAAGGATCTGGCATTAAAAGATAGTAGTTAAAATGCCTTTTGATATTTATTTATAGCAATAAATATGAAATGGCACTCTCAGTCATAGAATATCTTGCTGCTGTTTTCCCCACACTGAACACTTTTCACCTGCATTTAGTCAGTTGTGGAGATGTTCCATTAAATTCAGTGGAAGGATGTGGAAGCAGGAGTGCCAGAGGAAGCCTGCACAATTTCCCCAGCTGCAGAGGAGCCACTGAGGACTTGTGTACAGCAGGTAGGATTTGTGTTTTACCTAGTGGCTCGTGGGCATTACACAAGATGACTGTTCTGATCTGCAAATTAGTTTTGTAATGCAAAAGCTTGCCCAGTGAAAGGTCTCCTAAAACTGGGAAGAATCAGGAGATTACAAACCAAGGGGTTTGTTCTACCCCGTTGAGCTCCTGAAAAGAGCATGTAGCAGCGCATGGACTACCGCTTGCTGCCCTAGAGTGTTTTCCCACTGTAAACTGGAAGAAACAGGAGCTGTTTTTTTCTCTGGTGACTTAAAAAGGATTGGTTTTTGCCTTCAGTCATATCAAATTACAGTAGTTGTGAAATTTCTTATGCAGGCTTCTGGAAAAGTAAGCAGCTTTAAGTCTTAAATCTGTAAACCAGATTTTTTTAGGCTGACCAAGCACAAAGTAAGTCCCTGATGCAGGAGAAGTTGTCAGATACCTATACAAACATGTTTAATTATGTATTTTTGTCTAATATGGTTTCATGAAGAAAATATCTTTACTTTTCTTAGCTATCTATTCCAATGCTTTAAGTCTTCCCCAGTGAGACAGCTTTTGCTACAGTTTAAATGTTAATCTACCTTTCTGCAAGTGGTTGGGCCCATTTTGTTCTTTCTTGTCTACCGTGAATTTGAGATAGTATTTTCCTCTACAAACAGCTTTTTATGTACCTGGAGACTTGTCACTCTCCTCAGTGCAGACATCTAAGGCTGCTCATGACATCTTCAAACAATCTCCACACGTCTGAAATTTTGCCAGATTCTGGAAGGGACTTCTAGCTCAACTCTGTTGGTGACCAGTGTACAACTTCTCATACATTTTTATGCCTGGGGTTCACTCTTCCCAGTGCTTCACTTTCCCCTCACACTACCATAATGTACCTATGAGTGATAAAGCCTTCCATTTGAATAGCCCTTGCATCACTTATTTTATGAAATACTGAACTATAAAAGGACTTGCCCATATTAGATGCTGAATCTTAATCTTTTCTAAGTGTGAGCACACTCTTCTATTCCAGGCCAATATCTGTTATGAAGATGATTTTCAACTTTAGCATCTGTGGATTTATCAACCCTTTTCCAGAAAGAATTCATCTGGGAAAATAGGGGTGTGAAACATTAAATTTTAAGAAAAATATAATATTTCAAAATACCACCAAAGAAAAATTTCCTGCATTGCTATAATGCCTTCCCAGCCAGAGGTATAGCTCACTTCTTTTCTGATATATGAGGTTTTACAAGATCTCTCTCCATTTTTATCCAATGGTGTTGAAGTTCTGAATGATAAATCCTGCTTACTGGGTACTGAAGGACTTTGAGCATTCAATTACACTGAAGACTCCTTGCCTATGTTTGAACCTTTTTTTGAGACCTAAATGATCAGAAAGAGCTAAAGCAAGTGTGGTACAGAAACAGTAATGGCAATTTCATAGTTTCATTTGTGCACAAATCAAAGCAAATAAGCATTTCCTTTATGTTCCATGAAAATAGAAATGGTTTCTCCCTTACTGTTGCACTGTCATTAAGTCTCTGTATTTTTGCGAAGTTGCAAAAGCAGAGGCATGAACTTTCACTTCTCTGTAACAACAGAGAAAAATCTTTATTCTTTAACAAGAAACTGCTACAAAAAGTTGAAGAATCTTTATACATGGTAGAACTAGCTGGGGCAGAGCTGACAGCAGTCTGGGAGTCTCCATTTCTGTCCTCAAACAACCACACCTTGCAAGTGAAAGATAATACAAAAAAAAAATAAATAAATAAAAGACATGGGGAGAGAACTGATTGGAAAAAATCCTGTATTTCACACAGCACTGCATGCATCATTCCTTTAGAGTGAGCAAGTCTGTCTCTAGGAGGCTTTTATGGGTGAGACTTTTGTAAAACTTGCTAGACTAGTTTGAGCTGAGTTTTCACTTTGATTTAAGGAATAATTTCACTTTGCTTTGTGCTGTAATATACATTAGAGGAAAGTGAGCTGTATTAAAAATTGAGATTAAACTTGTTTACCAGCAAAATGAGCAAAATTCAAAACGCAGCCAATCAATGTTTGCTGCAGTTAATCTTGTTACATGATACATATGGGAAAAGTTAATTCCAGAGTCTTGGTGGCACTTTCAAGAGGTGATGGCATTTGAAATGCAGTTTAGAGGTTCACTTTAATTTGAAACATTTTTAAGGGTTTGAGTTTTTTTGGGGGGAGGAGAATAATTTTGGGTAAACACTGCAATTTTGAACTGAATTTTATCAACCAGTTTCTACTTCAGTGCCACTATTTGAAAGAAATTCTGCTTTGAAAACAGGGAACACTTGGAAGCAAGTCCAAGACGTACAGGTGGTGGCAGAAGTAAAGCCAGCAGTCATCTTCAGTACTGATATAGTGTGCTATGTTACCAATTTTGATGTTTTTCAATCACACTGCCAACCTGAATTCACATCATGAGTCACCTAACATGCCACTTTTGTCCCCAAGCCCACCTACCACCCACTGGAACAATTTGTGAGTTAACTAGATTTTCTTGGTTCAATTCTGTTTTAAGGATTGCTTACATAAGAATGACAATTAGCTACAACTGATTATGGCTTTGGGAGCTTTCTCATGCTTTCTGTCTTCAGTTACTATGATATTATTTGCTTTGCTCTTGACTTTACTGACAGATTTTTGTTTATGAAGAGCATATCTTTTGAAATTAGATCAAAAATCAGTCAACTTAAGAAGCTGTCTGTTAAATCAATGTCTGTTTACTCCTATATGGAGCAGGAACATGAGATGCCTTCTTACATAGACCAGGATGATTTTAAAGATGTGGTATCAGGTTTACTGTAGGTGAAATGTATACTGTGAAACAAGCTGAAATTAAAAAATAAAAATTAAAAGAAAAAGACAGAGAGATGGGCAGAGGACTGTCTGCAATTCACCAAAGTGACATTTTTGTGTTAGCGACATTAAATCTCGCTAGCTGAACTTGAATATCTGCTTATTACTTAGTTTTAGTAGTACTGTGTCATACTCTGAAAAGAGGGATGTATTCTTCTTGGAGTTATGGGAAACTTCACCATAGATTATTTTTTCATTCTAGTCATTAGACCCTAAGGCTCTGAGCTTTTGAGTTCTTGGGGAGAGTACAAAATTGAAAACATAGACTTCAAAGTTTGTAAAAATCATATCAATCCATTAATGAGCGCCAGTAAATTTCTTTTTAGAATTCCACATAAGTGTTGTGAGCTAAAGCAGGTGACTTTCTCAAGGATTTGGATTTATTTCCATATACTTCATAGGGTTCATGTCACGATGTCTGTACTATTAGTTTTTGTAGGAATTTGCACAGCCAGCTCCTTTAATAGTCTTTGTGTCTATGTTGTGCAGGAAGAATCATGAGGACTATTTTGAGAAAGTGATGTCCAGAAAATGTGTTTGACTACTACGTAACTATAATGTTCTTATTTCTTTTTGTTCTGTATTGCTGGTCTTGCATCAGTGGCACAAAGTACTTGTTTTTAGAGTCGTCTATTACAGATGAAAAAGATGAACCAAAGTGAATGGCAAGCAAAATAAAATGTTATGTTAAGCTTGAGCTGACTCAGTATTTGCTATTGTCTTTATACTGAGGTTCTGAGCTGCTGCCACTTGGTAGCTATTACAGTGTTCTTTTGTATCTCAAAGTTTTGTTAAAAGCACAGATTTTATTGTTACAGAAAAGTCAGATTTTACCTAAATAGCAAGCAGTAAAATGGGGAAAGGGCTACCAGAAACATTATCCAAGCTAATTATTCATTTGTTTACAACTCAAATTGTTGAAAACACCATGACAAGCTTTTAATTACCAGTGTGGAACATGGAATTATTGGACCAATGAGTGCAAATGGTTACTGGAATAACCAGTTTTCTGTATTGCACTGTTATGTCTTTTCACAATGCAGTCTAATCAGTACCATGTAAAATAATTCAGAAAAAAAGTCATTATAATCTAGAACAGAACTATAAGACTACTTTTGTGTGTGGTCACATAGCTGATGATTTCATCTATTCACTCTTGCCTGCTGTGAAAAGCCAAGGCAGCTATGAATGATTGAACAGTATTTATTGTATTGCAATTCAGCAAAATTGCCTCTCGAATCAAAGCCAGCCCAGCAAATAATTTGGTAGAGATTCTTTGGCTCATATCTGCAGAATGCATTAATAAATAATATACTGGGGGTGGTGGAAGGGGAGCATAAACCGGAATGAAAATGTAAGGTATTCCTTATTGTAGGAAATAACCTCTCCGGGGCGAGTATGATAATTTTTAAACATGCTATATGGCTGAATTATCCCCCCTGAGGGTAAAGCCCTTTAAGACAGATGGAGACACAAAGACTCTGTCAGCATCCTTTTTAGGTACTTGGAGAGTGCTTTCCCTGTCCCTGTTGAGGCATTTAATGACTGCAGTGTTTATGCATACGCATGTCTGCACAGTTAGAGATTGCTGCTAAGTGGCATTCCAAAGGATCAGCATACAGCCCTCTGCTTCTGGTAGGAAACTTCTGTTCAAGGGATTCATGTAATATCCCTTCGTTATCTTGGGCAGGCTACAAATGCCTGTTTGCATGCCTTTGGCAAGAACTGCTCAGATCTGTCTCCTGGAGTTACACATTTCCTTGCAAACAATAGGAATGACCAAAGCCATTCTTTTAAAGTATGGTAAATTTGGGGGTGAAAATGATGCCGTTATACTTGCCAGAGGAAGGGAAATTTAGTGAGTTATCGGTACGTAGCATTGTTTCCCTATGGAAGTGAAAGTTTTTATTCCACAGACTGGTTACACGTTTTATCCAATGGCTATTTTATTATGCCATATTGGCAGTAGGATGTGAAATAGAGACCCTTTATCAGGCAAAGTGGATCTTTGCAAATATGTTATTGACCACTTAGCTGCTGCAAATACTTATGTGGATTCCAAGGACTGCAGTCCTAGACAGAGACACACATACTTTTTAGAGAAGTTTTGGTGCGTCCTTTCTAATATTTGTTTTTATATGTCAAGACCAAAGATTTTTTGTACATCAGTTGTTTATAAGTGATAGTGGCTTGTTCAATTAATTATGTCTATGTTGTTCACAGAAATATTTGAAAAGTATCCATATATTCAGTATTCTTTAATCTGACAGTAATGGATGTATCTTTTTAATTCTACCATCCAGTTTATCATTCTCAAGCAATATTGTGGCCCATGCTATCAAAATAAATTTTTTCTTCAATAAGTCGTTTTAAAGAATTATTTCAGTGCAGTCAAATCATTCTAAAATTTAAATCACTATCATAAAAGCAATGAATTAAAAGACGGGCAATTTTTTCAGAAACACTTCTCTCACAGCATAAAGATGGATATAAGCCGATATTTCTCCCTTTGAAAGGCCTCTTGGCACAAGTCTGGTGAATTTCTTGAACATTATATAAATATAACTTATGGCCAAGTGTACTTTACAGCTTTGAAAGCTAACTGAAGTAGATTTTTGGACTGAGGTGTTAGGTATGACATTTGTTTAGAGCCAAAATGTTGTTGTCTATGGTTTTCAACAGTTTATATTTTTATTTATGGGAAGGAGACTTCCTGCTATGCAAGGAGCATAGAATAGTCTGAAGCTTGTGTTTTATATTATATATATATATATATTCACTGATGAAGATTATCTCACTACTGTTTATGAAGTCAGAAGCACTGAACACCAGATATTTTCCACCACCCAGAGGGCAGATGGACTTTTCGATGTTTTGTGTCCTTTATGAAACCCTGATTCTTGGCTCTTAGGTTCATAACTCAAGTATCTCCTAATTATCAGTGCCTGGATTCTTGACAAGAAACTGAAGCCTTACCTTCATTTCTGTGTCAGGCATCTCCCTTGGGAGACATCACAAGGAGGGTTTGATGTTTCCTGACTTCCTGGCAAGGTAACAATTGTTTCCCTAGTGTAACTCAAAATTATGCTAAGTCCCTCCCTAGCATTTTCACTATGTCAGCACAGGAAAGTTTAGAAGATCCCTGTCACAGAAATTTAATAAAATCTGCTTGCTATTTCCTTAGCCAGCAAAAAATATTACCAGGTATAAACTGCTGTCAGACTGCTTCTCCCACCACACCAGTCCCTTGTTCTCACACCACTGATCTTATCAGGGTCACCAGAGGAATCCCCAGTTGATTTTGCTGCATTCAAAGCGCTTGCCACAACTTGCGTCATCTGCCTGCTCCCCACTGGAAATGTACCCCAGCCGGAAAAGTGCTGCCTTTGGCTCTCCTCGGTAGGACGCACATGCCATAAGGTGGGTTTCAGTGACTGAGCTCAATCTTACCTAGTACTGCCCTGATTCTAAAAAACCCAATCCAAACTAACATACAAAGAATCTCTCTATTTTAGCCTTCTTCAAATAAGCACACACAAGCAGGTCTGTGGCATACATCACTGTACCAAAGGAACTTGTCCTCAGCTTTCTGTCCTGCAAGTCCTTCATTCCCTAGCCTATCAAATCCTTGCTTTGCATATTTTTTCTGCTTCTTTTCCTGACTTTGTTTTGGTCAGTATCAAAGTAAGCCTATCGCCCCTGTGGTCTCAAACCCTAATAAGTGCTTTCCTATTGCTACTGCTAATGATGCTGGTGACAGAAAGAGCATGTGTCCTCTCCTTGTCACCATTGATAAATCTGTTGCAGACCATACAGTAAGTCTGAGACATATCCGTAGTGATGGGATATCAGGAAGTTTCCCGAGGGCCTCTACTGACTTGAGTTCACTCCTCTGTCATAAACCATAATCCCACTCATGGCATGCACTGAGCATCTTCTTGTGCTGAAAGGCACAGTGCCTGAGAGAGACCACGGCATGGCTGACATCTCCTCTATTCGGCAGTTAAGCAGCCAAGGCCCATGCTCATCTAGAAATACATGAACTCATTCTAATGCTTAAAGAGCGGAGGAGTTGTGGTGTTTCTGAACTGTGCGACGTTCTGAGGCGTTTGCTTCAGACACTTGGGTTTCAGACAGCCCAGACACATCCAGTGTGAACCAAAAGCTGTACAGCGTTTGTGGTCATAGCGTTAAGTCCGCACAAGCACAATTGTTGTGCAGAAATGGTGTCTGTTTTCGAGCTGGATAGTGTAAGGTCTGTTTGCAGAGTGGCCTGAGCAAATGCTCACCATGTCTCCCACTCAGACATGTAAATCTCTGAGTGAATCTCAGTTTAAAAAGCCACTGTATTTTTAGGCTTTTGAGGTTAACCTCCAGTAGCTGGTCTTGAAGTCTGTCCATTTGAATGAGGATGAACCAGGCTCTCTCCTGTTCATTCTCAGTACATTATTTTTCTTGGTTTTGCCCTTGAGATTTTTGGATGGGCAATGAGGTCTTGACCAGTCGGCAGAATGGGATATGATCTCATTTATACTGCTGTATCTTCTGGCTTAGATTCAAAGAAGTTATTAGATGGCAGGATTTCAGGCCCTGTGGTTGATCTAGATTTATGTTAGAATACAGTGTATGAAAACCTGATCTGTTTCATTTAAGAGTTATAAAATTATGGACCTTAGCCTTACTATCTTGGGAATATTTGAGTTCCTGTGATTTTTTGATAGAAATGTCTGTACTCTCAATTATACATAGCAGTTTTCCCTTTCTCCTCTGTACCTCTTCACTGAGTAATGTGCTGTAAAATATTTCTTAAGCTGCTTGAGAAAACCAGTTTTAATCTTGAGAAGCAATTCCTCTGGAGTTTAAGAAGAAAATTCAACACTGAGTTGCATGAATATAAATCTAGGTTAACTTCACTAGTTTCTGTTTACCTGCATTGTAACAAAATAACCAAAGGCAAAAATGTTTATAAAACATAATTGAAAGTCAATTTTGACCTCTCTCAGAACACTATTTTATACACGGTTGTTGGCATATAATTCATTAATAATGTTATACAATGCTCCGATAGGGGCATCATGGATTTTCCCTAGCTTGCTCGCTATTTTCTTCTCCAATATTAAAACATATACATAATTTATGCTAGAAAACATATTGAGAAATACTGCATGCCACAGATGGGTGTACATGTTGGAAAGGCACCTTATCTCATTTCTCCCTCTCATCCTACCTCAGGAACCAGGACAAATTTAAAGCTGCCCCGGTGAGCTTCCCTTCAACCTTCACACTTTTTCCGCATTGCTTAATTGTGTTTAATAACCATGAATGCTATGCAGTGTCATAAAGGCTGAACTTCATTTGCTCAGCCAGAACCCGGAATACATTTAACAACATATTGAGATGAAGTCACATCAATTCAAATGTTTAGCAGCTATGCATATTAAATGGCTGTTAGTAGAATCATCAAAATCAATACTTCATTTGTGTCTCAGGATGTGACTGCACTGGAGTTTCATTCATTCCTTGTCTAATTATCCCTAATCTGCTGCTCCACATGCTCAGCAAGTGAAGCAATTGAGATAATAAAGTTGTATTAAGGCGACCCTGACAATAATGCAAGTGTTTTGGATAATAGAAGAATTTTGTTCATTTTGTTGCTTAGTAACAAAAATACTGCAAATAGGTTGTGTGAAAAAAGAATGGAATTTTTAGTCAGGTATTCATATTTATAGCTCATGATTAATGTTGCTGCTCAGTTTTGACAAGACACCATGTTTAGGTTTTGAATCTGCAGTAAATAGGAAATGGAAAATCCACTTGGCTTGAAATGGTATTTTTTTATTTGTTCATTAAGATCCCAAAGTAAGTGGCAAAAACGATTTTGTTTAAGAGCAAAATTATTTTAAATTTTATACATATGTTTTCTTCTTCCCTGTAGGGAACCCCAAGTACAGTTTAAAAATTTCTGCTGGTGTTTTCCTGGGCTAGGAGAGCATCTGCTTGGTGTGAGTTCTGGCAAGAGAGGACCAGAGTGCAGGATAGAGCAAGTGCATATGCATAACTTTCTGTACTGTGAGAACATTCACGTGCTGTGAGAATGCCTTTATTTGTCCTTGAATCCCCCATGCTTCCTGCAGAGTAGGCACAGGAGATTGCAGCTTGGTACTAACGGATTCTTCTACTGCTTTGTTTGTATGATGGGAGAGGTTTTTTAACCTGGGCCCAGTGAGAAGCTCAGAAATGTGCTGTTGGACCTCAGCAGTAGTTTTGTTGAGAAGAGCCCGGCACAGTGCTTCAGGAAGAGAGCAGAGCAGGCAGTACTAATTTGCACAGAATAAAACAATTGGATACATAATGAGCAAAATATTTTTTTTTAGAATACTACTATCCTATTATGCATATGAGCTTATGTGTGCGGGTTTTTTTTGTAGCGTTGGTCTCACGAGGAAAAATCCATTTCTGAACTGTAATCCTCAGTTCTGTATGTAGTGGGATGGCCAAGGGTACGACAGAGCATATACCCCCTTGACCCATAAGAATTACTGCAGGATCTGTTTGTGTAAAAGACCTGAAATATGAATAGGAGGTAGAAGTCTTTGTCTTGAGTTGTAGGAGGCTTGCTGTTGACTTCAGACCCATAGCACCCTCAGCAGTATGGGGCTGACCTTGTTGAACCCCATGCCATTGTCCTCAGCCCATCGATCCATCCATGCAGACTGGATCTCTCTGTAGAGCCTTTCTGCCCTCCAGCAGATCAACAGAGTGATAATAACTTACTCCACTTATTACAGTGTCTGGTAAGGCTGGAATTACTACTCTTAATCACAGAATTATGACCATAGGACAACATGACAACCTAACCCCCAGGTATTCTAATAATATGTACTTCTAATGAACAGTCAGTATTTTGAGAGCAGCTATATTATGAACAGTTCACTTTTGAATTGTAATTGTTTGTGATACTGTTTTAAACAATATTATTTATTTCCATTTTATTTGTAATAATCCTTAAATAGTTATTCATAGTACTAAAATTCAATAGGAAACAAAGCAAACCTTAAATTATTGTCTTTCAAGACACCCTGTGTTAGTTATGACAGGAAAGTGTAGGTAGTATTGATCTTGAATGTTAACTGTCCTTCAGTAAAAGGCAAAACATTTCAAAGCTACTGAGTTCCTTCAGCATTTCTGGGAAGCCCAGATTGTTAGTGCCTTTCTGTAAAAACTATGAAATGTTTACTCTTTCCTAAAGGTCAGTCAAAAATAATTATTATAGAGAAACTAGTGCTGCTGAAGCAAAGAAAAACCATTTATTTTTGTAGAATAGGCAGTATCAGCATTATTCCAGGGCTTCCCGCCTTACCAAGAGTTCAATTGTGGTTGAATTTTCATGATACTGCAGTTTTAGAAAAAAATCCCTAATTATGAAACATTACCATCCTTGGACTAAATTGTTGGAACTCTATGAGACGTCCGTTGCTGGAGGACTAAAACTCAAAGTTTCACGCATGAGTAAATCTTAAACATTCAAAGTGAATCCCAAAAGCCACCTTCTTATTTGGTTTTGAAATCAATTTGCATCTAACTACATCTGATAACATCCAATTACTGTAAGCTTTGAGGCAAATTTGTCTTTCTCTCTCTTTTTTAATTTTTTTCTTCTTTTTTTCCTTTTTTTTTTTTTGGTGTAATTATGCTATTTCCTGGTATTTTGTCTTGTTTCTTTAAAATATGCTGTGAGGGTAGGATTTAAGTAGTGATTTCAGTAGCTTGTAACATAGGTAAATGTTCCCACCAGACATGGTTTATATAGCAAGAGGCTGGATTTCTTTTATTTCCAGTTAATTGGGAGGTGGAATAACTGTGAAATGCTGTTATAATGACAAGTGCAGAGAAAACTACGATGTGCTCCTTCAAAGGTGTGGGAGAAGGAGCATCAATATTTGCGCAATTACAAGAGGATAGTTCCTTTGTGGGAGCTGGCTGTACCAAGCAGTGATTGTGTTGTTTGTGTTCATTGTGTGGTTTATGACCATCCTTGAAACAAGTATGCATTGTATTTATTTTGTCAGTAAAATACTGCTAACCTAATATCCTATAGCAGATTACTCATAAACTTGGATCACCAGCCCATCTGTTCAAAGATGGTTTTCTTCTGCATATTTCTGTTTCTATTTATTTTAACTTGCTCAAGGATGGAACTTCCCTTGCTAACATTGGTAGCAAAGATATTTTAATCTAATAGGTCTACATCCAATGCTTGAAATTTTTGTGTGCCGCTTAAATTATTTGCAGCAATATCAATGCAAAGTCTTTCAGATCTATAAAGGTTTGAGCTATTGTGATTTAGGAAGTATTGAATTTCTCTTCATTATTTTTCTATTTTTTCAAAGTGTAAGGAAAGGATTACATTATTTTAATACAAGAATTATGAGTTATCTTCTACAGGTCACTTCAGAACTACATTGCCTAAGAAATTAAAAACACAGTGTTTTGAGATCTTTGAAACCTAGGAGATTTATTTTGCAAGTATGTGTTGCTAAATGCCCTGGACATATATAATTCCAAATTATAGGCTGCTAACTTGAATCCATCCCTCTCACTTCCTTAAAGTCAGATTAATTTTTTTTAATATATGTTTTATTTATGTAGCATCTTCTATTAGACCTGATGACCTAATTGTAAAAAGCTGTATTCATTATATCACCTGCTTTAATGAAAGGCTTGATCTGTACTGCAAAGCTCTGTTTCTCCTATCCTCTTAGACTGTCACAGATACATAACACTGATATTAGTAATTCTCATGTAAACATCATTTTCCTAAAGTGTCAGAGACTCTTTTGCCTTAAGTTGCATTAGATAACTAAATTACCTGTGTACTGTTGAGAAGAATTTACTTGAAGAGAATGAAAATAAAGAAAACTTCCAGCAACAACAGCTTTAACCATTTTCTTCCTCTTTCTTGTTTTTGGGTTTTATCTTGTGTCTTTTGTGTCTCGTATTTTCAGACCCCTGCCTTAGCATAAAATAATGGTTGGTAGGAACTTGGTGAAACTTGCTCTCATCTCCTCCTGAGAGAGAGTCTTCTTCTCATAAATTAGAAATTAAACTGGATCTCTCTTCTTTTGGAATGGTATTAATAGTTCCTGACCTTGTGTATGCTACATGTTTTAAATTACCTATTCTTGTATAAATATACTGAAAGAGCTTCTCAGAATTAATTTCTCATGACATTCAATCAATATATGACTCAAGTGCCTATCAGCCTGTTCTCTAATCACTCACCTGAGCAGCACACTATGAAATTCTTCAGCTATCTTGAGTAAGAATGCTTAAAGAATATCTCTGAAAGCTTAACATTGGGTTTGATTTTTGTTGTTTTTCGTAGTGTTAGCACTGATTGTAAGCTTATAAAAAGCATTTTAAATTTAAACAGTAAAGTCCCACTTACCTGAACAAGACTATTCAGATTACTAAAGCAAAGACTGAACATAAATATCTGCAGCTTTAAGTCTCTTTATGGTCGTCTCAACATAGATGAGCTTGCAGGATCACACCAGATTTTCTAAGTATTGTGGTAGTGGAAAATGTTTACTATACTCTGTCTTTCCTGTAAATGAACATTTTATTCATCCATCATAAGTCATTAGGTGTAGTTGGACATAAATTGTAATGTTCTAGTACACAAATGAGCATATAGATAATTGTGTGAGATCTTCAGTGCAGAGTGCAAATATGATGATGTAGCAAAGTTTAAATTAGCACGAGAAAACCACTAAACTTTCTGTGAATCCCAAGTTTATGTGCTACTAAAGCTTCCAGTTCACACATTCCCATATTTTGTGTATGCTATGCATGATATATACAAGCTACTTAGAACATTTTTCAAACTTCGAAGGATGTGTGGTTTGGACGTTTTAACTCAGTGAGGGATTGCTGCTGGGATAAATGTAGTATTCCCTGAAAGGATTAAAATCTTCTGTTGTTATTATTACAGGGTATGTACAAATTTATGTTCATTATAAACATGATTACAATTATCATCCTGTATGATCATCATTTTCTTTTCCCTTATCCAGCTCAAACATCATAGATCTCTGTCCTCTAGGGTCTGAAGTCTTTCAGATCTATATCATGACTGAAATTATGAACGTCATTTGTTCAGTCCACAAAGCAGTCTAATTTCACAAATGTAGAAAGGGAAATATTGGAAATATTTCGTTCTGGAAATAAATATGTAGGAGAGAGGTGGAGAAAAAATTGAGTCTTTAGAAAACTTAGCAGACTTGGGCTGAAGTAAGCTACAAATCACATCCCAAATGAGGCTTACATAGCAAGGAAAGTTTTACATAATCAAATTTGTAGCTAAGTCAGTATTCGGGCCCACAATGAATAAGTTGTTATCATGTCATGCTTAAATACCTGCATCATGATTGAATTTTTAATGGGTAATGGCTCTATTTTAAATCCCTTTATTATATGCACTGCATCAGTGCCAAGATTTATTCTTATTTCACTTTTTTTCGTATTCCTTTTTTCCAAAAGTGACTTCCTAATGCATAAGGCATAATATAACAGTGAAGGATGTGCCTCAAATCATTAGACTCACACATTTTCATCAGTACACATCAGTAATTTGGGGAACCAATCTAAACTGTCATGTAGGGAACAAGATTTTATATTCATTAAGCTTAGTCCAGTTCAAACATGGAGTACTACTTTATTTCTTCACTTGTTTTTCCCAGCAATGTTCAAATTCAGCAAAATTCAAATTCATATTGATGTTTAGAATTCTTCATGGACCAATGTTCAGGAATAATAACCACCGGAATTTTTATTAGTTAAAACTTGTTTCGTTTGCTGGAGTCGGTGTGTTCTTAGATTCAGCCTTTACAGCCAGCCAGGGTCAAACAGATTTCAGAGTTCCAGGCACCCCTAGACTCTTAAAGATATGAATGAGTGGCAGACTTTATCCTGATTTCACTGCCTGCACATGCAGCTCCTGCTCCCTGGGTTCTGGTTCCCACCTACCCAGGTAGGGGCTGCAGAAGGCTGGTTCAAAATACAGGAGAGGGTAGGACAGAGCAGAACTGGGGTCATCCTCCACACAATCTGACTTTCAGTAGCCTGAGTATCAGTGAGCCACAAATGCTGATAAAACACGGTAATTATTTTATAAAAGGCTAAATTGGCCAGAAGAACTTACTGTTTTTTCAAGTCTAATCGTGCCTAATGACAAAAAGTCATTTTGCTACTTAAATTGCCTTGTACTACATTAGGCGCATCAATAGGAACTTTGTCAGAGGTAAAGCTGTTAGATCAAATTGTTAATTTGTACAGATATTGAGACAACTTTGCTTACAGTACACTAACTTCTGACCAAAGAGTTTCTTCAATGTGTACACGTTATTTTAGTGTAACAGTAAGGTGTGTTAAAGCAGAGGTAAAATATACAATCCTGCACTTTAAATATCAGAGGTTACAACAGCATCCTTTTTGTGGCATATGAAATGCAGCTCTGTACCATTCTGTTGAACTTTGTCTCAAAACTTGCTGAATAGCTCTTGGTCACCACAACTTGGTTATGGTCAGTCAAAGAAAAAGGAAATATTTCTGTTAATTTTCCACCTCTTTCACCCTGTTTTTGCCACTGAATAAGTGCCAGCAAAATATTCTTTACTGGCTGTTATCTTAACAATCTGTAAACAGTTCCAGAGAAACATTTTCACAGTGTCAATCAGAGTGATAATAATCACAATAACATATACAGCTTGCTTGGAAGGTGATGATAAATTCTGAATGTCTTGAGTCATGGAGTGATAATTATCACTTCTAATGAAGAGCATCTTCTAAGATTTTGCTTGGGATGTGCAGATTAACATTCTTCTTTTGAGATTTATGAAGATCATGGATCACTTCTCTTTTTGGTTTTCTTGTCATTAATGAACTGTTTCTATATTGTTAGTATTACTGGATTGGATTATCCAGTAACATTTGCAAACTTGAAATACAAAGCCTTTTCTGAACATTTTGAACATTTCTGACTCTAATATGTCCTCATGGTCTTCATCTGCCTGAAGCTGTTGATGTGCAAGCTTTATTTCTACTTGTTACCTGCAAAGTAGTTAAAAAAAAAACCTGCAAACCAGTTTGCTTGTGAAGGAACATGAGATTTTTAGTGACTGCATTGACCAAAATGTTTTGTTAGAAAAGGAAGATAATTCTAAAGCACAGATGATTCAGAATGCCATAATTCAATCAAATTAATAACAATACTCAAAATCCTGGGTTTGCTCACCACTTTTCTCCTTATCTGAGTTACAGTGGTCAGTAAGTACTCATGCACTGCTTTTAAGTCATTGTACAGTGATAAATATTGCTCAGTAATTATATCCAATTCCATTTTTCGGGTAGCTTTTACAAATGAACTTCCTGAAGAAAAATAGCAGAGAGCGAGGTCATAATATTTTTCTCTCTTATGCTTTTTTTTAATTAATGAGGGTTTTAAAAGTATTTAAATACTTATCTGTCTGTGACCAAGAACCACTCACTTTTCAAAGAGCTTTAGAATTCTGGCCATTACTTAACAATTAGTTTATCTGATGGTTATTTATTATGGTTATTGCTTGTTAAAGGGTTTTTCTGTATTTAGTTTAGCCATATTTTTTAATGAGAACTTACAAATGTAAACAGGGAAACTTTTCTAAAAGCACCTGACTGGCTATCATTAATTCTTCTCACTTCAGATAAAGAGGCAGAATGATCTTTAGAGATTAAATAAATGGCAGCTCTTTTCCTAGTGCTCTGCAACATGTGGCTGAACTGTGAAAATTTTACATTATGTAGAAAAATTTTCCTGCCTAATGTGTGTAATTCATAGCTGTCTGAAGGTTTTAATGTGGGCAATTGTTGCTAAAGCGTATCTTCATAACTTGTCCTTGCACGGATGAATTGTGCAAAGTGAAAGGAACATGAATCTTTCTGTGAGGTCTTTTTTAAAGCAGTCTTCTCAGTTTCCTTTCAGCAAGAGCATTTATAGGATCTAGATTATACTTGGGAAGAAATTTTCAGTTCTAATTGACAGTAATTTAATTGCTGCCACAGGACATACCATTCCGTGCTTCCTGTAAGCATTGATCTGTGGTAACAGCAGTCACAGTTTTCCAGCTGTACATTGTCCTGCGGACAGGTTGGATTCAAGAGCAGGTGTTCATGTGGCAATTACAGGGGAAAACACAGCAACCAGGATGCATTTAGATGACAGGAAAAATGAGGAAATATAAATCAGTGATATAAAAAAAATAAAAATTTTTTAAAAAATTCAAAGCCTAGATACATATATTTATGATTGGTCATATGCTGTGTTGTTTCAAACTGAGATGTATAACAAAAGAAAACAAATAAACAAGTCATTCTTTATACAGAATTGTAATGACTGATGACAGAAATATCTGAGAGAAATGATACTTGAATCAGATGACTATTTGTGCTTTGCTATATTAGCTGAAGTTTTCCAGGAGAAATTCAGTGCAAGGTAACCATTTTTAAAACTACACATAGTCACCATGGGTTGGTTTTAAAAAAAAAAAATTAGAACATTCATAAAAATTAATTGGGTGTTTAAAAGTGCTATAAATGTGCAAGTACTATAATTTATTAAAAGGAACAAAAAATGTACTGGAGAGTCTTTTTAGTTTAGGCACTTTAGTAAGTCTTACATGACATGAAATACATTATGTCATTCCAGTGCTGAATAACTTAAGTGTTTCACAAATTTACCGATAGAAACTATTCTCCATTTTTACTGAGATAGTCACCTTCTCACTCAGAAATATGAAAAGGAAATTAGCTTATAATAATGAGAAATAACAAGTGTTGTCTGTATTTTTCCCTAAAACAGTGCCCACAGTCTAATTTTATTCTTTAATTTCATGGTAGCATATTCATGTAATGTATGGCATTTCATGTAATGGTAATAATGTAGAGTGTCTGACAATGTATGAATATGTAATTAACTGACTAAGAATCCCTCTCCAATTTTTTTTTGCAATAGACCATTTTTGCTCAGGAAGAGGGACATGAAGAAATGTGAAATCTATAGAAAAAATAAAAATAAGTTAGTCAGAAGCATGCAATAGATTCAGAGTTCCATTTTTTTCTACAGATATGTTCAAAACACAAGGGAAGTTTGGGACAAACAAACAAACTGGGCTTCATGGAAAAAAAGAAATTAAAACTTCTGTAGCCTGACAAAGAATTTGGTGAAAACTCTGAAGTGAACAGAAATCCTCAGAAAAAGTCAGTCATGGTATTAAATTGACTCCTACATAATAAATAGCCCTAAATTTGAGTTGAAGTATTTGTTCTCAGCTTTGGCTGCCTGAGATGGTAATTCATGGGCTTTTGTTGTCTAACCAGTCACCAGAGTGAGACAGAAGCTTCACGGAGAGTGAATTTCCCGTCTGCTGTTGCCTCCCATCCCCATGTGTACACACACACAAGGGTAGAATATCCATATTGCTGCTTGGGGGCAATGTTTTTTTCCTTTTGTGCAGCCCTGTGCAGTCCTGATGCTGCACTGGCTCACTGGAGTCAGAAATTTCCCTGTCTCACCAGCAGCTCTTAAAGCTCCTCTTGGTACTGACCTTGAGCCCTTCACACTCCCCGAAAATGAGATCCAGGAAAAGTGAAATGAGGCCAGGACTGAACTGGCTGAGCAGCTCTGGTGAGCAGCAGCTCTCAGAGAGTTTGTACCTGGCTAGCTGACATTTAGTGAAGCTCATCTGAGCCATCAAATATGGAGATGGCTCTATAAATTCTTCCTCCTTCTTTTGTATATGCTGAAGTTTTCCCTGCATAGTTCACGAATTATCTGTGTTATGTGAAAGTTCTCTTCAGGAGATCTTGGCTTAAAACAAAGTGCATTTTCATAAACTTGATAGATGTATAGAGCTTGTGTGTGTAAAGCTTCCTCAGTCTTATGGCAGATACTGAATCATTACATTAACAAGCTCTGGGTCCCATGGTAAACTGTTGTCTGATGAAACAGATAGCTCTGGTGTTCAGAGGCTGCAAAGGGCCTTAAAAGTAAAAACAATATTGACATTGACGAATAGATGAAATACTGGCCTTGCTGACTTAGTTGCTTTCAAGGTATTCTGCAGAGTTTTGCTGGAGTAGCTTCTAAACGAAGCACACAGTAGGGTTATTGAAACAAGATATTATGAGAAGTTTCTAGGACATGTTCAAAGAAAACTGAAGTACTTTTGATTTTCTTGGTGAGATCCTTCCAAAAGCATGATATAAGTGTGCTGTTATATATATAATTTATATACAATTTTGGTAAACAAAGGAGCACACATTTGTATCCAAGAATTAAAATGTACTGTTGATCTAATGCTTTAAGTGCCTAATCAAGATACCACAGTCAGTTAACTTAGTGCAATTTAAATTGTATTTACACTTATGCAAATTATCTAATTATTCCTTGTTCTTATTAACGATGCAATTTAAATAGTTTTAAGCCAGCATCTTATTATCTACCCTTTTCTCTGGTGATATGCTCCTCCCCCCGGTTTGTGTAGCTCTATTGAGTTGAGTTCTTTGCCAGCAGGAGAATGAAGTAGAGGACAAGGGTTTCTTCCTCCCAGACCTCCCTGATTACTTAGGTTTTTTAATCCTTCTCTGTAGATGCTATGATTTCCTTTTAGGGAGAGAACCATGCAACTACACCCAACAAAACAAAATGCAACAGAAAGAAAAAATCTGATAATGTTACTAAAGCTTAGAAACACAGAATGAGCAGCAGCCGATTTCCTGCAGTAATTTTGGTATTACAGCTAGGGAAAGCTAGACAATAATCTTCAGCTCTTTAAGCAAGTTGCAGGTATGGTCTGTGTTCCTTATGTATTTTTACAGATGCAGCAAAAAAAGATAGAATAAGTTCAAGACACAGCACAAGTCCCATGTCCTGATGTGTTTAATTTTTTTTATAAAAGCTGAGGTCTATTGCTAGCACTGGGCCATGCCAAACTGAGTGGTCCACAGAGCTACAATATAAATGAGTCCTTCAATCCTTAATTCCCTTGGAACTGAAACTTACACTTGTGTAAGACCCTTGCTTTAAAATGTTGTTTGGTAATCTTAATTAATAGAGCACCTTCATACTGAGGGAAATTTCCTGTTAAGGGAGTCTCAATTCCTAAAAAGAATTTCCTCTTGGCAAGGTGAACATGTGTCTGTTGAAGAAACCAGGTAGCACGTTGTATCCTTCTTCTGAGCATCTCCAGCTGTTCTTTTGGAAATTGGGTTCTTATGTCTGAGTTTTAAGTATTTTCCCTTTGGCTCTAAGCCGCAAAGTGAACCAAATTACAAGATGGATTGCTAAATTACAGTGTGCCATTTGCAGCAGAACTAAAAGCCCAAGCCTACAGCAGAATGATTGTCTGGTATGAATAGAAGTCATATCTGTATCAGAATATTGGTAGTTATTTTTATTTTCCCTTTTATTCATGTTTTGTCAGCTGTTTTGGGTTTTGTAGTGTTCTTGTATTCAGCTTTCCCCAGTTTAAGCTTTATTAACTCATCCGTTATTTTTCTGTTGTTCTTACTTCCTTTCAGCTGTTTCCAAGAAAATATGAACACAGAAACATAAGTCTAGAAAGAATTCAGGTCTCCAGCTCTCAGAAAGCTTTGAAATAAAGTTAAACATGTTTTTTTGTGTGTAAGTACCGTCAGTCTAATAAACATCTGCTACTCCAGATGATGATAAATAGATCAAGGAATGTCTTAGCTAATCAGGAAATTTAGTCAAATTTAATTTTTTTCTCAATTTTTCATTAATTTCTAGAAAATTCACTAGATGAGAAGAGTTACAGAACTGGTACGTGGATCACTGGTGGCAGTTTCTCTGTTTGCTTGTCTCAGTTTTCACCTATACCTATTCCATTTCGTTTCTAAATGTTCACTTGGGCCTAAGCTATGCCCTCACAAAAACCAGAAAAGAAACAAACCTCAGGGAATAAGTTATAAAAAAAATTAAAACATGGATGGGAAAAACCTGCCAATTCTACAGATCGAACTACAGCTAAATGCAACAATACTTATGTTTTTCCCAGGAAAGGCCTTTCTGGAGCTGCCACAGATATGAGGAATCTGATTGTTGGAAAGATACTGCTGCTTGTGTGATTCTGAGTAGCTGGAGGAGATTATCTGTAGGTAGCACAGTTCATGTCTTGAAATGTGACTCACACAATGAAAAGTTTTTTCCAGGGAAAATATTTGCTGCCTTGGTTTATTTTTGCACTGCACTTAGCATGCTTAGCACAGTAAATCTTCACATCACTGGTTCTCAAGTTAGAGTGCAGAGGACACGTAGATTTAGGAAGAAAAAATGTTTGCAGAGAATGGCAGTAACTTTCCCCCTCCTTTTGTTACACCTTTAAAAAAAAACAAAAACAAAAAAGCCCCTTGATCTGCAAAGGTGGGAAACCTCACACCAGCACAAAACTGAGGAGAAGTGTAAGTGACACACAGTGTGTGAACCACACTTCCAGTTCAGTGAAAAGGTGGTGGTGAGGGGAAGATTCATATAGGACCAGTGGGACTTCTTGAATCAGCCAAGATATTGACAGTCTACTGAATACTCAGTAAGAAGTGCTTTAAAATGAAAATGAGACAATCTTTGGCTTTTCTATTCAGGTATTTCTTAAATTAAGGTATTTCTATTAGAGATTTAAATGGTTATTTTTATATGTCAAGATAATATCAAGGAAATATGAAATACAAAGGTTATGTCCCCTATTGAAACTCTATAATTTGCAGTTTTAACAGTAATAAAGGTGTGAAAATTGTGTTCAGAATTACAGCATTTTGTCCATCTTTAAGGACTGGGAAAATGTGGTAAAGCAGACGTAACCATTCCAGTTTTGAAATAGCTTTACACTTTCTAAGAGCAAGAAGACATGTTCATGGCAATGATCTATTTCTCACTTGATATCAGCTAGTCCATTAATCCTTTACTTATGAAAGATTAGAAAATATCACTAGGACAATACTGTGTTTATGCAAGTAAAAGCCAGATGTAACAAGTCTTGTGTTTGAATCTGGATTCATGTGGCTGTCTATAGGAAGACGGAAGAAGCCTAAGGCTCAGTTTTCCAGGCAGATTCAGTGCAGTCTGTGCCATCCTTATTTCTTTTATCCAGAGATGACTACGCTACCTTAAACTTTGTTAGCATGTAAGGTAAAATACTAGGCTGTATCCTATGTCATGTCCTTTATCTTTTGATGTTGCAAACAGGCAGCAGTTTGGAAGAGGGACTGTGCTGGAGGACTATTCAAAATAAGACATATGTAAATGCATGGGCATAGTCTGAACTTAATCCCATTGTCATTGTATAAGGGCTTCTAGGAGCTTGGATCTGCTAGTTAATAATCATTGTATTTATTTATTTCATTAATTACACTTTAGGTCTTAGATGTTCATTTAATATTCATTATGTCTTTCTATTTCTTATCTTTAATGAGGCAACCTGCCAGACTAAAGAGAACGTGAAGAGCATTAGTGATACGGCAGAACAGTTGTGACAACTGAGAGGTAGGAAAAGACAGGTTGATTCAATGTTTAAAACAAAGGGAGAAAAAACAAAGAAAGTATTCGATGTCTCCTCTTTCAAAGCTTGATTTATGTAGCAGCTCATTTATTTATTCTTTTTCTTGTTTTAAATAAAAAGTGAAAAGCGGATCATCTATCCATGATAAAGCATGGTGTTCTTGTTTGATTAATAGCTCACAGTGATGTTAGAAGATGCCTAATTATTCGTCAGTGTTTGCCTCATTATGTAGAGGAACATCATCATAGCAGATAGTCTGTGAACAGAGAATGGTTTCCTTTTTGATAATTAATTCTCATGCTTCAAAATATGTAACCCAAACAGCTCTTACAGTCCTTTCACTGTAAGATTTCAGTAGACCTAATTTTGGAAGCAAACTGTTTGTTGCAAATAATGAAATGGGGTAAACAAGGTACCTGACCTAATCTTAAAAACATGACTTAAACTGATTGGTTTTCTTTGCCAGTAGCTTGTCAGAGAATTTCCATGGACTGCAGCTTTTTGAAAACCTCTTCAGCAATAATAATTCCATCTTCTTTCACTGTGCTCCTTGACATAGCAGTGAGTGCAAAGGTTATTACTACTGACAGGGCTAACTTCTGCAGTTAAATGATTGAAGTACTTTTGAGAACTACAGTTCTAGCTTAGTGAAAAACAGAAACCTTTTAGTATCAAAGTATCAGAAGAAGGGTTGTATTTCCAGTCTGGTCAAAATTGAGATAGGGAAAACTCTTGAAATAACAACTAAGAAAAGAAAATATTTGGATGGTGAAATGCAGCAACTGAGAGGAGGAACTGGATAATTGCTTCAATAATAAGTGTTCTTGACGCTTATAAAGGACCACATTCCAGCTGTAAAAAGAATAGTATTGCCAGGTGCTTTGTTATAGGAAAAAAAATTCAGGAGATATGAAGGATAATTAAAAGTTTATGGCTCCATGCTTCTAGCATTTGCACTGCTACAAATTTAAAGCCTCTTTCAGTAGACTAGAGAAACCTCGTTGTGTGTCTACGTGTTTTATCCTGTTGCACTAGAGCACAGGTAAATTCATCACTCCACAGGACAGATTTGGTGCCTCAGAACTCCAGTTCCTGTGTCAGAGAGGGCATTTTTAAAAAGAAAAATACTGATACAAAAGTTGGAAGACGTGATCAACTTCTTGATATAATATCAAATTTCAAAGAGAATAAAGAAGGTATTGCCCATGGTCTCTTTTGTATTTTGAAATCTGAGTTTCAAAGCATATTTCAAGGACTTCTCTTATTTTAATCAAAAATCCTGTACACTAGAGGAAAACAACACCACTGAATTCTTGAGGTGTAAAGGACTAACTTCAAGCTCTGTTTAGGACTTGATCATTAACCCCTGTGATGGTTAGCACACAGAATGGATAGCACATGGAATGGAAAAGAGCTACAAAAGCAGAGCACTTTCAGTTAGTCAGGAGGTTATTCAAAGATTCTGTGAGTAGATAGCCACATTCCGGTAGCTTTAGGTTAATCAAGCCTAAGGTTTGCCACACATTAGAATGTCAGTAGAATTACTCTGGGAAATAAGTGTTCAGTGTAGGGAGCTGTACCAGAATCTGATGCCACTTAAAAAGTAATTACATGAGTTCTGTGACTTCCATTTCCAGTCTTTCCAAGGACCAGTGTTACAGTCCTCTCCAAATATAAGTGCCATCCTCACAGTGGTGTTTCACAAATTCTCCAGTACAATCTGTCCTTGGCAGTTGAGAGGTTAAAACAAGCGGAATGAGAGAGAACTGTTCTCTGAAGACAACACATATTGCAAAAGTCAGTGATATATTTTGGAGGAAGAGCTCAAAGTGTGTCAAAGATAGTTACAGGCAAAACAGAGAAAATGTCAGTCTAAAGACAGGTCTCAGAATCTGCAAGGCTGTTTGTGGTGTTAAAAATATGTTACAAAAGAAAGTGCTGCTTGACAGGTCATCATTTACAATTTTTAAAAATCAATATTGTCAGGATGCAAAATTGTGACTGGGAAAGAAAGAGGATAGCATTTGTGAGTAATGTATTGATCTCAAGGAGTTTCTCTTTCATGGATTCACTTCAAAATAACCTTCTAATTGGCCTTGCAACCTGGAAGAAACCTCACAATATACTTCCCTTGGGGAGGAGTTACTGTATAAATACCTGTGTGGTAAACAGACCTGTTAAAAACAATCAAATTTTAATGCAGCAAGGTCATTCCTTTGACAGGCCTGTGCTACATAATTGTGTTCAGAGAATGATCTTTAAAGGCAGCTGTACATTTCTGCGTTATCTTACTGTACACTTATAATAGTTTCCCTGATAGATAATCCAGTTGCTCAGATTCTTGTTTGAGCTGTAGCCATAGTAACATTCAGTGAATTAGGAGTGTAAGAAAGTGCCGAAACAAGTGTGTGCATCCACAGTAAAGTCTCTGTTGTAAAAAAAATTGTCCATTCAAAACGCTTTTGCATCCTCCTCTGCCGTCCTTCTCATCCCCTGAGTGGGCAGTGTGTCCCTGAGCCCATTTGCGTGGGTCGTGTGAAGTTCAGGGCTACCAAGATGATTCTAAGAGGACATTCTTCCCAGTTTGGTTGAACTTTATTCCATCAGCCATGCTGCTGTTGTGGTAAAGCTATTCCAGGGAGCAAAATGTTCTGCAAAGTGCCATTCAAAGTGTGTTGTGTGGTTTCTTTTCATCCTCGAGGCCAGGCACTGTACTTGCAGCTCTCTGAACCCATACAGGTAGGAGGAGGACAAGCATAGGGGATCATGGCTTTTGTTTCCTTTTTGTAGAGCGCTAAGAGCTCTTTCCTGTTTAATCTGCTGGGTCATTAATTGGTTCAGTTTCTTGATCACATTCCAAATCAAGAGATTATTATATTTACATTGCAGCAAAAATAATTTCCTGTTAATTAATTTTTACTTTCCATTTAAGACTGCTTTGCTGTATATTCTTAACCAACCACCTTATCCAGCATAAGGTGATTGTATTTTATAATGTGTCCTTCCTCTGGTGAACAAAATTATTTATCCATGTATTATAGATGGTGAAATATTTGGATACAATCAGTGGAACAGAGCTATAAAAATAACACATTTCCTCACTTTTTTTCAAAGCTGATATTGGGGGGCCATTATAGATCCCCCAAAATAGGTACAGGCACATATGGGAAGAAGCAGGTCATAGGGCTTTTCAGACAGTTCCAAAACCCTTTTCTGAACACAGGCATTGTAAGAATGTGAACAGCCTGAGTATGTAAAAGATAGTTGCTTTAAAACGAGATACAAAGAAAATTCAAAGAAATAGTAATCATCTGTAAGTATTCTAGTGTTTTAAAGATTTGTTGCTTTTGGAGAGATACATTTAATTGTCATGGCTGCAAAAGACAGGCCAAAAAAAGCAGAGGTGGATACCAAGGTCTGGGGGTTTTTTATTGGTTTACTTTTGTTCATTAACCAGATAAATCAATTTATAAGGAGCAAGTGCTTAAGCTATTTCTGCCTCCTTTATAATGTATAAAATTCATTAATCATTGATTAATACCTAAAAGTGTTTAACTGATATGAAAATAAGATTTTGGTAATTTTCTTACTTTGGAGGTTTTCAGATGATGAATAATGATTAAGTCATTTAGTCTGTGGGTAAAAGGCAGCCCCGTGTTTCTCCCAGCTGGAGTCGCCTTTCTCTGAGCTAGACTGATGCAGGCACTGCAAATGAAGGAGTCTGCTGTTAGCTGTAGAAAAGACATGTTACCGTACTACAACACCATTGGGGATATCAAGAACTACCTCATATGACGGGTAGCTGGAATAAATCCATTTAAAAAAATCTTTCATTGTTTCCTTACAAGAAAAGAAAACTTGGAGCTGTGTCAGCGTTACCAGCAAATTATCAAGCTAGCCCTAGCTGCTTATGAAGTGGTTTCACTTACTGTGCTGCATTGCCGCAACCTTAAAATGAAGTGCTTCACTCCTTTTCCTGTTGAACAATCTAAAATGGAAAAGTACCTCAAGAGTTTAACGATGCTTCAGTGACATCTGTGTAAGCACTCACCACACCTAATATCTAAGTAACCTCGTGTGCTCAATTACCTGAACACTCATCTTGTTGACAAAGGCACTTCTCTGCTGGTGACAGAATGACTGGTAAGTCACAATTACCTGGGCTCAGGGAAGTGGAACAAAGAGGTGCCAGGATCTCTGCATGTCTCTATTGAATGGAGTTATAGCTGAGAAGTCTCAGCAAATCCAGTTTGCCTCACAGATTCTCGAGTCCCAGTCACTCCTTTCATGACTATATGAAAGCTCATGCACAACAAAACAGATTTGTTCAGAAAAGTTTACCTTAAGTCTGTCCTGAATGAAATCAAACTGTATTCATCTGCTCTGTTCTGCCTCCTGCTCTTAGTAATGCTGACCTTTTCAGATTGTGGCAAAAGGATGTGCATTTACTATGGAGTTTGGAGATTTTTTTCAACTTTAACAGGCTGCAGTTGAAATTGAACATCAAAATAAGGGTGCTATCTGGGAATTTATAGTTATTGATATGCAAGGAATGAACTGAACAAGGAATGAACATTCAGATACTCTCTACAGCCTTGTAGTATATCATCCAAGGACTTTGATTTGTTATTAATGTCAGAAAAAGAAACTGCATTTTAGCTTGAGTCATTGTTAATATCAGAAATAGATATTTCATTTTAGTTTGATTCAAGCCAGTTAACCCAAACATTACAGCCAAAACAAGTTCCCAAGTGTTCGGCACAAGTGTCTCCAATAAACAGCGCTGCTTCCAGATCAGCAGTAAGTTCATAGTGATCTCAGGTGATCTTAGTCTCAGGTGTGCAAAACTGTTTGGAAAGAATGGGTTATCCAGTGCTAAAATAAGATTGCTCTTAGCCAATTGCTATTAATTAGCTATGAATTTTGTTCTTATTATCAGTCTGTATCAGACATACCATATCCAATATTTTCCACACTACCAGTCTGCTTCTGGAACTTGCTGTTGTCTGGAATGGCTGTGGATCAGATGCTAAAATCTGTTTGGTAGAAAACTTCCCCATGGTTCTTCCAGGTTTACTTAGTCAGGACTAATTGGTAGAATATCTTAGCTAAATACTGGGGTAAATGTCAGTCATGGATAACTTGCATGATTGAGACAGTGTGCCCTCAGCAAATATGGGGATGACACAAAAATGGAGAAAGTGGTTGACACATCAAATGATATAGGAAGCTCTAGGTTTGGGCAAAATAAATCTCATTAAGTTCAACAAGGAGCGATAGATTCTGCACCTAGGTGAATAACCCCATGTACCAGAAAAGACGTAAACTGGCTAGCTGGTGTGATGTAAAGGACCTGCGAAGGTCATAGTGATACCAAGTGAAAAGGAGAAAGTGGTGGCCTTGTATCACCAGAAAGGCAAATTGGATTGGGCTATGCTAGGATGAGAGTAAGCAGATGAAATGAAATTACCCATTTTGCAATGTTGGTTCTGCACAGAGCTGTAATTCTGCATCCTGTTTGGGCTCTGCAGTTCAAGGACTACAGCTGCAGTCAGCTTAGCTAAGGACTGGCAGGACTATCATGGGCCAAAAGTGTGTGACCTTTGAGAAAAGGCTGGTGAACCCAGGCTTGTTTAGTCTGGCAAAGCAGCAGCTAAATGGTGATCTAAGTATCTCCCCACAGAAACTTGAATGGGAATTGCACAGATGACAATACTAAATTCCTCCTGATACTGGCAGATGATGCAATAACAACCCCAGGATGGAGCTTGGAAGATGCAGTTTGGACTTTAGAAAAGAGTTATTCACAAGAAGGGTATTGCACCAGTGGATTGGTTTATGCAGTAATAACCAGGGCACTTGTCCTTCTTGTAGTCTTTGACTTGGCTATAAACAGTGGCAGCTGACCTGGTACAGACTGTGCAACCTTTCTGTGCTCAGCTAGCACCTCCAACCAACCTTCGGCAAATAAGAAACTTGCAGGGAAACTGAAAGAAAGGAATATGGTGTACCCAAATTCACAGGCTGACCTTGTATTCTCTATTCAGACTGACTTGCTTTTATGGTAGCAGACATACAGGCAGTGAAAGTAAAAAGAATATCAGTGCACCAGAGAGGGCTATTTTGTCAATTGCAGCAGAAAACAAATAATGACTGAATAACCATAGGCCACTCAGTTTCTTTTATGCATTTTTTGTCAAGTTTAAATCAGTCATCAAAAGATTAAGCTGTTCAGGGATAAAGGTATGCTAAAGGTTTCAGAAAAAGAAAGGAGGATATCCTTGCTAATTTTACATGGGAAGACAATCCTATCTTGCAGAAAGGGACATAATAAAGTGATGGAAGTTCTTCTCACCATGAGAGCCATGGATTTTTCTACTTTTCTACTACTGTAAGTTTTTCTGGAACTAGTTTTATATAGTTCATTTTGGGAATGCCAGAACATGGAATTACATGCCTCTCAGTCACTTCAGGTTAGAAATAAATAGATTTAGTTCAGATTGTTTATCCAGGAGTTTAGCAGACTCTGTTGCTGCCCTTAATTATTTGATAATTTGCAAGTCAGTGATCCCACACAGAAATTGTTCATGCATTTGGGCAGAAATTTGAGGTTCTACAGACATGGAGAAGGGCTCTGTTACAGGCAAAGATTTGGGGTGGACTTGCCTGGCCAGCCAGAAGTGGGGCTTAACAAAAGGCTTTATTTTCTTTCTATTTTCCCTCCTTTTTCATGGTCCATACTGCTGTCAAGCACATCCTGAAGACCAGCTCTAGCTTTCACATACTCTTTTAAGTCTCCCTTAATGGCGTGTCAGTAGCCCTGGAGGAACATTCCTTGTCACATGGCACATGTTGCCATGTGGTGCTAATGTGATAATGAAATATTCTCTGTATGCATCCCAGCATGAGAGAAGAATTCCAGTTCTGCTTTTTACTACTACATGATTTTTTTCCTGACAAAGGCAGAATCCTGATTTCCAATTTATTTCTGGGCACCAAATTAAGTAAATGGGTACTCTGCTTGAGTAGATCTTTAATTATTATGACCAAGCAATTGTGTCTCTGCTATTATTTTAGACAAACTTCTTCAGACTTTAAATGAAGTCAGAAGAGGCCTATACAGAACAATTACAATGGAGAATTTGTTTACAGGCTGTCACTAGAAGAGACATAATGCTTCCCTTTATCACCACTTGTCAGAGCAGTGGCAGCCTGTAAACAGCCTGCCCATGCATTATTCTTTATTTGTCACTGCTTCTGCCAACTCTTGCCCTTGCAGGTGCCTGGCATGTGTCAAACTTATGATTCATGGATTCATTTGATCAGCACTGTAAAGAAGTGTATGATGAATTTTCTTTTAAATTACAAATTAGTTATTTGCTTTCCATGTCTAATGAAAGGGGCTTTGGCATCTTTATATGCAAAATTTACCACTGAGAGCTTACTGTAGAATTTCAATACTGGCTTCTCTCTCATGCCCAACTCTGAAAGTGAAATTTATGTAATACTACGGTATATAAATTAAACCATCCTAACTCCCTATTCTATTGTCATGGCAAATCTGTTCAGACCATTTCCTGTGGTAATAAATGGGCAGAATGTGTTGTCCTCTAGACATTTAAATGTCTTTTTATTACAGGTTGCTTTCTATTTTACACACTGCATTATAATTTCTTTCAAATAATTTGTCTAGAATTATAATTTTGTGCTAATGTTGATTCATTCATGTTTACTTGTGCAGTTGAGTGCTTACTTGTAAATGTGTGTGTATAACATATAAGGTTTGTGTGTGAGATGCTTCTTCTGAAGATAATATTGGCAACAAAATAGTTGGGATGTGTGAGAAAATGCAGTTGTACTATAGGAAATAAAGTATTTGGTGTTCTCTTCCAAGGGAAATTTACGGAGTTCTGTGAAAAGGGAGGTTTATTCTAATAAATTTGGCAAAAACAGATTAAAAAATCTAAATTTCTTAGTCCTCACAATCATTGAGATTATTTGTTAATTAAAAATGTCATTCAAAATGAAAGATATGTTTTACTATTTATGTAACTAGTAGAAAATACTACAGTTTTGTTTAAAACTACTGCTGTTCTACTGTCTCTGGCTGTTACTCTGTATTTATGTTTTATAGATTGGTAAGATTTGAAACAGTGCCACAAGAAAGTGCAGGAGAAAATAGAATATGAGAGCACTCTCACAGTGACTAAGTTTAAAAAATCATTACTTGTGGATCCGAAAGGGAATTTATTTCCTTTGAGGTATTTTCATTCTCATAACTATATTGGAGTTGATCATTGAACTTAAATGCTTTGCAATGTTTTTGTAGTTATTTGTAGTTATTGAGAATTTTTTCACAAATTAATTCCCAAAGCAGCTTCCTTGCCATATCTCAAAACAAAACATGCAGTAGGTATTGTTACAGGCCTCTATTTGACTATGTCGTGACTTTCTGTTAGGGTATTACTAACATGTAACTGGTTTATAAAATTTAGATACCTTACATATCTCTAGTAATCCATATACTTTGGGGACGGAGGCAGCACAGGGCTGACTCACCTCAACAGACCTGATCTTTTAATGTCACTTGTGTAACTAAGCTCTATAAAATTTATGAGTTATTAGTTTTGTTTTCTTCCTTACTACTTCCAGATATGTCTAAATGAGGACGCATTTAGAATTCTGTGTAAACAAGATGTGCAAATTTTATTTGTGTATTTCTGCTTTTTTGCGACTTGTTCTTTAAGCAACAAGGAGAAAATAATAAAATTATTCAGTCAGGGGACTAATTGAGTAGATGAAAACAATTTTGGGATATGTAATTCTGGCATCAAAAGATGTGCTGGATGCTTTAATGCAGTTCTTCACAAATCAGGTGACGTTCTGTTTGAAATGTGTGAAGATGTATCTGAGAGAGAGGGAAGAAGGTGGTACAAGCTTTTGTTTTTTCCACAGAATTTCAGATATTATCCTTGCCCAAAAAAAAAAAAAAAATTAAAATTTGAGAGACCTTCTTCCTGAGTTTGCAGGGAATCTGAAGCAATGAAAGAACCGTATGAACTACCATTGATTTCATGCATTTCAAGCTCCAATACAACTGATGAGAATCAAATCATATTATTCAACTCTATTGTTATTTAGCAATTGATATAAGAATAGAAAATAATGTATTGTAATTTGAGAGTTTACATCATCTCTCCCTGAAGTGTTTTCCTGAGAAGACAGGCACTCAGCTTTCAGAATTTGCTCACTGAAAGTTGTAGAAGGAATGAAATTAATTCCTTTGTATGAGACTGAGCTTCAATGAGTTAATTTGGCTCAAGACAAATGATAACAATCAGAATACATGAAAAGAGTGTGTCTGTATTAATTCATTTAAACATCAGTGGTGACCATATTCAAACTGCCTGTTGTGAGGTCCTTGCCCGAACCATTGAGACACCCAACTAGTGAAGGTCCAACTCATGTGTGCCTACAGGCAACAGATAGCCTCCCAACACCACAGACAATTTGGATTGTCCAAGGCTCCTGCTTCTCTCCATCAGAGTGTTTAGGTGCTTTCTTGGTAGCTGCTTTCACCTACAAAGAGGGAAACCCTCTAGAAACAGGGAAGAGTAAAGCAATTCTGTCTGATACGTAATGGAATTCAGAGCTGTGTAGCAGGATCCTCTGGTCACCTGGAGTCTCGTCAGTGAACCCATCTCTGAGGGTAGGCAGGTGATGATGGGGATTTGTGCTATAACCAAGGCATGCAGTGGTTGCTTCCACAGCTGGAGGGGAGTGTTCAGGCCGAGGAACCCCATTCTTTTGAGTGCCTGTCTGTACAATGGGCAGCAATGTGGTCTTGCTCTTGGTGCTGGGTCGCTATGCACTGTGCAGTGCAGACAAACTGAAGACTTGTGGATGGAAGAGGAGAAGGGTTAGGTGGCCTTAGAGAACTACAGGAAATTTCTGGTGTCTGAGGACTAGCAGAACCTGTGGTTACCTAACTGTTTCAATTTGATTTACTTTGGGAATATGTAATAACCTGTCACTTCGGAGCTTTTTCATTTTTCATGGCTATTAGATGATACGATTTGCAATACAGGAAAAAATCCAGACTGACAGCCGTAATAGACTTTCTTAGATTACCTGCAAGGTCTTTATATCTTTGTTTTTAAGGTCTATTTCCCTTCTTCTATATTCCTGCACTATGGGAATAGTCTCAATGGAGCTCATAAAAACAGAAAAACAGTTCAATAAATATACACTTTAAACAGTCTTGCCTGTGGGCACACAATGATCCAGGGCTTGAATTAACCTCAGTTCAGTCACAAAACCGAATTGTAGTTGGTACCCAAAATGAGTCAGAGTAGCACACAGGCCTTGTCCTGTGAATATGGTTGGTCATACAAAACCCGTCATTCAGGATACAGAATATCTCTTGCCATTGTTACTGTTGGAGGATTGTGTTGGGATTTTATTGAGTATGTAAACAGTGAAATGGGATGAAAATAGGGATACTTCTTTCTTTCTTATTTCAGAATTTAAATATGCATTCTACAGTCAACTACAGAGCAGAAGACAAAAACATTCTATGTTTATCTGAATGTCATTTTTTATTTTTGTTTTTGTCTCAGGCTTGGCTTTCCTCCCTTGATCTAATACATCTCTCAGGCAGTACTGTGAGCACAAACCTGTCTTTTGACTCAGGATGTCTCCAAAGTGTTGGGTCTCTCCTCCCAGAAGCCCCAACCTGTTCTGTAATACTTGCAGGCTGATGTTCCCAGTGTGCTGTGTGCCAATGTGCATCAGGATTCCTCAGTACAGAGGACGATCCCATGCAGTACTCTCCCACTAAATACACATAAATACACATCAGTGTATTTCTTCCTAATCCGCAGGTAGATTTGGAAAGTCGTATGTGTTTGTCAGCTAGCAAAATAAACAAGATGAGAAGAAACAAGAAGGGAGCTCTATTTCACTGGAACTTAATTTTATTTTCCCACAAGATCCTGTATTGTCTGCTCTGTGACTTGTTTGCTCATTGCCTTTAATTGTGTATCAGCATTATATACTCCAGGATACTACTAAATGGAAATCCTTTTGGCTAGTGTGTAATCCTTTTGCAATCTGTAATGATGTAAGGACAGGAACAAGGCCTTTGGTGTCCATAAAAGACCAAAGAATTAGTAGCTGGTGTTGGAAAAAAGCATAACCTGACAAAGCCATTTCAGTGAGACTTGGCTTGCAACGCTTAGAATCACTAAATGTAGCTTATCAATGGCGTTAATTATCAGAGACTAAGCTTTTCTCTTCCTTTTCTCCTGACAAATGAAATTATCATATTTTTCCAAAATAGTGAGTGGCAAGCTGATGTGTTATAGCAAAGACAAAAGATCAGGATTTCTGTTGTAAATATATTTAGGAGGAGGCAAAACTGTAGGATGTTATTTTGTTGTTGGGTTTTTTATGATTCTTAGTGTTGAGTTTCTTGTCAGAAGAAAAAATGTTCCCAAAGACGATGTTTCGTGATGCAAACAGAACCAGATTTGGCAGATCAGAGAACCTATCAACTACCCTACATTTGCAGCTTAATTTTATTAGGATGTCAGCTGTCTATGTGCTTTGTGCTGGTATTCAGCTATTAAGATTTTCCTTCATGTCTGTTTCCCTTGCCATTACAAATACAATCTTATCATGCTAGTTTTATTTTTAAAAATTTATTTCCATGCATAGTTCTTCATAATTAGTTGAAGTAGGAAACCGACTTGGAAAGGACACTGTTTATAAAATGACATGCCAGGATGTTTATATGGCCCTGGGCTGCAGGAGCCAGAGAATGGATGAATATCCTGCAGCTGTTTTGGCCATTATATCGTGGGTGGCAGGTTGCCAGTAGCAACTGCAGCAGAGCATCAGTGTCTTCCTCTGTGTGATAAAACAAAGAATATTTGCACTTTCTGAACCATTTCAGGAGGATTTGTGGCAGAGTTTGGAGGACTTGAAATGATAAGAGATGGAAATAGATGAGCTGCTTGCAGGCTGTATGCCAACCTGTCCTTCTGTTGACTCCTCCAGGCCTGGCACCACTGACGCTTTTTTTGCCCTTCTTTCTAGAACATTTAAAACAGAAGCTGGAGGAATACATGGTCCGTTTCACCAAGGTGAGGATTGTACGTACCAAGAAACGGGAAGGGCTCATTCGGACCAGGCTGCTGGGAGCCTCGCTGGCGAGAGGAGAAGTCTTGACATTCCTGGATTCCCATTGCGAAGTCAATGTGAATTGGCTGCCTCCCTTGCTTAGTAAGTGTATGAGCATTCATCAGCCATTAAAATCAGAACATACAACCAACAATTGTCCCACAGTAAGCAGGACTTACACTGTGTCAAAGTGTTTGGAGTTCTGCTGCAGTGTCTGAGTGTCAGTATGAGAAAGAACTCCAAGAAATGTGAGCAGCTGCATTTTTGTTTCTTGACACTAAAGAATTAGTAAGATCTTGCAGTATTGCTTTAGCTTATTATAGTTTCAATTTATTTTGTTATTACAATTACTAAATACACTACTAAATCTAGTATTATGCTATGTCCTTACTATACACCTGAAAAGTTTTGTTATGCAGGTATTGTACTGCTTCCTAGTCTTCCACATTGCATTAAAACCGTTTTTGCTGTAAATACATCCAAGGCCTCAGTTTAAATCCAATAGCAACAGCATTCACAACAGGAAGCTCAGAAAGAATGATTTGCTATTGACTGCTTTGCTGGATTCCAGCTGCAGCCAGCAGAGCTCCATTAGTTAAAGGAATGGAAAGAATCAATTGTTGTAGTCTAGGATTTCATTTCAGGAAACAATGTTCTCTTTTCTAAACACCTGACTACATGCAAAGTATATATGCTTTTCACAGTAAGTGCTTTTTGCTACTATAACCAAAGGAAATTTCTGAGTTGCCTACTAAAGAAATTTGTATTAATTTTAAAAGCCTGCTGTAAGTACACTAAAGGTTATAGTTTCACTAATTAGTGGTTATTGTTTCTTGAATTTTGTTGTTAGGACTGTTGGGCCACACAGTAAGCTGATAAAGCATTTGCAGCAAGAAGGTGTGCTGTTCTGCTAATGAGCTATCAGTAGAGGCCAAGAAAAATACTAGTAACTAGTTTCTCTTCTGATCAGTAAAAAGACAATGCACAAAATTCCAAATTTTTATCCTTTCTAGCTTCCATATCAAATTATGCATAGTCTTTCCCCTTGTCTTTGCCTTCAATCACAACATCTGCATTTTTAAAAATAACCTCTATGTCTTCATGTGAAGCACAAATGACATAAAGGGGCAGAGAGAAATGCAAGTTTCAACAAGCCTTCTGCATGCAGCCCCAACAAATAGCCTAAGTACTCTCCATATACAGCCACCTTTCCTTTGCCTTCTGATTTTGTCCTATTGCACAAAATACATTGTCACAAATTTTAAAAAAGTCTCAATAAGTTTCTCCCTCTTGTCCTCTGAAGTCTTTCATGAGGTTACAGCATTAACCCTTCAACTTTGCAAATTTAAACACGAGAAAATTGCAAGTTGCAAAAACAGTTCCTTTTCTTGCTTTCTCATCTGAAATGAATAATAATATCATTAAGGTTGGGAAAAAACTGCAGGATCACCAAGTCCAACCTTTGATTTAATATTATGACCAGTAAACAATATCACAAAGTGCCATGTCCACTTTGAACACTTCCAGTGATGGTGAGCCTACCACATCCCTGGGTGGCCTGTTCCGATGCTTGACTACTCTCTCACTGGAGAAATTTTTTGTAATATCCCATCTGAACCTCCTCTGGTGCAACTTGAGGCCAATTCCCCTTGTCCTATCACTAGAAGAGACCAACTTCCACCTCACCACAGCTTCCTTTCAGGCACTTGTAGAGAGCAATAAGGTCTTCCATAAGCCTCTTTTTCTCCAGGATAAGCACTCCCAACTCCCTCAGTTGCTCCTTATAGGACTTGTGCTCCAGACCCTTCACAGCTCCATTGCCCTTCTCTGGACACGCTCCAGACCCCCAATGTCCTCCCTGTAGTGAGGGGCCCAGAACTGAACACAGCTCTTAATGTGCAGCCCCACCAGTGCCGAGTCCAGGGGAGCAGCCACTGCCCTGGTCCTGCTGGCCCACACTATTGCTGATCCAGGCCAGGATGCCATTGGCCATCTTGGCCACCTGGGCACAGCTGGCTCATGTTCAGCCACTGTCAACAGCACCCTCAGCTCCTGTTCCTCTGGGCAGCTTTCCAGACACGCGTCTGTAAGCCTGTAGCACTGCCCAAGGGCCTCAGCCCTTGGTCCAGCCTGTCCAGATCCCTCTGTAGAACCTTCCTGCCCTCCAGCAGACTGACACTCCCATCCAACTTGATGTCATCTGCAACCTGACTGAGGGTGCACTCGATCCCCTCATCTAGATCATTGATAAAGATGTTAAAAATATACTGGCCCCAATACTGATTCCCTGGGGAGCAACACTTCAATCTTCCACCAGCTGGATTTAACTTCATTCACCAGCACTGTCTGGGCTGGCCAGCCAGCCAGTTTCTTATCCAGTGAAGAGTGCACCTGTCTAAGCTGCCAGCTTCTCCAGGAGAATGCTGTGAGAGACAGTATCAAAGGCTTTACTGAAGTCCTGGTAGACAATATCCACAGACTTTCCCCGCATCCTCTAGGCAGGTTACCTGTTCATAGAAGATTATGCTAGGCAGGCAGGACCAGACTTTCATTAGCGCATCCTGGCTCAGCCTGATGTCCTAGCCTGTGTGATCTCACTTAAGATTTTCTGTTCCATACGTCTAGTTGGATTTCACCCTGTAAAAACTGATAAAGAAATCGAATGGTGATAAAGTAATCATAATTGCAGCTAGGTTACAGTTGGGTATTGAACCCTCAGCCTCAAACCAGAAAACTGGAAAGATGAGAGCAACTTCATCAGTTCCCAGTTCTCCTTAGTTCTCGAGAAGAAAGAGATCTTTCTCATTCCACATATAGTAGGATACCAGTAGATAACCAACCAGCCAGAGGATCTAGAAATTAATCTTGAGGTATACTGAAGCCCAGAATCAAATCTGCTTTATTTTGAAAGAAAAAATAGAGCATTACATGAAGGACAAATAGAAAATGAACACACATCTCATGTATTTTCCCTGTGCCCTGTTTTTCTAAAGGGATGAGAGAACTTTCTTATGAACTTTAGATTGCAAATATTTACTATACTGAAATCCGATGACACCTGGCTGCTAAAAATAGTAACATTAATGTACGTTTTCAAGTGTTTATCTGAAGTTATACCTTGTGATTCACTGAGCACTGCATGTGACTGAAAGTCATTCAGGGAAACCACAACAGAGGACATGTTAAATGTTTATTGTTTTGTGGCTGCCCTGCTTTAGCTGTGATTGTATCTGCCATGTGTAGTGAAACATCCTCAGCAAGTACATCGTTCAGCTCTGCTCTGGACTGGCAGTCTTTGCTGAGAGGGGTAGTGGTTTCTGCTGTTCCAAACCAGGTTTTGTTCAAAATGAGACCTTGAAAGTTAGAGGATGGGGACGGAGGTGAGGAAACCAAAAGCAATCACTTAAAGATGATTCTCAGAACAATTTACATATCTAACCTATATTTTCAGAATTGACTATCAGCTTTTAGACCAAAGGAAGACTGCATTATTTCAGTATTTTTATGGTATCTAAATGCTCATCTAAATGGAGCTGAGCCACAATTGTTTTCAGTTACAGTCCTTTGTTTTGTTTTCTTAAAAATGGGTGTAAAATACCTTTATTTTCTTTAAGCTTTATTTAGTTTATTTCTTTAGCTTAAATGGGCTATAAGCTTAGGTAAGACTCTCGGAGATACTAGAGAGTTTTGACTGATGCTCACGAAGTAGGCAGCTGTAGTGATGTAGAAAGGTTGGCAAACACAGCTGTTTGTTGTCACTCCTCAGCAGAAGGAAAGATGTGACTTGGGCTCCAGCAGTTGACAGTTTAGTGCAGTGTGAAGTTACACAAATTGCAGGTAAGAAATTGTGGCAAACCAGAAAGGTGCAGGCACATATATCCTTCCTGATGTTGTTGCAGGAGCAGGAAGAGGAGAGATAGACAGTATATCATTAGTGACATAGGCTACCAGAACTATGTTTATTAAAACAGATTTTTTCCTGACCAAGAATTAAAAATATGTTATGATTTGATTATGCTTAGCAAGTTATCAAAAGACCTGCTTGTTATCCATCTTCTCAACATCTATATGATGTCTTGCTTGACAGTGGGGAAACTGAGGGTAAGACTACTTATGACAACTTGAAAGACAAGAGATAATTTGCTGAGTGACTCAAATGTCACTATCTGTAGTCACATATTTAAGTAGGACAGTAAAAATATTTGCATTGAAAAATTGCAAAAATAAGACTATTTGCAATTTGGCATTGTTGCTTTATCCAGCCCAATTTGAAACATGCACTTGAAATTAAAGAGGTACCTCTTTCTCATAAAGATAAAACTTATATTTCTGAGATATTGACTCATCCAATATTAAAAACCTCTGTTTATTGCCATATACGCTTACTCTGCTTGGTCCTAAAAGGGCTGGATTCAAATCTGTATGTATATATTGGTTAAAATTGCTAGGGAGAAAGCTCTGAGCAATGTTCCCTCCTGTTCCCAGGCTTTCCCTCCAATCTGCAAGCATTTTACATGTACAGTGATGCTTATCTGTTTGTTCTCCCCTTTAAATGAAGCATATGTGCAGTGAAATAATACATGGATATTTTCAGACCAGTAGGAATCTGTGAGATGAAGAGTAAAGGTAATGGAAGAGAAACTGTAAAGCATTTTAGCTGTGGCTTTCAGTGTCTGGCATTAGGAGCAGGTGGAGTAAAGAGCAGTGGCTGATAAAGGCAGCAGCGTGTTTGCATATCTGACTCCGTGATACCAGCACACTTGTGAAATGTAAGCTAGCCCTACAGCCTTTTCTGTTCCCTAAATTCATATTGGGGCTACATTTAGGCCTAGGTAGTATGTATGTAAAATTAATTATTTCAGGCATACTTAAAGAAGCATTGAGGCTGCAAGTTTGGTTATTCTGTCTTTTGGTGTGCACAACTACAAACACCCTGGTTTCATCAAAAGTCAAGATCTTCCTGTGGTTCCTTTTCTCTAAAATATTTTGTGGGCTGAGAAGTAAGTTCTTCAGAAAAGCACTAAAACAGGCAGGTAAGCATCATCACACTTGCAGAATTTTTGAAAATTTCAGAAATGAAGACTGGGATTGAGTTTGAGCATTGCTTAAATAAATTTCCCCCTGACTGTCTCTGCATGTGACTTCAAATCCTTTTGTGTATTTACAGACAGCAGTTTTTAAAGATGAAGAGAAGGATGCTAAAGCCTTTCAAGTCTACCTTTGACCTGCCCCAGACAAGTCAATCCCATTTAGTTTCTCTCCTCCAATCAATTTAGAAGGGGGGAATCAGAGACAGATTGTTATAAGCCCTATAACTATTAGGACAGCCATCACAAGAAAGAGATTATGTGAAAGTGACTTCATATAATGATCACAGGTAGCACTATACAGTGAATGTAATTATATTTGGCAATAGCAACAGTAATGCAGCCATTATCTCTGGTATGAATTTCCAAGAATTTTGTGAGAGCCTGTGCTTTAAATTTATTTCACTATTGCATGATAAGGTTGGAAAAACCTGCTGAACTTCCAGTCACAGTAATTTCTCACTAGCAGTCAGCATTGATCCCTGATTTGGACAGTGCATCTAAACTTAAACTACTGAGAATAAACATAAGGACTCATGTTTTGTGAAAATAATATTTTTTTCTTAATGCCAGTCCTTCAGAAGCATGGAAGCAGAATCTGTATTATTAATTTTTATATTGGTATTACCTGCTTTCCTATCTAATTGCTTAATTCACACTCAGCCCTCTGATTATTTTTAAGGTATTATCAAGCATCAGGGAAATCTAATCCTTAAAACACAAAAACAAGTTTTCCACATAGGCCGTAAAATGTACTAAATAATGTAAAGGATCTAAGCTACCATTCAGAGAAAAAGTTTTATTATACTTGGAATTTTGAGATGTCAGGTTTTTTCAAGGGTTCATAGGTAGTTTTTCACTGTCCATTCATGTCAATACAGCTACAGGTTTTCTCTGTACTTCCTCATTTCAAACCTCATTATTCTTCTGTCCAGCTCTTGATGTTGGCCTATCCTCTTTATTTGTGTTTCTTTTCAGAGAAGCTCTATAGGATTAAACAATAGGATTCACCAAAGCAGACTTAGGGCCACCTGACTGTACGCTAGAGATGGGAATTTGATTTAGCCTCACAGTTATAACCTTGTTTTTTTCTTTCTTTTGTTTTAAAGCAAAACTAAACTTCTTTGTGTAGAAAGCAGAATAATACTGTGGAGCCTTCTTTATAACTTGAAGACTGGTACAAAAAAAAGGACATGAGCTCTGTTTTGCTCTTTGTATTGGAGTTTGTCTTTAATTTGGAGCATTTGATCTCAAAGCTGATGCACACTACAGCCACAGGAGCCATGGCTGAATGGTTGCAGGGCCTGAGACTCATATTCAGGAACAAATCTCTCTCGCAGGGGCTTGCCATACACACTCCCCACAGACGAAGGAGTGTTTCTACAGTTTGCTTGCTGGCTTGTTCCACAGCTGACAGATTGGGGACATCTCAGAGTAGCAATGTGAGAGAGATACAGATGACTGGACTCCTGTGGGTCTCACAGGGATATGCTTCCCTTTAAAGAACCATAAATACTTCTAATCACGGCCCAACTGCATTAATTCTGCTTTAAATAAAGGTTTAATACAGATTTGAAAAATGAAATTATTTGGGGGGCCATAGAGCACAAAGCAAACAATCTTGAAACATCAGAAACCTGTGGGATTCACTTTGCAATAATATGATAGATGGCTTGACTAGACATGCCATTTCCTATTTTCTACTTTCATTTTTCAGACCAGATTGCACTTAACCACAAAACCATCGTGTGTCCTATGATCGATGTCATTGACCACAATCACTTTGGCTACGAGGCACAGGCGGGGGATGCCATGCGAGGAGCTTTTGACTGGGAAATGTACTACAAAAGAATCCCGATTCCTCCAGAGCTCCAGAGAGCTGATCCCAGCGACCCCTTTGAGTAAGTAGCAATAAAGGGGAGAGTGGGAACATGAAGAAGAGCAAGCAAAAAATGTAACTGTAAGCAGAATCCAAGCCCAGATATTTCCATGTAGGTCACTTTCTACTAATGAAAGGTAATAGAAGAAAACAGCTTCTGTACAGGTTTATAAAACCTGAAAACTAGGAAAAAGACCAAGGCAACAATTTGCAGAATTCACAAGCTATGCCTAGAAACACAACCTGGCTCAGTGGTTGTACATAAAAGAAACAGGCACATACTTGTAGTTAAGTATTGGCATTGGACTGCAATTACAGGTATTCTGTTTATTTCACAAAACACTTTATTTAATGTTTTATTTGCTGGAGGTTGATGTAATATATGCATCAGTAGCTGAGTCCACGTCATCCCAGCAGATGCTTTGTTTATAACTGGTGCTATGGTGCTGTAAACATAGTGCTGTAACTTAAACAAAGAGCTGCCAAACCTGAACAGGGTCAAGATGACTTGTAAATAGTTTTAGATAAGACAGCCTCTGGTCCCGGTATTGTAGAGAACAGCTCATTCACAGGAATTATCTCCTTTTCACAAAGGTAGATGCTTTTTTCTTATCTTTTTTTATAATTACTCTCATGTAAGGATCAGCTAGGATTATTCCATATCAACGGAGAAAGAACAGGGAGACAGACCTGGTTCTAATGTGGGAAAGTCTCCATGTCTCTCACGCAGGCACATCCCGGCAGGGCTGCCAGTGGGGTGGGCTCTGACACTCATTAGCCCCGCCTGAACCTCCACACTGTACATTCTGGCAGTTTGAAACTTCAGCATATTTCCCTTCCCAAAACAAAACCTGGAAACAATAGCAACAGAAAATCTGTGTCTCTGGCCCAGACTCTGCACTGTTTTGAAGTAATGACTCTAATTAATGCATAAATTGACCCTAATATCCAGGGAGTGACCAGCTCTGTATAGGGAGGAGTAGGTAACTGTGACATTTGTGAGCTTATTTTCATTATTCTGCTTGTTCCTTTTTACTTCTCTCCATCCAAGCCCTTCATCTTGCATTAGCATAAGTGCCAATGAAGTGCTTTTCATCAGGTGCCAATGTGACCACTTGTTACTGATTGAGTGGAAGCTTCAGGCAAGCCCTGCCTTAGCTTCAGATTTTTGGCAGCAGCTTAAGTTTAGGTGGCCCGCACCTAAAATCACTCCAGCCTGGAAGTTCTAAGGATGGCAGATCTGGTTTAATAAAAAATTAGTTATTAATTGAATAAACCGGAGATAACAGACAAAAGGACTTAAACAGAGTTACTTAATACACAGTATAAAACAAAGATAACTAGTTGATTACATAAAACAGTGCACAATATCAAGATACTAGATTAAAGCTAGCAAAGAACTAGTATAGATTAAGAGTCAATGTAATTTACCACCAAAATAACGATGGTGTACACAGTCCTTTCACTCAGCGCCCGGGAGAGTAACCACAAAGTAGGCATCCCAAGTTTGGGGAGAAAGCCCCACACATTTCCAAAGAATGTGCAGAAGATTTTTGCTTTGTGAAAGTTTGGTATAGCTTTTATAGTTTGCAAAGTGAAGTGTCTGTCAGAAATTCCTGCGTATCTTTCCAGATCTTGCTTCCGCAGCAAGATAGCTATTGTCAGCTGGAAGCGTTACTTACATGGTGCAGAAATAACTCACTACAAGGCAAGCTGTCCTGATTGAGTTATTTCACCAATTAGCAAGCTCTTGTGAGGGGTGAGATGCCCTGAGTTATTTCACCAGTTACAAGAAACAGATAAGCTCTTGTGAGGGGTGAGATGCCCTGCTACACCACTCCACAGCTTAGATACACTGCAATCACTTAACACTCCAGAGCTGCTAGAGCTTCCATTGCTCTAAGTTTTCTTGGCCCTCTGAGCAGTTGTAGTTTCTTGGCACTTATTGAAAGTGACCATTGTATAATTTGGTTCAGCATTCAAAGTTTGTGTAAGAGCAAAACTTTTCTGTTGTCAACCTAGCTACGGGGTTGCTTACCAGCTGTGTCACATTTGCCTTTTGTAGCATGCATCTCATAGTATCTTGTCTCAAGGAGAAGAGAGGCTTGAAGAGGAACCACTCAAAGGAAACTTTCTAGAAAGATGAGGTTCTGTGCAGTACAGAACAGATGTGGCTTTGCATGAGCTGCTGTTCCAATCAGCATGGCAGCAGTGATACCCACCTTGCCCTGCCAACGTAAGACACAGGCAGATAAATGACTTCTCAAGGAGCAACATATAGGACAATGCAGCCTGTAAATCTCTTGCACTCTGAGTAGTTGTCAGGTGGAAGGGCTTCCCAGTTCTTACATGAATCAGCGAGAGTCTTCCTTTGTTTTCCCCATAACAGGATTTGCATCAGAACAATGCAGCTGGAAAAGCAGCATTGCACATGGAACCATCACATCTGTCCCCACACATGCCAGCAGGACTGAAGGCTGGCTGAGCCAGGGACAATATGCTTGCTTAAAAGTACCCTCTGCCTAAAATGCTGAATGGGAATAGATGTGTTTTAAATAATCAGTGTGAATTTTGCTTAAGGGAGGAATTATTTTCTAATTCAAAGTCAGTACTGTTTTTCTCCTAGGGCCTTCTCTGCTGAGACCTCAAGCTTTTAAGACCTTGCTTACAACAAATACAGTAAACGTTGCAAACCACTTTACCCATCAGTAACCTAATTGACCAAGACAGCTTCTATGGAATTGAAGACACAGAAGAGTTTTCCTTTAGGTACATATACACTAAAACTAGAAATTGCTTCAGCTGGCACCATAATTATTATGCTACTATTTTGTGAGCAGTAGGGATTTTTTTTCTTAATTTAGGTTAAATATTTTACTGTTGGTATCATATTAACTCTATTTCTTGCCAGCAGAGTCAGATCTGAGGTGATCCCTAATGAACTGGAAAATTGCCAGCATTTTTAGTAAAACACCAACAAATAATGGATACAAGATCCAAAAAGTGTGCTGATGAGTTTTTCCCCTCACTTAAAATGCCAACAACGATATATGTGTGAAGCAGAAAAGGTCACATCAGCCTGAGAAATAATGTACATAAACCCAGATCAAACTACAGAAAACCTAAGAGCAGTTGTATTATCTGCATGGTACATTTGCTTTCCATCTGCACAAGATCAAAGTACTGCTGCAGCAGACACCAGCAGCGTGTTTGCAGCTGACACAACAACTGAAGTGTTGTCAGGTAGGCTCTTGGTATCACAGGAGCACAGAGCTTGCTAAGCTCCAGTGCCATATCAGCTAGTGTTCTGGAATTAATCTTTCCCCATGTTTTAATTTTGTTTGGTTGTATTCCACTGTGGTCAGTGTATGACCAGGTGCTCCCCTATTGGATGCCATCTATTTCAACACGGTCTTCCAGATCAAAATCCCTCTTGTGAAGAAGAGACATTCTCATCCATTTGTGGTGCGAATGTAGTAATGGATTATTGTTCCTATACTTGCAGTGTCTCTTGGAGTGACATCTCCATCCTTCATTATGACAGAACTTTGAGCTTCATTGCAGCTTCAGCGTTTTTCTGATGTACACTCTCACCCATTCTCAGGCCCTCTGCAGCTGTTCACAAGTAGCTTTACACCAAAATTTGGCTTGACATTTATGACTTTAGAACTGTAAAACACTCTCAAAAGCTTCCAGTGTCAAATTCAGGTACAGATGATGTACTAGCACCAACTGGGGAGTCACATGACAAATTTGTAACTGCACTTGGATCAAGTAGCATTCATCCACAAATTTTATCAGTTTGGTTCACATACAGTTTGTCATTGGCCATGCCAAATTTCCCATAGGTTTCACTGAATCAAACTAGAGCCATATAAAATGTATTTTCAGTCAAAGCTCCCATGTGAATTATTATATATTTTTCTATGCTCATTGTAGCGTGTAGGAAAGTTTAACAACTATTCCATAAATGGATTTCATGTAGCTTTTAAGATTAGCTATTTTTCTGAAAGATCTATGGGACCAATTTTCAGGATACATTGAATCCTTAGAGGCATGGAAGTTGGACTTCTCCCCTAAAAAACTCCCCCACCTTCTCATCCAGAGACTAAATCTGTGAACTCCTTGATTTCCCTTTTTCAAGTGCTACAGAAACAAAATAAGTTTTATATTCCATTCAACAGATCTGTCACAGTTGCAGATCATCACAATGACTGTAGTGATTTTTGTCTTGCAATTTGTGTACAACTACCCCAACACACTCTGAAGGGCGCTTCATGCTGTTTTCCTCTGCTGCATTTGGAGTTGTGCAAACAACTCAAATTGGTGCTCTGACGCATGGTGGGAAATTGCCAGACAATTGTGAAATCATCATTGTATCATGATGATTCTCACTGTCTTGATCCCAGGATCAGTGATCATTGGCAGAATTGGAGATGACTTGGGAAATTTTCTTCTAGTCTATAAGCAGGGAGGACCAGAGATGTTCATCTGCTTTGTTGGAAGGGTGATCTTGGCTCATCATCTCCTGCTGGTTTGCTCCTCTGTCACAGCAGAGGTTGGAGAGCATGCCCTTACAGGACACACAGGTTTGGGACATAAGAGCATGCTCCTCTGTGGTTGTTTCTTTCTGTGGTGCAGGCACTGTGGTCTCCAGCAGAGTTTGCCTAACCCAAGCAATCGCCACTTAAACTAATGGGATAACCTTGTTGCTATAATGGACTGTGATATACAGCGCGTCAGTTTGTATGATTTAGTAGCCTGTCTGAGCTAAAAGCTCTGTGGAAGTTCAAAGCAGAGGTTTGATATGCTCAGGCCTGCTGGGGATGACTGCCCTTTATTTCCTGGCAGCGCTTACATTACATCAATTCATGTTATCATATGCCTGATCTGAAAACCGGCATCAGTGTCCATTCATGCCAGCAGCAGCATACTTTTAACCAGACAAGAAAATATCAGTTCAACTCAAAAAACTGTTTGGAAGGGGCTACAGAACTCCTTGGAGCAGTTTTATGGTGGCATAACTTTCTGAGAATGCAGGAGGGAGGAAAAGGTGCAGGTGAGACCTAACAACATTGTTATTGAATTGCAACTCAAGGTGGAAAGTTTAACCAATGAGAGAAGAGTCGTGACATTTACTGGATGCCAAAACTCCTAGCACCTATCTGAGGAAGTTAGAAGTGTTTTGGTGTGTGGCCTCTCCCTACTCTCCCAGTTCTCTGCTTTCCTGTAGAGCTGTGATCTCCAGACCTCCCTGAAGAAAGACAAAGCTGAAGAGTCATGTAAATCTAGCAAAGGACTAGGACAGTGATTTTGCAAAAACTGAGCTATTCAAGCAAGCAACTTTGTAATATCTGACATTTTAGTTCCTGTACTCAGTTTCTTATTTATAATATAGAAATAAAATCACTCCACTATCACAGGGCTCTCACAGTAATAGGAGCCACTTATGTTTAATAGATGTACTTCTGGGTAAAATTTTGGCTATGCTCAAGGGATGAAATTGGGTGATCAGTACATTTTTCTTTTCCCTTGCATCACAGGCTCTCAACCTGGAATGTAATTTATGACCTTAATGTAGCTAGTTGTGTGTAAGATTAGAAGGTTACTTGTCATTTCCTGTTGAATTGCATATCTAAAATCACATTATTATTTTGCTAACTGTCATTAAGATGCTCTTTTATTTGAATTTGACATACTCTCAGAAATACTCTTTTTCTGCAGCTCCTTACTTTCAGCACTTAAATACATACTTTTTACAACATGTTAGCACAAAGAAAGTCTTTGCTAAGACTGCATTTCAAATCTGACAAGTACTTTTACAATTTTATTATCGTTTTCTGAAGTTCAGAAAGTGTTTGGACAATGATTTCTGTTCTATAGCTCCCAGTGCTTTATAGTCTATGTCTTTTATGGCTGATTTCTGCCTATAAACATATTCATAAAACCTCTCACAACCAGAAACAATCATCTATTTTTTTAAGCCTGAGTATAATCTACTGTTGTGAGCTGTGCTATAGGAATGTTTTATGCAGAGGCATTATTCTACAGTAAAGCAGTCTCCAACCAGTGTGAATTTGTCTAAGTTATGGTCTTGATTTATTGTTTTGACAAGCCATGGTCTGTAAAAGACTGCTAGTGGAGATAACAATAGTGGATATAACAATAGCTTTTACAAACTGTCACCCACCCATAGCCCCTTGAAATCTCAGAATTTTTTTCAATGAAAAATACTGACACTAACATGGAATTTGTGAGTATGCATATGCTGCTATTGAGTCATTTTCTCCTGCCTTTGATAGGATTTCAGTGTAGATGTTCTGTACAACCAGGACATTTTCTCTGAGGACCGGACCAGAATAGAGAACTCTACAGAAAGTGTAACATGTCAGAATTTAAGAAAAAAAAAATCAAGGATGAAAAGCTGTTGCTAGTTTAATTTTGATTTCCAGTCAAGGAAATCAATCACTAATTAAGTTCTACATACTAATTGAATTGGGTAGATTCAGATTTGATACACAGCCTTTCACTGAAATGGTCATAGTGGCTCATGCTGCCCAAGACAAAGAGTACTAATTTTGTTCCTAATGCCTAAACTCATATTTCAAATTTTATTTAATACTTAGGTCATCATATTTAGCATAAAAATGTAAATATCTTGAATGTAATGCTTCTAGAGCTGTTAGCCTGCTACTTCACACAAGTATTAACTTCAGAGCTTGACAGTCTATATGCCCATATGCTGGGGCAGATTCATGGAATAGGTCACCAAAACTACCAGTAATTAGAAAATTAAGTAGCTTCTGGCCATGATTTTAATATGTCTTTACATAAAAAAGACTAGGATGGTGGCCAGGAAAAATACAGAGATATGTTGCTCAGTGCATACAGGTGAGCTATTTAAAACTATCACACACTGTTGATACAGATGGCTTCACTTTCAAAATTACAAAATCATGTCGGAACAGTTTTCCATAAAGAAAAAGAAATCACCTTTTTAAAGCAATTCTTTCTATTTTTAATTTTATGTTTTTAAGCCATTTTCTCTAGAGCTTTCATGCAGAATTTGGTGACACCTATTGGCTCTAAGTAAGAGAAAACCAACACCCTTCTCTTACATTTTACAGTGTTTATCAGCATAAAGTTGGGAGCAACCTCTACATCCACTTGGTTGCTTCGGTTTATTTAAAGAATGATCTATTGCTGTCTAAAGCCCCAATCTAGTGCTGCAGTTACTTCCAACAGAAGAAAGAACAAAGACTGAACCAATTAATTTTATGGGATCACTCTGTGCCAAGCTACTTTCAAATCTGTACATTGATGCAAGTTCCACATTTGCTCATTGGCCCAAGTTTATTAACCCTCTTTAGCATCTATCCTGGGTGAGCAGCTGGGGTTGGGTGGGATGTGTGTGTGCCATTTACTCCTTGCTCTGCAGGGTCTGCAGGAATCCCACAGTATCACAGTGCTTTTCCTCCCTTGCCCATGGTTCTTTCTTCAGAGGCAATGATCAACTAAGCATGACCTAGGAGCATCTTCACCTGCCAATCTATACCTTCTGACTTTTTGTCTCTGCATGGAATAGTTATGACTGTCCAGCTAGCTTGATGTAGGACCTCCTCAGCTCTGAGGTGATGAGATTTTTCTGGCTTTCACTCTGAAAAAATCAGGCCACCAATGCAATGTGTGCTGGAAACAAGAAAAAGAAGGAGATGGGAAAGAAATTTGTGTGTAGCCTGTGTTTCAGTACTATTCTTACAGTATTCAATCAGAAACTTTCCTGCCTCACCTTTAACCCCTTCAAATTTTAAATCATGTACACTGTACAGTGGCGACAGACCTTTTAAGTACTTGAGGACTCATGTCAGTTAAGTCCATTGTTCATTTTCAAGTAAATTATATTCTTTTCTTCAGTCTCTCTTAATAAATATTGTTCTCTAGATCTCTGATGATTATCTTTGCTCTTCTGTAGATTATTTCCATTCTGAGAGCATACAGCACGAACCAAAGTCTTGCCATTGCCTAGCAGAATAGATGGGTGACTTTGCCTCTCTCAGAGACTATGTTCCTGTTTACATTTCCTTGACAGTATTGATTCATGCCAGGCTTGTGCTCTGGCATAACCTCCACATCATTTTCAGCAGAACTGATATCTAGCCAAGTGTTCATCATCCTCCTCTTGTAATTCAGATTTTACAAGTGTAAAGGCAAGGCATTTATCTTCATATCAATTTAAGTGCCATGTCCAAAAGGGTGATCTGTCTTCATTATCTGTAGATCAGTGTGATATTTTGTATCTGCACATTTGGAATTTTATCCTTTTTTCCTTTCTTTACTTCACTTCTCAAATTTGCTAAGATTTTTAAATTCTGATTAACTCTCCAATTGTTTACAGCCTATTGCAATGTTACTTGAGATTTACTTGAGGTTTGTGCAAATGGCAAGTTCTGTTCTAAATCCTGATTAAAATAATGTCTGTTTAATCCGTGCCAGAAATCAAGATATGCAAAGTTGCTGGCCTTCCAGCAATCCATTTTCTCAGCCAGAAATGCAGCATGTACTGCACTGTGGCCCTTGCAAATTTGTCAGCTTCCTGCTGAGCAAACCTTTATAAAATGGGAACAAAGAATTCCTCCACATCCTGTAGATGGCATGAGATTTGGAGCGCAACAGCAGCTTGCTCCTCAGGTCCCCTTTCCAGCCTTGAGGTCAAGATCTAGGACTTCATTGGGCACACGTTCCAATCTGATCCACGTATGCACAAAGCCCTCCACTCCATGGAGCTGCTGAATTGCACCATGCAGAAATTAATGCAACACTGAGCTGAATCAGATGCAGGACAATGTCTTCAGATGTTCTCAAGACAATTTCCGTTTTGATGTTGGATCACAGGATATCAGCAGGTTTTACATCTCTCTGACAGCAATTATGTACCTTCCATATTTCTGCAGTTTTTAACCCTGGCAGTTTATCTATGAATCAGATCCTTAATCTAGGACTTGAGTGAGAAAAAAAAAGTGAATACATATTTTGTTTACAGTCTTAGGAGAGTTCAGTGTAGGTATTGACCTGATGAGGACCTCATTCTGAATTATCACCAGACAAAGCAGCATCTGTTTCATTTTCATGTGAGTAACCAAAATATCATTATTCTAGCTGGAAGACAAGTGGTTGTCAAGAGGCAAAGGTAAATGTCTCCTGCACCCTGTGAAGTGAAAATTATGATAAACACTCTGAATTTTGCTGTGTTAGTTTATTTATAAAATGCTATGCAGGTCTCTTGATAGGCCAGGAACAAATGAGACTCAAAAAAGTTGACATTAGCTCTTCCATAAACTGCCAAGACAGCATCCTTTGTCAGGGAACAAGATTCTTGTATCAGCTTTAGTAATTTCTAAATGCACCTCTTTTGTTTGTGGGAAAACAGCACAAAAATATCTCTTCAAGTGAATTATTTGGAAAAACAACCCCTCTGATGTTTTCTAAGATGGTGTATCAGTGTTCTTTTCAGTGCTGGAGAGGCACTGTAGGCATGAAATTACAGAAGCCCATTTGCCCCCTACGGAGAATGAGATGCCTGTAAGGAGAGAGGAGATCCTACTCTCTCCCCTCTCCTTGTTCTGCAGCAGAAAGTTTAGCTGATGCTGCAGAACTTCCCTGGCTTTTTTGTGCTCGGGCAAATAACCACTCTGTTTTCCCATGAGTGCAAATGACCTGTGGATGTGCCGTGAATTGGGAGTGCAGAGATGGTGAGAAGTCAAGAGGAGCACAGTGGGAGAACAGTAACAATATTTTTCCTTTTCAAAGTGCAGAGGAACACTCAAAATACCCAAGGAAAAGGTAAACAGCAGGGAACAAAGTTTGGAGGAGTGTTTTCAGACCACTGACTAGGGAGCACTGGGCAGTGGTTTGAAGAGTCTCCCAGAGGACCCTGAAGGAGAGCAAACCCTAAACTCTCAGTCCACAGGAAATGTTTCAAGTTCCCAGATCTCTGCTTTGCGGTAGGTTTTAATGCCTAACCCATCATGTAGTGATTTTTTTGACAGAATGACAGTTTAAACAGCAAAACTGTTCAAAGCACAATCTTTGTTCTTAACTTGTTCAAAGGGCATTCGGGGAAGATGAATAGTCCTTTGCTAGTCATATATATATATATATATATAAAATTAGTTGATATAGCTTAATCATATGGGCCCTGTTATTTCAGGGGTGTTCTCCTTTGACTTCAAACCAAACAGCATAACCAAAACAAAGAAACTGAACAAATAAGCATTCATTATAATTTATAATGCCTTAATTTTTACACTTATATTGCTGCATTTGTTTGCATTTCCATTTCTGCTACATATAGGGATTTTATTATTCTATAGTGGAGTGACATTAGGAGACATGACTGTGTTTTTTGTAAATCACAAGATATTATTGTTATTGCAACCAACTTCCAGTATGAGTTCCTATAATAGCAATTTAATAGATTAATAAATTTTTAATGCCAAGACGGAGAATTATGACTGTCTTAAGGGAAGTGGTAATACTTTAAAAACATTAGCATGTGTACTGGAAGATAATAGCATGCTCATCATTTCTGTAGGCATGAAAGGACTCCAAACTTGTCCAAATGTGGGTATTAGAGTGCCTGAGACTATTTTAGTTTTTTGTACTGCCATGTTTTTTAATGTGGTGTAACAGGATACCAATCACACTTTTTAAAAATACTTGAATTTACATATCTCTGTATTAGAAAGTATGCTTTTTCGTCACCTATTTAGCTTTTTGCCTTATTACTTTCATTAATAGTTTGTTGGAAATGAAAATTTCCTAAGCTCTGCAGGCACAGCTGGCCATAGGCTGTAAGACCAGGAAGGCTGATAGATTGGCTCTAACTGCGGACAGATTTCATCTGTCTCATCTAATACTTATTAAGAAATCTAACCTCAGTTAAATTGTATTAAATTCAATTGTATCAAGGACTGCCAAATAGTTGTTTTCTGCTTTTACTGGACTTACATCTCCACCTACTGGCTGATAGGACGAAGTCCCATTAAAATGTTAGTATAAATGAAATCTGAGTAGAGCTTTTTCCTGTAAAAGCTTTTCTCATTCATTTATGGCCGCAATTTTGAGGTGAGGTTTGCTCAAAGTTGTTTAGCCACCTATATAATGAAGCCACTGATTTTAAACACGTTGACCTATGCATATTAGCTTAGGTCTTAATACTGAAAATATGACAAAATTTTTAAATCAGGAAAAAAAATCTATTTAAACCCACCTACAGATCCTTTCAGTGGGAATGCATGAGGACATCCAATAGCCAAGTACATAGTAGACTTATAGAAAATTAGTCCTGTGTAACTCAATAAATGTTAATAGCATAACAAGAATGATATCAATAGAGAAATAATTTTTAAAAAGTGAAACGGAAAAATGTCTTGTAGCAAAGCAGTCAGATGACCCATCAGGTGATTTTCAGTATTATTGCTGCATCTAGAAGGAAAAAAAAGGGGAAGGAAAGAAACCTTCCAAGGTCAGTTGAAAAGTTAACAAAAAGAACAGGCTGAAATCTGGTAACAGAAAGTTAAATGTCAAGATGGACTGATAAAGAGAGTTCCTTTCAGAATAGTGTCATCCATTGGTAGCAGTAGAGGAAGAGAAAAGCTATTTGTAGAAGATGATGACCATAGGTAACAATGACTCTCCAGTGTGATAACAGCTGTGAAAAGGGCAAATTCAATTCTGGAACTTACTTTGCTTGTAGCCTTTGGCCCTGATTACAAAATATTTCTGAATCCCAGCTGCCCCTACTCCTTTTCCTCACAAATCAGCATATCATCTCCTCGCATCCTCAGATGGATTCTGTCATGCTTCTCTTTTCTTTGAGACACTACAACTTCATCCTCATTTCCAGAAGGAGAAGGTGAGAACATTAAATAAACACAAAATTAGAGCACAGGGTGTTCTTTCATTCCTTAGTTTTCTCCAAAGATTTTGCTTTCTCTTTCTTTATTGTGGGGTATTTACCTGTGAAAGCTGATGTCATGTCCTGTCTGCCGCCACCTTAAAATCTCTTGACTGGCACTTCTACTTAATTTCCATTTAATTAGCAAGTTTCTAGCTTCAGAAAGCTTCCTACTAAAGACACATTGGTAAAATCTTATGTATTGTGAGGAATATTAGGTACACAATCTGCTTAGTAGCCATATAAAGAATAAATACAGGGCAATGCATGATGAAACTAGAAATCTGCTGCTTGGGCTGAGTAATAGTAACTCACACATACACACACCGTTGGTTTTATAGAGATCAGTTTAGATCCAGATACAGCATCAGGTGCATCTACAAAAAAGTCATATGAGCCACTTAGAATTAATTATCTTTTTCTGCAGAAGTTTCTGTTAGGCAGTGCTAGAATTCAGATGCTAAATGCTGCAGGTTTCTTTTGAATTTTTTTATTTTTTTTTTCTCTAACCATCCTTCAAATAGCTACAATAATAACATAAAATAGGAGCATGTCCTGAATGGAAAAATAGCTATTACCCAGCTGGAACAGAAATTTTCCAATAATGTGGAAGATAACTGAAAGAAAATTGAAAGGTACTTTTCTTTGTATCTGTAAATAGGCACCAGCAGAAACATTAATTTCTTAGTGAGACAATCTCTGTAGCTCTCAAGGTAGCTGATTTTTTGAATGCTTTCCTTTCACTAAAATAGAAAAGTTAATTATGAAACTTAATTAAATGAATTTGTGAATTTCTTCATGTTGTGACATTGTGGACATAATAGAAAATCAAAAGTACCCTAAGAGCAGAGCTGAAGCAGAAGGATGTGGAGTTGAACCCATAAAGCAGGAACACCAGCAGGACTAGAGGGCTTCCTGCAACTTGAGAGCAGCAGAGATGATGCCTCAGACCTCTGAAAATGCTGGTCTTTCTCGAAATTAATTGAACATACCTGAGCAGTCAGGCTGTTTAAAAATATCTCATCTGTCAGATAATTGCTGGTCTGTTGCTAAAGAGGACTCACATCCTGTTTTAATCTTCACTTCCCTGGCCTTCTTCAGCCTCTTTTCATAAAATGCAAGCTTCATATTCCTCTGGTTGTTCCTGCACAGATCTAAGTTTATTTTCACATCTCTATATTGAAAAATGCAGGCCGGATTTGTATATCATACTGCATGCAACCCTCAGCAGTTGAGCTATATCTGCTGGGAAGATCTTTACTGCTAGATCTTAAAGTTGTGTTTTCTCTTTCCAAAGCTTGTTTCTTCCATCCCTGAACAATCCAACCTTGTGTATCTCAGACACTTGGGGCAACTATTCTTGCAAAAGTTCAATGGAACCAGTCATGGCTTTGATGAGGTAATGGATATGAGGTGTATGGAAGAGCAGCGAGATGAGACGTACTTGAAAGATTCCCTGAGAACTTTGATGTTGCTTTTCCATATTTGAATCCATTTTCATTCAATAAGTATTGTCTTTTTTTTCTCTTCCATTTCTAATGAAGCCTGAAATTAACAGAGCTTTTCGTTTTCCTTATTTGCAACAATATTATTGATAGAAATAGCATAGCACTAGGAATAGTTGTTGTAAAGCTAGAGGCAGAAGTCAGAAGTGTTTTGGATAGGTCCTGTATGTTGGTAAGAGGAGTGTTGTCAGTTTTTAGTCTGTCCCAATATAACTAACATTTAATATCTCTACATTTGAATCGCTGTTTGTCTGGGGGAGAGGCAGTCTACGTGAGTCTTAGTTAAAAGTTCTTTTCACTCTGAACTCCTCGGTAGCATCACTTTACCTTAACAGAGATGCCGTTTTAATAAAAAGATGGCATAAAAACACTAATTTTCCTTTTGTGATTTAATTTTCCTATTGTCACTTGCATGTGTAATATCATGAAACAGAAAAACCCTACATTTTTAAGGATAGGACTGTAGCAGTTAATTATTCTGAAATTTCTAAAACCCATGGATGAGCACATTCTACCGGTGAGCAAGATTTTAGTAAGCAAATTTAGCAAGTTGGAAGTGTGACAGGGATTACTAGCATTTTGATATTCAAAATGCACCTTGAAATTTCTGGTGTCTTGGATATTTGCCGCTTGTTTAGATAAATTTGGTGTTAGCCATAAGGTCAGAGTCTGTTAATATTTACATTGGAGAATTCTGCCTTTCTGAGCCTTTTCGTCTCTCTCTGGGTTTTACCCCTTTAAGAATCATGTTAACAATATACACATCCTTCCAGAGATATAATAGCAATGGGAAAAGTAAACTTATGTGTCCTTAATCCATTCTTCAAAGTTAGGTAATTCAGTCTGAAGAATGCACTGTTTTGGAGATTCTCTTGTCGGGACACAGAAAATCTGTAGATGAAAACAATAGCTGGAGCAGTAGAGGCTCATCACAGTGCCAGAGGCAGGGCTGGTCACTGATGTGCTGTCAGATCTGTTAGCTAAAACAGAACTTTGGGGATTTTCATGACAGCTTTCCTTTCGGCACATGGATATTCCTTATTTCTGAATTATTCAGCATTGCTGCTGCTTAGCCAGACAGTGTCTCTGGAGCATAATTAGCTAAGCAATGGGTAAAAACAGGAAAAAAGAAATGTCCCAATTATGTATTCATTGCTTTGTGATTACTTGAATAGCAGTTTAAAATACAAGCTATAGTTCACAGGAATCTGCAAGGCAGGGCTGGGAAACTCTGGGAAAGATATCCTATCTCAGTCAAGTTAATACCAAACCTCCTACGGTATATAAAAGGGCAAAAGTTAAACCTTTCAAGACGTGTAAAAACAGACACAAACTAATGCTGATATATGACTTATCCTACATCTACTTCACTTTTAAGAGAAACAGGACAGTCCTTTTCTCCATGTGTTAAATACTTTGGTTGTTCTTTTTTCATGCCTGAACTTTTTTGGAAATTGAAATTAATGTTGTTCTTACCAAGATAACAGTGAGAATATTTGGCTAGTGTTCGATCTACTACTTTTATTGCTGGAGCTATGTTTTTCTAAAAACGGAATTATGTTTCAGGATTGGAAGCTTGGTAAGCTTTTGATTAGGTGCTTTAATATTTTTCTTATGGTAACTCAGAGTATTCCCAGTTGGTTACCTTTCAATAAAAATAGTCTGGTTTAGATGGAAGAGCACTGTCTTTCTTGAGAATGATTGGGACTCTCTAATCTATGGCAAAAGTTGCTATGAGGTGTGCAGAATACATAACCTCTGTCTTTGCATGTGGAACAAATAGGCTTTCCTGCTGCTCCTTGGTTACTGCCAAGTGAGCCCATTTGGGTTTTTCCTTTGGAAGACAGATGTTTGTGTGAGATGGCTGCTGGCTATAATGAACCCTTGTAAGTCTCTGGAAAAACAATGTGCGCCCTTCCTGGGACTAAAACAAAATTTTAAGAAACGAAGTGAGAAATTTATTTTGTTATTTCCACGTGAACTTAATTAAAAGAAATTACTTCTTGTTTCTTTGACCTTTCATGAGGAGCTTTTAAATAAGGTCTTTCTTAAAAGCCTTTATTTGCGTCACAAGTTTGAGTGTTATGAAAGCATCCTACTGAAGTAGAAAGATTGAATTGATATTGAATTTAATAAATGAAGCACAGAACAAGTGACTTGCTGGAGAGCCTTCAAAGAAGTATCCACAGAGGATCCTCACTGTTGAGGTCAAATTTTGTTACCATATCTTAGGCCTCCTTCCCCCATTTTCTCCATGTTAGCTTTCTTTATAACTTAATTAATTTAAATTAACTAGTTAATTAGCTTTTTGGCAGAAATAATTTTAATAAATAATAAAACAACAAAGCATTTCCTAAAATATTTCTGGACATATAGTTGTCATGTATAAATTTAAGGAAATAATGCAAAAATAAATTTCACCAATATTTAATGTCAACTATAATCCCTTTCACATGGTCTTCAGCTGATGGGTACAGTTTTATTATCTTAAAATCACGTGGAAAATATATTTCAGCTTTCTGTGTACAGGTCTTATAGGAAAGCAGATGGCCAGCATGATATTTACACTGAAGCAAGGAGAAAGAGCAATATCACACCAGGTGATTTGGTTGACTGATCACAACAAATACAGCTCAAATATGGAACTTCTGATCCATGAAGATAAATTTCAAAATATTATTAATGAAATAATTTTGAGATGCAAAGATGTTCAGAGAAAAGTACATGCAAATATTTTATAAGCCTAAGAACTAAACTGATTTCGACAAGGAAAGTGTTTCGAAGTTGAGATTTCTGAATGTAAATGTCAGTGTTGTTGAGAATAGATGAGAAGAATCAGAAACGCTGGCATAAAGTCAAATGTTTGTTAGAGTTCTTATGTTTTATCATTGTCAGAAGTAAGCTTGATCCCTGAGCAAAGCATCCTGGAGGACAGGCTTAAAGCCAAATTAGCCATCCATCCATATTAGTTACCTGCAGGAGTGATGTCAGAGTTGGCTCCAGGGACACTCCAGCTGGTGTTCCCCAAATGAAACACAGAGTGTCATCAGTCTGAGCACACCTTGCACACACACTCTCCTGCCCTCAAGGTGGGGTTAACACACTCTGATAATAACAGCAGCAAGCAGAGGAGGTGAGACAGGGAAAAGTAGTTTGAGATGAAGGTCGTGCCATCTGTGGCTTCCCCAGATTCTTGCAGAACTGGAGTGATTGTGTGACTGATTTCAAGCACCCAGAAACCTGCAGATCTGGGGCATCATTGCAGGTGCCAACGATTCTACTGGGTACAGTGTGACTGGAAAAGGTGGGCATATTCTTCTGGGTCTCAGAAGCTGCCAAAAATTCAGAATGCTCTCAGGAGCACTCTACCAGGTACAGCAGATACGGGGATTACCCTAGTGATTTGTAAATCTGACCTAGAGTGAGGAGGATTTATGTGGTGTGCAAGATTATATATACTTGCTATCAAGTTTTGGGACAGGCAAGAGATGGGTTTATTGACTGACTCTGGATGAGGGAAGAAGGGAAAAGAAAGAAATGATGGTAGATGTTATAGATTACTTAATCTGTGTTTAAACCACCAAATTCAGGGGCGGTTATGGTGGCATTGGGTTGATGGTTATACTAGATGGTCTTGAAGGCCCCTTCCAACTTTGATGATTCTGTGATTTTGTAATCATAAAGAAGTGAATAAGGCTCTCTTTGATCATGAATCAAACATTTGTAAAAAATACTAAATAATACTCTTTAAATGATCCAAAATTTAATAAAAATATTAATATGGCTTTGTCAGGAAGTGACACTCTCATAGAAGTTTAATTTTCATTCTTTGACGGGATGAGGTGCCATGAAACACAGGGACAAAATGAGCTCCCTGCCACCGGGTCGGGGAGAGGATACTCCTGCTGTGGGACAGTCTGTCACACTGGTGACTTGGTGCTGCCTCCCATGCTTTACAATGCCCACCTCCAAGGGCCATGGAAACTCAAAAAACCTCACTACATTCCTGAAAAAAAGTCTAGTTTTCTACCATTTGAGTGAATTCAGCAGCTTGAGGAGAATAAAGCTGTTGTTCCATGGGTATAAGATCACACACCTGCAGGCTGTAGCAGACTGGGTTAGAGGAGTGAGCAGGGAGTTCTCTCCCTCTGGTAGCAGAAAGACATTAGACATGTAAAGCCATATGAGGAACACGGCTATCAAAAATAATAGGGAGTCAGTGACTGTGGTCTCCCTTCCGAGGCTTCTGGTGTTGCCAGTACTGCTTTCTCTTAAAGTTGGTAGAGTGTGGATGCACCTTTACCATCTTTGTTTTTTATCAGATGACAGGCTGAGAAGAATTTGCTGTCAAAGAGTAGCTCTGAATGCTTTGATGCTAAACTGTGAGATTGTCTCAAATATTGATGCAGGACCCTGAGGCAAATGTCTCTACAGAATGCCATAGCCTAGTTCTGTTGAGTGTCTTCATTAATTATCTGAACAATAAATATTTGAAAAGCAAGTAAGCTGGCATTGGCAGGGGCTTACGAGTCTTTGAGAAGATGGTCAAAATCCAGTGTTGGTTGGTCCTGGCAAATTGAAGAAATAATTAGAAAGAAATAACATGAAATTCAGCATTGAAAAGCATAAATGCAAATAGCTGGTTAGTCACCACTGTGCAGGAAAGGGTGAAAGTGTATATTGTTAAATAAAGTTCAATTTTCATTGTGTGATGTGTTAATATCCATAAAAGTTGCAGGTAGATATTCCTGTCTGCCTATCTGTCAAGGGTACATTGCTGTGTCCAGATTTGACCAATATATCTGGGAACCATGGAATAGTCAGTCATTTGGAGACTCCAGATGGACTACAGAGGAGACTGAGAGGGAGGACACTGTATCTTTCTGATATGAAAAAAGTCATTAGAAAGAGGATAGTGTTGAGTTTTTCCAAGGAGAGCAGTGCAGGTTTCACAGCTGTAGCATTGTCCCTGCTTTGTTTATTTACTGAAGTTTGCAGCAGGCAAAGGCAGTCTGTGACATGGCCAAGGAGAAAACTTTGGCTGAAGTTCATTAACCCTTAATATTTTACAGAGGATTGTGTAAAACCTCAGTGGAGGTGGTAGTTTACTTGTGCACAGCTAATTTTTTTGCTATGAAAATTGCTTTTCCACAGACAAAGAACAGTGCCTAGTGATTTGTTGAAAGCTCCAGCTCAATCAAGGGACTTAATTTAGTAACTGAGATTGAGGAAGGAATGTTGTTAATTCACGGATGTACTTCATTTATGTGTTTGTTTCCTAAGAGGGAAACATAGCATAATAATTAAACCTTCTGTGATAATGTCAGTTTGCAAGGTGTACGATAACAGGGAATGTTAAACTTGAAAAAGTTTTATTTCTAAGATTTATAATACTGTGAAGCAATTCAAAGAAAAATGCACACAAAATATTCAAAGTTAATATTTGGGGCATGTGTAAAATCATATTTCAAAGGATTTTTTTAATGTAGCTTCCTAGATACTAACCCTGAAAACATTTTATTCAGTATTATAGGTGAGTATAGAAGCCCAGCTAGAGTGGTTTAGTGACTGAGGAAAGCCCTCCTCATGTATCAGTTTCTAAATAAACATCTTTTTTGAAAGAACTGATATTTCAAAGGAATATTTATATCAGCAGACAAGCCATGCACTTCCTGAAAATGGATTATTTCTGTGTTTTACTACTTACTGCAATAGATTGTATGCTGACTTCTTATTAGAGAATATATTTAAAAGATCATACATTAGTCTCCACCTAGAGTACAAATTAGCTGTATTTCATCAATAGAACTGTAGCTGGAAAACTGAGCTCAAAATCTTTCATGCAATGAAAAAAATGTTCTTGATTATATTCCTTTCTCTGAAACAGGAGCTTTTTATTACATACATTATTTGTCAAGACTGTGATACATATTTCTTGCTGCATAGTTGGCTGTTGGCTTTTGTCTTGATAATGAAATACATACACACATGCTCTGAATGTATCTTGACAGTGGAGTGAACTTCATTATTCCACAGAGATGTGAAGGAATATTGGCTCAGTTGCACAGTGTTCATCATGTGGACACCATTGCTCATGGCAATGGGAGTTTGTGGAGAATGACATTATTCATTTGGAGTTTTGCCTGGCACCCATCTTTATTATTAGTGCACAGCAAATAATGTGAGGATCTTGAAGAACTACCAGGAATGCACACATGGATCTTTTGCCCTCCTCTACTGTGTACTTTCAGAGTTGTCCAATTTACTGAAACAAAAATAGGAGGACGTTTTTCACTGTCTCCTAATTTTCTTCTTAGGCATCACTTCAGATGGTACCTGTCTGTAATGAGCATCTGTGTCCTACAGCAGACAGGGTGTGTCTTTAAAAACCCCAAACAGGTGGTGCATCTCTTGCATCCATTGCTCTCTGACTTAATAAATCCCCAAGGAAGTGAAATCAACTCTTCAAGGTGAATCCCTCCCCTGTGATACACAAAGAGGAAGGTTGCTTTGTGTGTTGCTTCTGCATGAGGATTGGAGTATGCTGAGTTTTCTCCTTGGAAAACACAGGTGTATAAAGCACTCCTAGATTAATGGGAAGGTATCCAAAGGATATTGGTACAGACAGGGTGATGTATGGAGGAAGAAAAGTGCTAATGCAGAGCATGCTGTGTCAGATTTGCTTGAAGCTGTTCTCCCTGTTCTGGAAAGAGAAGCAATGAAGACAAAATGCTGACCTCCCTGAAGCTCATTCTTCTTCTAAGAAAATGTACTTAGTCTTTCTTTCTTGCTATTATTTTTTGTCAAAAAATTGTACCTTCCAGGTAGAGCAGATTTTGGCCTCCAGGAATAGTTGCACCTGAGAGTGATTGAAATATGTTGTTAGGAATCCACTTCACCTAAACTCAAAACACAATTTAGTTGTGACCATTTCGCTTTGTTGCCTCTATGGAGAGATTAAGCCTCATCACTTAAAAACAAACTAAGTTATGAATGGAGCTCTTTTAGCAATATTTGAAAGCAGATTTTTTTTCCCTTTGGCTTGTTTGCTTTCCCACTTGCTCCTGATATTAATTGTTAATGGAATAACATCCTATGTAATTACAGTGGAAGCGTGGTTCTGCTTTTAAAGTACAGTTATGAGGAGAAAATATTTGTAGTGTTTTGTTTCATTTTGTCTTCATTTAGAAGCATAGCATTCAGAAGAATAGCATCCTGTGTATAGCTCCAGAATGAAAGCTTTGAAAGCAATTCTGACAATGCTAATAATTTCAATCTTTGACCTGCAATTCTGTGTTTCATAATGTATTTATTTGTGTTTTGTAATTTGTATTTAATTGCATGTCTAAGAAGACTCATGCATAACATTCTTCCTTTAAATCTTTCATTAGGGTTTTTTTTCTTTGCCAGCAGAACATGGCTGAATGCTACAGCAGCTGCTTTACAACCATAACTCTTCTGTCTTATTGCTGGTAATGACAGCCCACAATTTACTGTGTATATTAAGTTTGATTCTATGTTGTCATATAACTGAAGTTTTTAGGAAAATATTTTCATGAACGTAGGTCAATAAATGTCAGACTGACCTAATTACTGTTCTTCTATGGGCTCTCTTCTGCTACCTAGAGATGAGTGGTTAGAAAATGTATTCTCTAGCAAAATATTCAGATTTATTATCTTGGTCTGTATGGCATCACAGTTCTCATTTCTGTTTACCTGGTAGTGAGGGATTATTTTTATTGACAAAAGTAAGTGGCAGGAGTGAAACCTGCTGGTGAGATCCGTGCTCCCCAGTCCACACCAACTGCAGAGTAGAGCATCCCCTGAGAGTTTTTCAGGGGACCTGGCAAAGTTTCTGTGGTGGGAAGCTGGGGAATGAGCTAGGGCCGGATCAAAGCCAAGTATTCAGGGGACTCAGATCAAGAGGTCAGAAAGAAAGAAGTGACAGTTTAGACACACATCACGGGAAGATTTCTGTCCTATGGAGGTGTACAGATTTTATTCAGTCAGCACAATCTGTGCTGACCCTGGCCACCAAATAACAGATAATAATTTCAAAGATTAAGGTTAGATTACTGCAGCATAAACACAGGTGATGTAAGTTTCTGCAGGGCTAAGGTAGCATCCCATGGTGAGAAGTTTTTGGACGGATGGAACATTTTGATCCTTGGGGGAAACTGGTGATCTGAGGCCTGAAGCCCATCTATGTGCTGTCACCAAGCTGAGGTTAACAGCAGCACCTCAGCCTCTCACTGGGATTCAATTCACATCCCCAAGGACAGCCTCCACCTTTGAGGCCAAGAAGCCAGGGAAGAGTGAGGACTCATGGCCTTAAAGCAGACACTGAGTCATCTTTGAATCTGCATTTGAAGTATTTCTCAGAGAAGCTAAGAAGCCCATTGAATCAGAAGCACTGAGCACTCTTTGTGTAGTCTGTAAAACGATAACAGTATTACCAATCCCTCCTATGAATACCATCTGCCTAATGAGACAATCCGTCAGTGACCATCTAGATTATATAGGGCCCATTTGTTTGTGGTGGTGAATGTGGCCATGATGGAGAAGGTCAAGTGAAATGGCACTTTCAGTGGGGTGGGTAGCTGCCATTTCTGACAAAGACTGTTCTGATTGTTCGTGGTTAAGGATTTGCTTTTTCTGTTGTGGGTTTTTTTTGTGTTGGTTTTTGGTGGGTTTGGGGGTGGGGATTTTTGTAACCTCTTAACAATAAAGTCTCTCTAGGTTGGATTCTCTCAGCTGGTTAGATCATGTTGTTAATAATGCCAAGGTTATAGGTTTGATCCCCATATAGGCCATTTACTTGTGGGTTTCTTCCAACACAGCAGATTCTGTGATCTTCTCACCACTTAAGAATTCTTATTTCTCTTTAGCTTACCTTCATGCCAGTTCAGGATTTGATATACCTTTTTTTTTTTTTTTTATTGTGGTTTCTAATTTAATTCTGAAGTGAAAGGCCTATATCTAGCATTTTTTTTTGTAAATGGTTTCGGCATTGTTGATTGCCCAAATCAATTTCTCAAACTCTTGAGATGTTTCTTAAAATAACCATAGCACTTGTTTTATCCATATACTATTAGTCTAGATAAATATCTAGACTAATTTTTTATAGTCTAGACTATAAAATTAGTCTAGATAATTTATCTAGACTCCTGTCTTGACTTGCTTGACTGGAAGCAAGTCAAGACAGGAGTCTTGGTGTTTGAGTTAATGCAGTTACATTTCTTATACGTTATTCTTTTCAGTTCTCAATTTTTTTCTTGCAGTATATTCCTTATAGATATGTATAGGTTAGTGTGACCCCTCTTGATCCATGTGCTGTTACATGGCAGGCAGTGCTGGCACAAGAGTATCTGGGCTGTGTGAGCTTCTGGATCCCGGAGGGAAAAAGCTTGCAAGGCAGCTGCAGTCTCTGTTGGTGAGTCACCTAAAAGCCAGCTATGTACCCAGTCCAGCCTGATTCCATATCATCTCCCATTATTCTGCTTTTGAATTACTCGCAAAGGTACCCTTCTGCTTGCTTGTTCTCAGAAATGTATCCTATACCTTCCAGCTAGACAAGGATTTTAGTGTGCGACTCCTAGGGTGAAGGAGGTTGGCTATCTCACTGGTGGAGGTATTTTTCTGTGTGTGAGCACTTACACTACACACGGATTCTTGTTTCCAACTCTGAGATCAGCATGGTTTGCTCAGCGGTTTCCACTGTGGCCTGAGTAAATCAGCAGACCTCCATGGTGAATTGATTATCCATATTTGCCTTCAGAGTCAGGTGCAGAGTTCACATACATAGCTTAATTTCACTGCAATTGATAATAGACCAGAAAGTTTCATTTCTCTGGTTTTCCACAGCCTGTCCATCTTTACAACATCAAATTAAAAGCAGATGCTATCATGGGACAATCAAGTGCTCGACCTCATCAGTTTTCAGCTCCTTCACCCTCCACTGAGAAGTACTTCCCAGTGTTTTTACCGTCGGTTCTATATCTGAAAAACTGCTCTCACTGCTTCAGAGTTTTCACAAGAAAATATTCTTGTGCCTCTGATGCAGATTGGCAGAAATCTAATCCCTGCCTCCCCATTACCCTCCACAATAGGGTAACACAGCAAATTATAGAGCTTTAATAAACGGCAATGATGCATCTAAGAGAACATTTCCAGGATCCCAGAATACATTTGGCTGAATATTAACCTCTTCAGGCATAATTTTTTTTGCCTTCTTAAAACTTAATGACAATGTTCATGAAATATTTGACCACTGGCAAATGGATAACCTGCTTTTTGTAGCAATGGCACAGCTACACAAGCTTCAGTCTCCCTCCCTGCCCTCACAGAATCTTCTCAAGCTTCTGTATTAATCCTCAAAGACAGACATAAATGAAATATTAAAATTACCTTTTGTCCCTGCTTCCTGCTCGCATTTGAAGCAGTGTGTGTGCATAAGAGTAGAGTGGGGGCATTTGCTGACAGTACTATGGAAGAACTGATCAAAGGAATAACATTCATCCACATCTTCAGCTCCATGGCAGATCACGGGCATATCATTAACTGTGTGTCTCATCTACTTAGCCTAGCATGAGAGCTCTGTCTGCTCGAGTCAGAGTCGCCAGGGGCACTTTGTGGGACCCTGAAGAAAAGGCAATTCCATCAGGATGCTAGGCAGCAGTGTTTTTAGAGACTTTGCTAAAAAATCAGGAGAAGGGTATTGTAACTATACTTCCACTTATTTAAAATCTTTGTAACTCAGAAATATTCTGACCTTCACTAACTATTCAGTCTGATCTGGTGTGTGAACAGTGGCATGAACAGAAAAGAAAGCTCGCTGAAACTCCAGGTGCTATTTCCTTGCAGTGTTTCAATACTAACGCGTCTCATTTGCCCACCTAAATCGTTCAGTGTTGCACAAACAAAGCTTGAGCCTGAAATGCTGCAGGAGATCCAGAACGAGCAAAGGCTTCTCTTTTGTGTGGAGTCTGTGGTGGTGATTGTAATTCAGCTGCCTTTTTAGGCTTTCTTCAAAGTTCCCAACTGCTACAAAAATGCGCATGGTGCTGTACAGTAGCGTGTGGTATATTTATCAGAATGGCCTGTTTTCCTCACCTGTCATTCACAAAAGACCCCGAGCTGCTGCTTTTCCAGCTCACGGAGTTCACATGGAGGCAAGGCAGGCGAGAAGGATGCAGCCCCGCTGGCCCTGCTGCAGAGCAGCCCATGCAGGCTGTGCTCCTGCTGCCCTGCTCTGCTCGTGGGGCCACACTGCGAGCTCTGATGTCACCTTTGCACCTTATGTACAAAGCTGTTCTGGGGGAGCTGTGATGTCTTTAAATCTACTTTAATTTGCAATATGTGCATAATGTTTTAGAGTTCTAGAAAACACAGAGCTTTAGTAATCCAAGTAATTTAGTCAGAATCACCTGGAACTTTTGACAGCAGACTCCTGACTGATTGGATTTGTAATCATTATTCATCTAGGAATCTGCCTTGGGAGGACAAAGTCTGAATTAAAGGACTATTTTGGAAATAAGAACCTATGTTCAGGCCAGTGGTTGTGTTTCAAGAGGAATAATTTATTATCTTTAATGAAATTGAAAATTTCTCCTTGAGTTTAAACTTTGCTTATGATGCTCTACTGGGCTTAATTAAATCAATAAAGCAGAAGTAAGCCCTGGAAGATAATTCTCTGGTTTATATCTCTCTGTCTAAAGAGGGGAAGAAAACATTGGATAGTAATTCTGTTCAGATACTGCCCCCATATGTTCTGAGAGAACTTCCTCGAAGATAGTGATGGGATTTAATGAACTGTTTTTATTCATAGAATCATAGAATCAAACTGAAGCTCAGCAAAAGCCAGGAAGCGTAAAGTTCCTATTTCAGGGACAGTTGACAGTATTTTTCCTCCAATATATCTTCATTTCTACATTTAATTTTCAAAGATTATATTTTCAAGGGACAATTATGAATGCAAATAATACCCATCAATATGACAAGGTGTTAAACTGACAAAGTTGTTTTAAATTGTGTTTAGGAGTTGTTTTTGTTTTCTCCAGCAGTTCTTACTTCCTACTAACAGAGTGAAGGTTTTTTGCTGCTGTTGAACTCCACATATCCAAGATCCATCCTGCCTCATGACATGAATGCAGCTCAGCTGAAGTGGTGCTCTCAGCTGTGCTTTCTGGCTTTTGTAGCACTCAAGCCTCAGTCTTGTGAGACTGCTCATGTATTGGATTTGTCTCTCTAGTATGACTTCCAGCTGTTCATTTGCTCCTCGGTTTTATCCTTCTGAACACCTTCGACTGCAGGACATTTCCAGAAGCTTTCATTTACTTTTTGCTTCAGGATGCTCGTTTCTGCTGACCCACCTGCCTAGCTTTAGTATATCTCCTCTAACAATAATTCAGACAGGTTTCCCTTGGATTGTGAGAGGTAATTATGAGAAGGGGAAGCCTTTTCTTCAGTCTTCTGTCTATACCCAACTCACTTCTTTTACAGCTTCAATTATTTTCTATATGTGAGAGGAAAGGCTAAAAGGGCCTTATCACCCACATAAGGGCTCCTTGCTCTTTTACAATACAAATTTTTAATGAAGTTTAACAATGTGGTAAGAAAAAATAAGCATGTGTAATGAAATTACAGTGGAAACTTCTATAAACTGAAAGTCAAACATTTTTAGAGGTTTCTTTGTAGCTGTCTCTCCACAGCTTTCTGGCTCACCATTTGAAGAATAGAGTTTCATCTTAATATTTCCCAAACAAAAGTTTAGTTTAAAAATTGCATGTGAATATAGAGAGACCTGGGAGTTAATTTTAAATAATACAGCGTGGCTGCTACATGTTCCAGCACAAGGATAGTTTGAACTGGTAGTTTACATACATTCATCTAGGGTAAAAGTTGTTCAGAAGAATGGCCACTTGAGTTAAAAAAGAAAGCATAACTGCAATAGGCTGATGTAACAGAGTCAGGTTTTACTTTCTAAATGTTGGTGAATTTATAAACATTGAGATGAATCATGTTGTTCGAATGGATAAAAGGTAAAACAATGCCTTAGAGAGATACTAAAGGTAAAAGAATCGGTACATTTAAAATACATCTTAATACATTTGAATTATATTTGATTAGAGAATTAAGTATATAAAGCATTCCAGGTGTTTTTCTTTTTCTTCTGAAGAAATTCAGGAAGACTCATGCATATTCATTTCAGCTACATAAGCATCTTCTTCTATGCACAGTATAGAATCTGTCTTTAGCTGGAGCAACCTCTAAGTTTTTATTTTTGTCTATAATGTTTTATTTTCTTAACCTTCATCACTTTCTTGCCATCTGATCATCTTAATTTTAGTTTGGTTTACTTCTGTATTCATTTCCTCCAAGTGGCCAAGTCTGTCACTTAAATTAGTCATATATAAATTTTAATTTTTAGTTTTATTAGAACTTTTATCTAGGATTAGTGTCAGCTTCTGCTATTTGCTTTAAGAAGCTTTGATGCAGTGTCAGGAATCACTGCAGAGATGAGCTGGAGCAGTCACCAGTGAAACAAGGTAACTGAATTTATTCCCTGTCCTGAGGTGCCTTCATGTGGTATCACTAGGGTGAAGGGACATTTCCTGCTGAACAAGACATTGAAATTCATTTTAAAAAATGAAGAAGCCTAGCTCAAAGCTGCATTCAGTAGGTCACCGGTCATTTCTGGGGCTGCCACTGTGCCAGCAGCAACATGGCCCCTTTCTTCCTTTTCCGCTACATCCCTGATTCCACAAGGTCAGCAGGACCTAGTCCTGATTCCTCTTGCGGGCTGACATTTGCCTTGTTTTTGTATAGCATGCCAGTGGGTTTGGTTCTGAAGGTCAGTTTGTCTGATGAATCCTGCACGAGATGGACTCCCCTCTCCAGCATTCATCTGTCTCTGTTCAGTAGTTCAGCACAGAGCCTTTAATCAGCCTGGATTATACAGAGAGGTGCATAGTGCAAGATGCCATTCCCTGGATGCGATTATAATGGCCAAATTGCAGCTGTTTCGGGCAGGTGGTTCCCATCAGTTCACCCACTGTGCACGTCATCTAGCACAAGTGCTTTCCCATTTTCATTTCCCTCATTTTCTTTCCACAGGCTGTCAAAGCTTCTCTTCCATTTTCACAAATCCTTTAGTTCCACTGTATGTATCACCCTTGCAATGCAATGATTCTAAACCCTGCTATGCAGCTCACTTGTTTGCAATATACCACATTTGTTTCTAATGCAAGTAGCTTCACACTCCTTTGAAGTTCATGTCATTTTTTCTTATCTTGAAAATTCATAGGTGAGATTATCTCTTTCCTTCCTCTGCATGTTAATTGCAAGCAGTTATAAAAATCTTTGCTGGTTACAGTTTGAGCTACTGCTATGCTTCTTTTAGTGCACTTTTAGTGCTCACAACAAAAGTTTGTGAGCTATGTTTTCACGTTAAGCATTTGCCTGCCTTTTTCTCAGTCTATCTTTTTTTGCATAACAATTTTTGTGGGGTTTTGGGGGCACATTTTACACAAAATCTATTTTTTTCCTGTCTCAGCACAGCAATATTTGACCTGTTGGGCCATTTCTCAATCAGCTAGCTTTTACTTCCAATATTGTTCTTTCAGGTATAGTCAATGAGTCTCTGCAGTAATTCTCATGTGGAAGGTTTTTACAAATATTTTTAAGTTTAGCAACCTTACCCTTCCAGCTTTTCAGATGTTTTGGGAGTCTGTCCTTTTAATGTTCTGACCATAAGCACTTTACAGCCTTCCACTGTAATTACTCACATAATATTATGCTATAATAGCTCAAGTCTGATTGTTTAAGCATCTGAGTAGGACATATGAAAAAATTACTTCTACAAACATATCTTGGTACTTGACATTTCATACAGAAGCCATTAAACAAGAGATTAATTCTCCTTTGGGCTCAGTTCTTTCATCTGTGTATGTGATCTTATTGATACATAAGGATTTTTCATATCAGCCATGAGTGCAAGACTGGACTCTTGTCTTCATATTTTGGAGACAATTTAAGGCCTGTTCAGTAGTAGCTGCTTGTGGCGTGGAGTGAAATTCATGCTGTGCCAAACTCTCAGTTTCACACAGCTTATTACTAATTCCACTCTAATGAAAACCAAAAGGCCATCCTGCTTTTCCTCCTCATTGCTCTTCCTGCAAACAAACAGCAAATGTCAGAACATCTTGTGGAACAGGAATTAATGGGGCAATATTGCATTCAGTGTCTTCTCTCTTTTAAAGGAAATGCAAAAACTATGAGTTTGCTACTGTTCCAGTCATTGGGTAGTTTTGAATGTTTTGAACTTTCACATCTAAATTACAAGGGGTTTCTTTATTCAGTATTTATCACTGGAAAAACCTATCATTTCAAATATAATTTGTAAGTATTTCCAATTATTTTGCAATTTTAAGTGTCTGATTCTTTTCATCTTCCATCTGATTTACCTGTGGTGATTGCCTTCTTTATAGGCCATTCACTGTGTTGAGAGAAATGTTCAAGAAAGATATTGTATCTATGAGATTTAGAGAAATCCTGCATTTTTCCGGTGATTTCTGGGACTACATTTCTTCTGCCAGTAGTAATTTAGTTATAAGCATTCTCCATGTAATTCCATCTTTATAAAAAGGACATTGTGTTTTGATTATTTAGAACCTGAAGTCACAAAAGACATGTTGTAATTAGATTTATTTTGGTAGGAATTGAAAATGTGCTGTAGTAGTCTAATCCCCAGGGGAAGGTTTCTAATAAAATCTCCATTGAATTTATTCATATGTGGAAATACAGTCAATATTTGAGATATGAAATGTCAATAAAAGTAAAAATGCATTATCATTCGGTGTATGTTACAGTGCACAGCCTTGCCAATTTGAATATTTTTTTCACAAAGCTTTCTTTCTCAAAGCTTCTATGAGCTTTTAAAATTATAATCTCTAAAGGAAAATTAAATTAGTCTGTAAGAGTCATGAAAATTGGTAGTTTAATTTTGTTTTAAACTATCTTATAGAAGTGAAAGGAAAATTATCCATAATGTTTCTCATTACCATGAATACAAATCAGGGGATCATTTTCTAACATTCATGTGTGGGGATTCACTGGCTTCCTGATGGTAGCAGAGGCCACTCAGCTGTTTGTTTGCTATTTTATCATTTCTGCTGCCTTGGATAAAATATAGCAATACAAAAAAGTGTTAAGGCAGCAAAAATATGGCAGAATGTTCCATTAACATGATGTTCTCTTCAATAAACTTCTAACTTACACATGGATTCCTGAAATATTTACCAGTGCCAAGTTCACTGCCAAACCCTAAATTAGTGGCAAAGGGGGAAGTTTTTATTTTCTAGTTAGGACTTCAGGGATGATACCATCTGCTTCTATAGCCCCCAACAAACCACCACTAGTAATTCAAAACAAAAATGCCCCGGGGTGGAATAATTTCCCATTGGGGCTTCAGTGTTACAAGGCACTTGGCATAGGATCCAGTTTCATGTCTGCTCTCTGGTAAGGAAGCATTGCCTGGAAGCAATCCAGGTCTCCCATGCACTTGATCTTTTCTCTCTGTGACCAGCCATCAGCGCGAATGTGTTCCTCCTGGCCTCTTGCTCTACAGCTCATACAGCAATGTTGATCCGCATTGATGGAAGTGCATAGCTGGGTTGGACTTTCTTAAGCCTGTTATTTCCCCCCTGTTCAGCAGAGATGCCTTTGTATTCCCCTTCCACCACCATTTCAAGGAATCAGTGAGCAATGTTTGAATCCTGAGAGCTGTCAATGTATTTGCTGCATTAGAAATGTGGTCTTCTTGATACTGAAAAAAAAAAAAAAGAGAAAGTCCTTATTTTCCAGTACAAAATTCTTGCTTATAAATTTACAATGTGTTTTGTCAATATTCTCTAACACTAACTTTAAATATCTCCTTTGTTTCCTACATTATCTGTGAAAAAGACTGAGTTAATTGAAGTGAATTCCACATATTTATTCCTGAAATAAATGGAAACATGGGAAGCATAGCAAATTATTTGCCCATAAGTCAAATTACCACTGTGAGACACATTTGAGAAGTTTTAAATTTTTAGAAAAGCAGATGTTTAACTCCCAACAGCTTCTATTCAGCCATCCTCTGTCACCTTTCTGCCTTTCTCTAGCCAGCCCCTATGAGACTGAAATGAATTGAAACTTTTGCTAACTTTGAAATGCAAGTTACTTCACATGGAGTACTGAGACCCATTAAGTACTTTGGCAGGTTTCCAGAGTCCCTTTCTTTCTCAGTTACTTAGCAACAAACAGAACTTTGGGGGGGTGTTGGTTTTTTTGGGGTTGGTTTTGTTGGGATTTTTTTTTTTAAAGGAATTTGTGCATGACTGTCTACCATTCTCTAGATATACCACATTGCCTATTTCTCATCTAGAGTCCCTTTTTGGGTGAATAAAGGTAAATACTGTTTGGTTACACTACCGTTTGTCTATGCCTTCCATAGCTTTGCAATTCAAACACCATTCACACAAACACACCCAGAGGCACACGCAGACATGGTCCAAACATCTTCATTATTTTTTGTGTTGCTTTATTCATCCTTCAGGTCTCCTGTCATGGCTGGAGGTCTATTTGCTGTTAACCGGAAATGGTTTTGGGAGCTGGGAGGCTATGATCCAGGATTAGAAATATGGGGAGGAGAGCAGTATGAAATCTCCTTTAAGGTAAGTCATCAAGTCACCTTATCAAATACTTCCTTGCTGCTGTTATCATGATGTTTTTATTCCTATGAGCTTCTGTCTTTTAATTAAAATTAATTTAATACAATACTTTTTTCATTAGGAATTCCCACTGTGCTATAAATATATACTCCAGAAGCCATAGAAAAATCACACTGAGTGCAGTTCCCTCTGAAAATGTGGTACTTTACCACTGCCAAAGAATGAACTTCCACCTTTTTCCTTTTTTCAAGTCTTCTCCACTTACCTATGCTCAGACACTGTTTGTGCTCAAGTGTCGAGCTCAGTTCAACAAGCCAACAGAGAACTACTCCGGCAAAAAACAAAATGGCATCATTTTCTGCCCAGATCAACAAGTTTAGTCATCTCTGGGAATAGGGTCCCCTGGAGTTAGCTCAGGAAAAGGGAAATAGGAAGAGAAAGTCATAGGAAGAAATTTGCCTTTCAGTAGCAGCAGAACACTAGAGCAGCTCAGCTGCCATGAGCTGTTGTCTGCAGGCCAGCTGTTCAAATGCAGATTTTTTTTTTTAATTGCATTTAAATTATTGTAATGACATATGAAGAGTTTTCAAGTGCTCAGGTTATGTACAACCAGTTATGTTATGGTATACCCTCATATCCTGTATGGGATGTGTATTGTAGTCAGTTGCTTGGCATTTACATGTTAAGCTGAAAGTCTTGTTACTTTCTACATGTAAAACAGGCATTTGTATTAGTTTCCTGAGGACTAACATGTCTAATTTTGAAAACTGAGTTTATTTTCCACTATACCCAAGGACATAAGAATTTTACCTCATGGTCTCTACAAGCAAAGTTTTTCAAGGACTTCATAGAATTTCATTACATAGATGATTTGAGTCAAAAGTATTTATTTGTATAGTGCTTGAAAATGAAACTACAATTCAAATTTAGCTCCAGGATCTTTCCAGCCTACTTCCAAACTCTGTCAGTTTAAAGCTCTTTAAATAAATCTAGCATGTCAGCCATGACTAATATCAGATATCTTGCTGACTCTGAGTTTCAACTGCAATTAAAACAGTGCTGAGGCCATTCGGTTGAATAAAATGTACAGTGTGACCCAACACTGTGTTTCCAGGCTGTCTTTACAGGGGTTACCAAGAACAGCAAAATGTTTTGCATTAACTGGCTTATGCTCGTGTTTCTTCAAATCATTTTTATACCTCAGCAAAATGAAACAGGAAGGCAGGGGAAACCCAATAGCTAGACCATATGTTTAGAATATATTGATTTACCTTCTGTCCATTTAGGTTGTTTCAGAGGCAAATATAAGTAGTTACTTGTAGCTGTCACAATGGTCTCTGACAGATTACCCATGATTTTACTATCCTATTTCATATATTTCTTATATTCGTCATCACAAAGAATATACTTGTTGTGCTCTCCAGACTTTGTATAGAAACCATGGTAACAGAACTGGAAATTGAGATGCCAGATTGTCCCAGTGTGTTTTCTTCAAGTGAGAGATTTTTTTTTTAAGGCAGCTGTGTCACACTGGGTCTCATTTTAGTCCTATCTCCGGATCTATTTCATTAGTATATAATGACATTAGGGTCCCTGTCCTTTCTTACTAGTATTAAAAGAAGAAAAAAATAGTCTTTAGAAATGACTGACAAATAAGAGTAAATTCCTTTGAAAGAATTTAAGAAATGTAAATTTTAAAAAGAATATTGCTTTTTGGTTTTGATAACAAAAAATTGGAAAAAAATTACAGAGGTGGAAGAGAGAAGAAAAAGGACTGGGGTTGATTATGTCAGAATCTCCACTATCAGCTTGGGAAAGATTTCTGCTTCAGCCGTTTCTACTGTAGCTATAGATTCAGTTATCTTAAAACTTATTTAAATGAGGACAAATTAGCCAGACAGTTCAATTCACCAGATTTGTTTACAAAACTTGGTAAGATGATGGACTTGCAAACTGTTACAAAGTCAGTGAAAGTTAGTGAAAAAGCCAGACAACCAGACTGGTTCAGTCTCCTTGGCTTCATTGAGTGAATCTGAAACGACAGTTTACTCTTTCTTAGACCGTCCACATCTATGGCCTGTGGAAGTGTTATCAGATGGGTGCCCTGTGTTGCTGCCATGTCTTATATTAATTTGCTTGGCAAATAATTATTTGGACTATTCTGGATGGTGATACAGCCACAAACTGTGTCTCAAAATGTGACGTCTTCATTAAATAGTTTCTTAGATTTGTTTTTACTTAAGAAAGTGTTCCGGATTTTTTTTTTCTTTTTTTTTTGGCAGCATCAGGATCAATTCTTTAATTAAAAAGATGTATGACATCTTGCTGACAATGTTTTTCGGTGCGTGCTAGACTTGTGAAAGCTGGCAAAGCACTGGAATTCACCTGATTAAGAGCATAACAATACAAGGAAAGCTACTATTTGGGAAATCCTAAATTTAAATCTGTTAGGCACAGTTTATGTAGTAATCACCACAACACAGAGTAGCAAAAGGTACTAATTTCCTGTGTTTCCTGAAGATCCTGGTGGTTGACCTTGGCTCTATGCCAGGTACCCCGCAAGGCTTCTCTATCAGCCCCCTCTTCACTTGAATAAGGGAAAGAAAATATAACAAAAGCTTCATGGATCAAGATAAGGAGAGGGAGACATCACTCACCAGTTACCATCATGGGCAAAGCTGACCTGACCTGGCGAAAAAATACTTTATTACCAATCAAATCAGAGTCAGCCAATGACAAATAAGCTAAATCTTAAAACCACCTTCCCCCTACCCGTCCCTTCTTTTCTAGCTCAGCTTCAGTCCCTATTTTCTCTACCTCCTAACTCTCAGGGGAACAGGAAACAAGGGCTACAGTCAGTTCATCACACATTTTCTCTGCTGCTCCTTTCTCCTCAGGGGGAGGACTCCTCACGCTCTTTGCCTGCTCCAGCATGAGGTCCTCCAGGGGCTGCAGGTGGATTTCTGTGATCTCTGCACCACCATGAACTTTTCAGGGGCTGCAGGGGCACAGCTGCCTCACTGGTTTTCACCACGGGCTGCAAGGGAATCTCTGCTCCAGCACCTGGAGCACCTCCTCCCCCTCCTTCTTTCCCTGACGTTGATGTCTGCAGAGCTGGTGCTCTCACATATTCTCACTCTTCTCTCTGGCTAAAATTGCAAAGTGACTTTCCCCTCTTCTTAAATCTGTTATCCCAGAGGCACTACTGCCATTGCTGATGGCTTTGGACTGCAGCATGTCCATCCTGGACCTGGCTGCCATTGGCCCTATTTAACCCGAGGGAGGCTTCTGGCAGCTTCTCACAGAAGCCACCCCTGTAGCCCCCCTGCTACCAAAACCTGGCCATGCAAAGCCAATACAATCCTTTGCACTGGACATTCCTTAGGCATTGTAAATCATACCTTAACAAAAAATGCTAATGCTGATCCCCTAGCCTCTTGAAGGTAGTCACATATATCTACAGTGGTTTTATCCTTATCCATGCCATCTTCCAAATGCTCTTCATCTGTTTTCCAAAACACACCTACAAGTTCATTAATCCCTTTCTTTATCATCATTATCATCATAATAATTATTAATTCCCTCCACAGCTATCAATCTTGGCAGGAGATAGGGAGTGGAGGAGCATTACTACTTGTCAGTGCAGTTGTAATCTATATGAAGGACTGACAAATGTGGAATATTGCCAATTTTCTCAGAATTTTAGAGGTGCTGTTGAGTATTGTTGAAATACCTACAATGAGCAGTTCCCAGTATACATGGTATGGTTTTAATATTTCCTGCCAGGAAATCCCACTGCACGTCCAGTAAATGGTCTTGCAATTTGTGAACCCATTGACTGTAGATTTGCAGTCAGTGATCCTATTTTTCAATTTTTTTTCATTTAGCTGAAAATTCTCACTGCATGTAAAAGTTCACAGGAAAATATTGTTCTTTCTCCTTTTCTATAACTGCCAAATCTGTTCTTTTGACTTATAGTTCAAGACGAGCGACTGAAAAATCCCATAAAATTTTTATATTCTTATTTTCTGCAACTTTTTCCACCCCACTGTTGTAATACATTTCTCCTGTTTGTAGTCTATCCCTCTTGCGCCATATGAAGAGCACCAAGTTGTCACCTTTGTGAAATACTTTATATTCGTCTTCTACCAGTTTACTGTTTGTATTTTCCATTCATTTCAATTTCTCCCACTGTTGTCTGTCTTGTTACTCTCAGCAGCAGTATATTTCTTAATTAGTTTTGAAGTCTGATCCAAAGACCATTCAGTACCCTCTAAATCCTTTGCATAATTTGCTGTATGTTTCTGTTCCTTTTCCCCAGTGACACATCCTCCACTGCTCAAAAATCATGAGTCTCTTACTACAGTAATTATGATTACAGTGTAGCATATGGATTGGAGTCTCAGTCTTGCATGCACAGTATTTACATTTTCCAGACAGTCTCCAGGCTGGATAACTCATAAACCAGAGAGATAAGGTGGGAGAACTGCAAGAGAAGGCAGAATTCAATTTAAAAGACGAAGAAGTGATGTGAAAAGAGAGTGATTCACCCAAAATCCCACAGGAGCTGTAGAACAGAGTCAAAAAAATGCATCTGTGACATCTAAACTCTAGTCAGGAACAAAGCCACATAACCACAGCTTAATTTCTTTTAAAGCTTGTGTTAACGCCTGTCTTTTGCTTTCAACCATCCCTATAAAGTGTTTTGCAACATTCTGTTGGAAGGAGCCATATAAAGATAGATTGTGAGATAGTCTCTAGTTGACACATAAACTATTCTTTTGATCTTTCCTAGCTGGAATTGCATTATTTTGGTTTCGTCTTTGTTTTTTATACCTCAGCTGCAGACCAGATTCATCGCTTTTGTAAGAAGGAGACATTAACGATCCTGAGAGTTTCATTGCTTCTGATATAATTTTGCCAAATGTCCCACACCACCTGAATTCCTTTCATGGTACACTAGAGGTCTGTAATACTTAACACAGAAGTAATTCTCAAATTTCTTGCATTTAGTGCATGTGACATAAAAATGCACATTTTAAAGACAAAGTTGCTAGAATTTATCTTCTCAGGAAAATATAAAAAATGCTTTTAATACCACTCTGAAGCTGAAAGATAAACAGGAACAGCTGCTAAATGTCCTTCAAGGCATCCCAAGATTCATTTCAATTATCCTGCACAGCATACCTCAGGTGCAGCACAGCATTTTCAGGTTTTATATCTATCATATATAAGCCTAACACAGTGTTATTTCCTCCCACTTATTATTGTCTCAGCACATCTGACTGGGTTTTTTCCTAATTCCTTTTCTCTTTTTTTTTTTTTTTTTAACTGATATGCTACCACTTTAGAGGAAATACAATATATGTCTACTGCAGCTCTCATTGCCTCAGTGAAAGTAATACTGGCCTATATATATATAGATATATATATAATTTCTGCTTTCTTGTCTTTTAAATTTGTTCTGGGGCTGAACTTTGAGTCAAACTGCTATGCTATTCATTCTTTAAAGGCTAAGAAGCCTTGATTAATCACTGTAATAACTTGTCTAGCCTTTGAAATGACACCTTCATTTCAAAAAATAATAACAAATCGTAAACATAGGTCTGTGCTTTCATTGGTGCACTGGGTTGTTTGAAGACAGCCACAGGGAGGAAATTCCCTCTAAAAAAAAGTACAAGTGATGTAACATACAAAGGAAATATTGTTAGGAAAGTGAATAACATTATTTTAATGCTTTTGTTTTTATGATATTTTACTATGTTTATGAACATGTTTTCCAATGAATTAGCTGGCATGAGATGAAACAGGTGAGGATTTCAAGGTTTATTTAAGAGGCAAATTTTCCAAATGTTTTTTTTTTAAAGGAAAATGATCCTCATGTCCACAAGGCATGACTACATGCAAGATTGCTCTGCGCAGTAATGAGCTATTTTGGAATGGAGGCAGAGCATTCATTTGGGTCTCCATTCCCAATCCATCAGTAAATTTCCTCCCTGGGAAGAGCTGTTCTCACTAGGAGAGCAGATGACATGTCCAGAAGCACCTACACAGAGCTCCTATGCCTTAGTCCATTCTGTGATGGGAAGTACTAAGCAACAGCTTCTGGAGTAGCTCTCAGCTCTACCTGACTGCACATTGGTGTCCATGGAATTTAAGGACAAAGCCCCACATTCACTGGTTTCAAGCCTTCCTTAGAGATTTACATTAGTGTACTTAGGTTTGTCCTGTAATGAGGTTAGATCCTCAAGTATTTCATTATCAGGTCTCAATTGGATGCCATCGCTAACTGCTAAGGGACTGTGAGGGCTGACACACAAATTATCCATAAGAAGCAGCTACCTAAATCGTTTTGTAATTCCAGCCTTCTCTCTAACCCCTATTCTCCCCATTCACAGTCAGTGAGGGGCTGAATTCCAGGACTAGGCAGATACACCCACTATAACACAAACAGGCAAGCACAGTGAAAGTGGCCAAACTTAAAGCCCCTTCCAGCCCAAACTGTTCTATTCTAGTCTAGTCTAGTCTAAAAATATTACTTTTAACATACTCTGCTTTTGCATAGCAAGATTCTGGGTGGGAGAGTCTGCCATGTTACCACTTTGCAGTTACCAGCATGCCAAGAAGGCCACCATGACTGTGGGAAGGGTCAGCACAGAACAACGTGTTATTTTCACATATGCATTAGTTAAAATGCATTTTTTTCACTTCATTGTTTACAGGAATCATTCTTTCACCTGCTTTCTGTCTGCTTTCCAGGTGTGGATGTGTGGAGGTGGCATGTATGATGTTCCATGCTCCCGAGTTGGACATATCTACAGGAAGTATGTCCCATATAAAGTCCCTTCTGGAACCAGCCTAGCACGGGTGAGTAATTGGGCCTTGCTGTTTTTCATTTTCATTCATTATCAGTCTCTTCATTCCTTATGAACCAGTTTCCAGTAAACTATTAAAATGGAAGATGAATGTTTCTTTATTTTCCTGAAATGAGATGTGCAATTACTGCAGTTATTGTGCCTTTCAGACATAAGATTGCCAAAAATAAAATGGAAGCTTAAAATTACAGGGTTGGACGTCTCAGCACAGAAGCACGTTTCATGCTGATTCAAAAGAACCTAGGAATAACCTAAGGCTTGTGGTTCTCAAATTGCGTAGTATTGTCAGTCATCGTTTTTATAAGCAGGACCAATTTGAATGCACATTTTCTTATCAGTCAGCAGAACAGGCAGAATCTCATGGAAGGGATATTTTCTGAAGGAAAAGGACTGGGTAAAAATTATTTGAGTGACTGACTGATTATTGTGTAAAATCTGGTTGTGGAATACAGCCAGCTTTGGAGCTGTGAGAGTGAGAAATTACAAGACCTCTAGACATTTCTCAAAGACTACTGAACATATCCATATCCATGAGGGGCTTTTTGCTCAAGAGAAAATGTTCTGTAACTTTGTGGAGATGTTCACAGGATATGAAAAGATGGGAGATGAAGGGCACAAATGTAGCTTCCAGGAAAATACTAGTATTTATTCATGCTTCAGTTTAATCTTTTCTGGTTTAGAGGATTTTTTTTTTAAATAAAATTGCATTAATATTAAAGTCTGCATATTGCCATAGGGTAATATTTTATGAATCATAGTTTTTTCTCAATAATGAAAATGTGGTATGAATAAAAGAATGAATTTCTTGCTTTAAGGGAGCGATATCCTTGGTTTCAGCACCACAGGATAAGACTTGCTGTACTAACTGCAGTAGAAAAAAGAGGCTGTCTGTGCTGCCTGCCTGACAGCTGGCTAGACAGAAAGAAGGATTTGCCTTAACAGAGCATCAGTGCAGACACTGTGACGCACAGTTCAGTAATGGGATTAGTGGTGGGGACAAAAACTGTATTGACTAAATTGTGAGATTAATATCTTCCCCAGTATAGTTCTGTGTCCTGTCAGAGTTGCCCCATCCAGATTTTTGAATTGCCTGAATTAAACTGCTTTGTTTATAGTATTCCCTACAAAAATCACACAATTAGAAATAAGAAATTCAAACCTCAGTCTCTGTTTTCTTCAGTTACGTCATATAATATCTCATTAGGGAATATGCTGTCCCATGCTCTACCTGTAAAGTAAATTATAATTTCTATTTGTAGTACTGGCATCTTGCATGGTTCAGCACTTTACTGGCTTTCATGGTGGCACTGTGACTGCTTACAACCATCAGGCAGCCACACCCTGCAACCTCCCTGTACTATTTATTTTAGGTTGATTTCAATAAATCATTCATGAAATATTACTGTAAAACATTTCCAGTTATAAAAACGATATCTCTGCCCATGCACAGACCAATCAACCTATAACTTGTGGGAAAAGATCTAGTGGTGGGTCTTATCCTTCCATTCAAATAATGGATAGCTTTTTCTGTGTTGTGGCAGTCCAAAACATAATGCTTAGGTAAATTTGTGGCATACAGTTATCATTAAATGAAACTTTGAATTCTCAGATCCACAGCTTCTTCCCAATAGAATATGCTTTACATAGCATCAAGGCTACCAAGAGAACAAGAGCATCTGTATGTTTTAGTGTTTGGGGCTATTTCAATAACTAGCCAAGGAAGAGAGTTTTGTCCTTGACCCATCATATTGTGTGTAATTTTAAGCCTAAAAATATTCTCTTTCTCTCATCCTAGCCAGAAAAAGAAGATCAAGGATAGATTAATCTTCAATGTGTCAATCCCTTTGATAAAGACCTCTTGTATTCCAAATAAAATGTCCCAAATAGAGCTGTTAGCCAAAATAATATTAGGCAAGTATGCATAGGAGTATCCTGGATATTTCAACTGTCTTTGCATTATCCTTCAAATACTATATCATCCAAGGATTATATTCTATGCCTTACGAGTTTTTAATCTAAAACTTATATAATGAATATTATAAAATTTATATGATGAATAACACACTCAAGAATATCTGGAAATACTATCCCCCACTGCCAAAACCAGTACTTTTCACTAGTAGGTAGTTTCCACAAAGGTTTTTGCTAAATCCTTTTCTACCTTCTGCTGTTTGAAGAGCATGCTGGAGATGCCGTTCACAAAGAAATGAACCCTAGAAAGCCCAACTATGTATAAATGTTTGCAAGAGCCCTTTATTAATCAAGGGGGAATTCCCCTTGTACAGATACTGCATAAAAGATTGATAAATTTTCCCATCCTATTCCAGAGCAGCAGCACAAGGGATATGAGTATTGGAATTAGGAAGAGAATAGAGCTTCCAGACAAATTCAGGCATAGCCCACATCATGCCATGGGTTCCTTTCAAGCTGTTTCAGCTTATGGTTGCCATTAACAAGTAATCCTTGAAGTGAGCATTTTACCTTCCCTTAGGATTTTACCTCTCCTTATCTTTTAGGGTTTTCATGCACAGTTTCAGCTAGCTATGCAAACATTTGACCAATCTCAATATGTGTTTAGAGAGCTCTGGCCTGGTGTGAGGATCACTTCTGCTTTATGAAATGAGAGACCTGTCAAAACTTTGTTCCACCTGCCCATCACTAAATAACTATAGTGTACCACGCACAATAGTATGCATCATGACATCAATTTTCTATGTCCTTCTTATCTGTCACTCAAGATCTGGAAAACTTATGCGTATTTTTTACTGCCACATCCCACGTAAATTAAAAAGTATACACATAAGAAACACTGTTAGTAAAGTTGTTTGGTGGTGCAGAGCAAAATTAAAGCAAACTATAACCATGCCTAGTATATTTATAAAGGGATTCTGACAATCAAATGTAGTTTAAAAAGCTGAATATTTTTGTCTGAAGATGTCTTAAGATGTTGCTGCTTGCCAAAAGCAGTCAGTGTTCAATTTACAGGCAATTGCACATAAAGAAGTATTAATAGGCATGCAGATGTCAACACTGATTCCATTTTATAACCTGGAAGCACCATATAACTATTCAGTCATTCCAAACCTGTCAATCTCTGCACAAAACTGCAGTGAGTAGTAACTAATTTTGCCTGCTTGTTTTAGGTGAGGCATGTTTAGAAAGAAAACCCCCAGGTCCTAAAAACTTCTGAACTGTTTTGCTGGATTATTTTAGTTGCTTTTTGTATTTCTGTTTGTTGTTTCCTTTTCAACAATTCTAGCTAAGCCCTTTACTTTTAGCCAGTTACTTATTAAATTAGACTTCAGAATATTCTTAGTTTTTTCTTCTAGGTGTATCTCAATTTATTATTTATTTTCTTTAGTCTCCTGTTTGCTTTTTGGGTGGTTTTTTTCTATTTGTGGTTCTATAAAAGCCATAACAAATATATCAATAAAATATCACTGTTCCATAGGATATGCAGAGATGAACACAGTTTCAAAATAGATCTACAGAATTTCTTATTCTTGCAGGTATTTTACACAGCATTTTAGCATTAACTACAGAACATTAGTGAATTAGGCCTTTTTGAAGAGAAGGGCGATCCTACTGAAGTTCAAATTGGATGCTAACCCAGCAGTATGGTGAATCCTAACCTTAAGCTGAATTCCTCCTTGCCTGCCAGGACATGGGATCTCAGAGCATGGTGATCCTCTGACCCATCAGGAACAAGCACAATGACATTTCTCTCATTATATTGTGTCACTGAATTGGAACTTGCATGAGTCTGGGTTCAAGAATTCAACTGGTAAAAGTGGGCTCTGATTCCCACCTGAGCCATTGGCTCAGCCTTTTTGTGTAGCTTCAAAAGGGATCTTCAAAGAAAATTATTGTAATTATACCATCTGGTGTTCTGACCACATTTGCATTTTTGTCAGAGCTGCCTTTAATATAATGACTGTTTTGGTCTATTTTTTCCATCTGCAAACAATATATGAGAGTTTCTTAAAGCAGTCCATGAACGTTTTCTATTCTGTTTCCAGGCAGATTAAAGAACAAGGAGAATCAGTTAGGTAATGGCTACATTTTCTCATGACCAGAGTGTGAATGGATAGATGTGGCATGCTGTTCAGGGAACACTGCTGGCACTTTTGCAATTGCCTCTGTAGCACAAAAGGCTGTAGCAAAAAGTCAGGTATGATTCAGCAATCACAGTGAGCAGCTGCAATGTCAGCTTAGAGTAGGCAAATTATTTAGGAATCAAGCAAGAATCACCTTCTTGGAGCAGCACAGCTATGATATATGATAACAAGGATTATTACACTATATAGCTCTATGTTTCCATTGTAACATTTTTCAGTAAGAGATTTATAAATTCATTATTAATTAAACCAAGGTGTCAAACAGAGCACTTAACAAAGAAAATATTTAAATTTTTATCCTTGACTTTGGCAAGCCTTTTTAGACTGCCTTTCACAGTATTCTCATAGGCAAACTCAAGGAGTGTTGGTTAGATGAGTGGACAGTGAGCTGGATAGAGGGCTGGCTCCATGAGGAGGAACAGCAAATCCCAGAGGGCTGTAATCAGTGGCAAAGGGTCTGGTTGGAGGCCTGTCACTGGGCCCAGAATTGTTTAGCTTATTCAAAATTACTTGAATGAATGGGCAGATGACTCCTCAGCAAGTTCACTGGTGACACAAAGCTGCAAGGAGTGGCCAATACCTCAGAGTGCTGTGCAGCTCTTCAGAGGGACCTCAACAGATTGGAGAGACAGGCAGAGAGGAACCAACTGAAATTCAACAATGGCAAATGCACAGTACTGCCCCTGGGGAGGAACAACCCCATGTACTAGTGTGTTCACAGCTCCCTCACAGCTGCAGAGCTGGGGCAGGCAGCATCCTCACTAGGATCAGAAACATGACTGCCCCCAAGCCCTGCAGCTCGTGAGCCAGAGGTGTAGATTTTCCAATGCGTGGATTATTTTTGTGTGTCTGGTGGAGATGCAAACTTTTATAGATAGAATGAAATCATGTATGTTTTCAGATGGCATCTGTGGAATTTCAGTTCCAGGTATTTGCAGACTACTGGCACTGCCAGTTGTGCTAACTCTTAGAAGATTTATTTATATACGACACCAGCTTTGTCACCTAGTTAGAATACTGTCTTCCATGCAGATGCATTTCTTCTATGCCTGCAGACATCTCTTTGGTTGGTTGGGTTTTGTTGGTTTTGGGGTTTTTTTAATAGAAACATTGCTGAAATGAAACCCAGTTAGGTGTAAAGGACCAAAGTAAGTTATCCAGGAGGGGGAAATATTGACAAACAGTAGCACTGCGTAAATTCAAAGGGAGTTAGAGAAGAAGGGGAAAGGTATGAAATGCCCATTGAGACTTAACTGATGTGGGCAGGTTAGGTATTGAAACCTGAGCAATACAAGACTGTGATTAGTGTCCAGGAAATAACTTACTGTTTTTCCACAGTAGAAATACCCTGAAATTATAAACCTTTGTGTTCTGACACTGATGGAAGGACCTCTACACAAAACTGAGGGTACTGTTTTTCTCCTTGTGAGTGCTCTGGAGTTTTGTTCCCTGCTGCTTCTGGCATATTAATCCATACTTGTTGGATGAGCTCCTCCAGTCATACTTTGCTCTCTTCTCTGTCATGATTCATTGTAACATTATGCTACCCATATTCCAGAGGAACATAAAGTATAGTTGTCTTGGCTGGATGGATCCCAGTGCGCTTTTTAAATACATTTTGTGTAAAACAAACTGTATATTATATTATTTCCAGCCAAATTAAATACGGCTTCTTCCAGAGGTAAACAGGGCACCCATTTTGAAGTAGCAAAAACACTGTGCTTCACAAAATAGAAAAATTTAAATTAGGAAGACAATGTAGGTGAACTGAAAATAATCCCACTGGAATTTTACTGGGAAGAAAAAGACATTAATATGTCAGTTGTTGCTGAGCTTGTTGTGTTGTTCTTGGCAAGCAAACAGTAATATCCCCTCTTACATTTCGCAGCTGAAATGCAGTCAGGCCTCAGACATGCTATGGTGATTCATATTTGATTGGCATCATTGAAAGTGATTTTTGATGTCCTGGCTAACATGACAAATAAAACTGCACCAGCTGGTGATATGCAGCTTCCTGGAAAATCTTCAGCTTAAATGCAGGAGAGTAGGAACTCATTACAGGATACAGATGTTCCAGTAGTCATTTAATATTGACAAAAATAAAGTCTGTTGATTGAGATCAGGATCAGTTTCATGCATTGAGATAGACACAAAAGCAGAAAAAACAGGTGAAGTGAAACAAACAATAGAACCATTGTGCTCCTTTAATGACACCTGATAAAAATCTTGAGAACATCTGGAGAAACTAAGAACAGGAATTTCATTGTTCTATTAGTTCAACTGCTGCATCTAAAATGTTAATTGGAAAGGAGGCACCTAGAGGATGGAGGTGTGCTGGCCCTCAGCACAGCTCAGGAGCTCTCTTATAAGTGCTGTCACCTCAAGCCAGCGCACCAGCCACAGTTACAAAATGAGGAACTACCCCTCTCATGTTAGGGACTAATCTGGTTAAACCTTGCTTAGAGCTAACATTTATGGACCTGTCTTTTGACATATCGCTGCCTTACCCTGCTTTTCCATTCTCATGGCCATTATCTGCTTTCTTCTCAATGAGTAATATCACGTCTCTTGAAAATGACAGGTGATCTTACACACTTAAAAAGAAGGGATGGTCATTTGGTCACAGAGATGTATCTTCCCTACTCACTGAACAAAATGGCCCATGAAAAATTTTCTTTTCTTTCAAGTGCAGAAATCCTCGTTTATCTCTCTCTTTCTTCAGTCAAGTTGATTTAAACTCTTTTATTGAAGTCCAATGTGCTGCCTTTGGCTGAGATAGAGTTAATTTTCTTGAGAGTAGCTAGGGGCTGTGTTTCGGATGAGTGCTGGAAACTGTTATCACGGTAGACATGTTTTCCTTTTTGCTGAGCAGGGCTTGCACAGGGTCAAGGCCTTTTCTGCTCCTCACACCTAGCAGGGTGAGGAGCTGGGAAGAGACACAGCTGATCCCAACTAACCACAGGGATAATCCACATCATATGGCAGAAGGCTCAGTATATAAAGCTGAGGAAGAAGGAGGAAGGGGGTTCATTTGGAGTGATGCTGTTTGTCTTCCCAAGTCACTGTTAGGCATGATGGAGACTGGCTTTCTTGGAGACAGCTGAACACCTGCCTGCTCAGGGGAAGGGCTGAACTTTTGGCTTTGCTTGTGTGCACAGCTTTTCTTTTCCCTATTAAACTGTCTTTATCTCAACTCTTGAGTTCTCTCACTTTCACTCTTCGGATTCTCTGTCCCACCCCTTGAAGGGGGACTGAGTGAGTGGCTGTGTGCTCCTTGTCAGCTGAGGTGAAACCATGACCTCCACCTATCAGTGACATTGTAACTTACTGTGTTGTAGACTACTGCTGAGTAAAAATACAAAGCAAAATCACAGTCTTAAATGTGTGAGTTCATATAAACTTAAATAAAACTTGTCTAAATATAAGCCCAGTGGTAAACAATTTACCAGAGAGTAAAATTGTAACAGTGATTAAAATTATATCACGAATGCATAAATGAGCGACTGACGACAGCTGATGACTCAGTCTTAATGTGGTTGCTGTCACTGTTGTATTCATCTCACAGTTTCTTTGTGACAGCTGTCACAACCTTACATATAGAAATATGCATCTAGTGAAATACCATGGAGCCTTACTTATTCTCATACAGAAATTTTTCACTGAAAATGACAAAAGAGAGAACAAATTGTCATTGGTTTTCTTGGATAGGTCCTGAGAAACTCCTCAGATGTCCATCTAGAGTCCCTGTGACTTCTTTATATTGTGTGTCAATTTATGTAACTAAATAATATTTAATTGATCTTAATTTAATTAGTTTTATTTAATTTTTTCCTTTTTTTTTTTTTTTTCCTATTAAGAGTAACCAATCTGGACATCTGTAGCGTTGCAATGAATTTCTCAACCAAGCTAAGCTACGCCATTTTCAGCTGTAGAAACATGTTGTCAAGCATTGGAACAGGCTGCCCGGGGAAGTGGTTGAGTCACCGTCCCTGGAGGTATTTAAAAGACATGTAGATGTGGCACTTAGGGACATGGTTTAGTGGTGGACTTGGCAGTGCTGGGTTAACTGTTGGACTCAATGATCTTTGAGGTCAGTTTGAATCTAAATTACTCTGTGATTCTGTTTTTCATTTTTTCCTTTCCACATGCATTTACATGAGATGTTCAGATGAAATCCCAGCAAGAGTGATCTACCACAAAGATATGCCCAGACTCATTCTTCCTATAGTGATAGTTGATGCCATTTGAGAAAATGTCATTAAAGGAGTTTTCTGTAGAAGATTATATAAAGAGTAACAGGAGACAGAAATCAAGAAGATTCAAATCTATCTCTTGTTTGTTCTAAATTGTTTGTAGATTATTTTCACTGTGAGACTTAACTGTCTCATGATGACGAAAATAAAATGAGTGCTTAAGTGATGCTATAAGATGTTCACAAAATGCCACCTAATCTGGTAGGCTCTTAAAGTCCTTTGACATGCAAGTTCTGTAGCAGTACACAGACAGAGTAAATTCATATCAAAGTCAAACTGCTTAAAGCCTGGCTTACAGCTAGACTCTGTCAAGATTGGGTAGGTATTCAAAACTATTCCCACTTGTGGAGCTTAATATGACATATTCAGATTGTATCTAGCCTCACCTAAGGGTCAGGCAAGGAGGAAGTGACCACCCTTCTTCCTTCATCCCCTGTGTCAGGCTTTCACCCAGACTATGGCAATAGCAACTCAGGAAGACTTGTGAAGGACTCGAAATCCCATCCTTACCTTACCGTAAGTCAGTCGATTGGTAGGCCTTAAAGTGTTCAGAGATAAGAGCCCTTGTTTTGATTGTGCTCCTCAGATAGGATGAGTAAAAGCCCAGAAGCTCACTGCCGTAATTTGCAGAGAAGAGTTACGACCCTAAGACGTTCTCTGCAATTTATCGTGCTGGTAGACAGCCACGGAATGGAGATTTTCAGCTTACAAATTCACCCATCTCGTCTTGGACATCCTGTATTTTTGCTCCAGGAACATGCTGGATTGGCTCATTCTAAATATGAATGTAAATGATATTTGCCTTTTTTGTGCAAGGTTGCATCAGATCAGCCTTCAGTACAGCAGCTCTTCCTGACTGCGTTCAAGTATGGGGAGTTTTACTACTAGTCTGGACACATTTATGTTAAAAGGAAATGTGGTGATTACTGAGCTTGTATAGTGGTAATAAGGGTAAGAAATGCTAACCCAGGCTAACTGAGGTCAACAAACCCCTTTAAAATGAAATTGTTTAGATGCTGAGTGCTTGCTTTCTAGTAAGAGCTTCAGAAAGAGCTCCTCAGTACTCCAGAACAGTGTTCCTTTCAGTCATGTTCATAAATAGTCTGGAGATTTAGAGCTAACAAATCAAGAGTTTGTATTTTTAAAAACAAACCTATTGAAATTTAAAGGGCTGCCTCATAAGAGTTTGGCTTATGACATCATTGTATAAACATATTAAGGGTAATTAACAAGTTCATTACAGGTGATTTTTAGCATGCAATGGAAAGAATGGTCATGGAAGAACAGGGAAGCAAATTTTTAAATAGATTTGTCCAAGGTATCCTATCTGATACTTGGAGAATGGTGGGAAGAACTGATTCTTTTTTTAATACAATGTTTTGGTGGATTTACACACAAACACACACGAAACCCAAACAGTTATAAAGGTCTTAGTGGAAAACAAAAAGTTTTTGAGTTTTGACCAGGTATAATATCTTGTTGGACTCATATTTTATCAGTAACAATCATCTAAAGCAGAATGCAGTCCTTTTAGTGCAGCCAAGTAACTAAAGAAAAAACTCCATCAGAGACCACTCTTAATATTGGTGGGGTGAGTTGCTTGAGTTAGCTTGAATTTTTCTTTCCTAACAGATTTTTTTAACTGTACTTTTACTATAGGTCTCTTTTTACAGTGTGGTTTTTAAATATTAAAAAAACTTATCAGATAAAATTATTGCAAAAAAATATTTTATAGAATGGTCCTAAACTGCATTTGCATTGCAGTAAATGAGGTATACAGAATTGCAGTGAAAGATATGCTAGAAATCACACATATTCTCATCATTTTGGCTTTTTGTTTAATGTTCCTAATCATATTTTTTTTACCTCACATACAAAATCTCATCACATAGTATTTTTACTTGTCAGAAAATTTCTGTGTTACAGGTTTTCTGCCAGAAAGGTGAGATTGTAATTTAGATTATGTTCTTGAATTCTTTTCTGCTTTTCTTTGTCCTACCCAGTTCCTGTACTCTTGAATTCTAATTTCTTGTAAAGTTATTAAGGTTTCTGTGAAATTACAACACAAGTTAAACTTACGTGGGGCACAAGCCATTTCTGAATAGGGATATGAGTGCTGTGAATTCTCACATTGCTTTAATGTTACTTGCTTTATCCCTGCAGGTTTTAACATATTTGCTTCACAGAGAGAAAGAACATAGAAACTTATCTTGCAGTGTCAGCTAAAAGTACTTCCTTTGTTCTGCATCTTGCTGTCTTTGTATTCAGATAAGCCTTATTAGTTCAGAGACATTTAGTTTATGTGGATTAATAAAATTCAGGAAAGGAATTTTCCAGTGAATCTTGAAGGCAAGTGAGACTATGAATCCGGCTTCCTTAGGTGCAGAGAATGTTCTGAAAAGAAACATTACCTTATGTTGATGATAATCAGATGTATGTTGTCCTCCAGCTTATTACAGAGTCAATCTCAGCATTTTGTAGATAGTGTTCTATAAAAAGAATATTATAAACCTTGATTATCCTGTTTTTACAAACAAAGCAATAAGAACACCCTAGTCTTTCAATGTTATCCACAGAGATGTTGCTTTGTTGGTGGGATAAAAGGTTATTGGGCAGCTGTGGCAATACAGAATAGACAAAGCCTGTACTCCACTACAACATCTGCATATAAATTTGTGTGGATTGAATTGCAGGAGGAATTTTAAAAACAAAAATACAGAAAGAAGTCCCCCTTCTTGGTGGTGAATAACAATAAAATATTGTTTTTATATATATATATATATGTATATATATATATAATGTATGTATGTATATATATATATATATATATCCAATCTACCCAGAATTTTTCCTTACAATGATATTTGTTTTATTTTATAATTTGAGTCAGCTAATTTAATTTAAATAAATTCTTATGCAGCAAAATAGGTAATTCTGTTTCCTATAACATGCCAGCAAAAATAAACTTTGTGGAACACACACCAGAACTGGGTTTCATGAAACCTGAATAGTCTTAGATATGTCTATAGGATGAGTGAGTGCAGAGAGGCACAGGTTGTTGTACCTCTCCCAGGTCAACTCCCCTTCAGGGATATGTGCTACTCCTCACACAGAACTTACTAGCATGGCAACACAGCAAAGCCTCCAGTCCAGATGTTGTACAAAACCAGCTGTGAGATGAGGCAGAGCAAGATCATGGCTGCTTGCTCCCAAGCATGCACATGTATAGACCTGACCCTAAAATGTAGGTAGGAATTGCTACGTGCCTGAGCAGTATCATGACAGACTGAAATTAAGATGCCTTTCAAATGCAATGTGAAATACATCAGAAGGAATAATTTGAACCATTCTTCCACATTAGCAGGTCTGAACTAACAGGGTAAAAACCAATGTAAGTAGATGAATGAAAATTTCTGTCCAACATCCATCGTTAATCAAAAACCCAGGTGAAGATTATGCATAAAGAATATGAAGGAAAACAAGATGTTCAACAGACAGAAGACTGTATCTTACAGAGCCAGCAGGAAAGCAGGGTGTTTAATACTCTGTAGTGTTTGCTCAACACTGTAATGAAGATAGCATATGGTTACTGGTCCTTTTCTAGGTTTTAAGACTGAAAAATCAGACCAGTTAAGCCTAAAAGTTGTATGGAATGCTGATTTCTTGTTTTGTTTTGTTTTGTTTTGTTTAGAATTTTCCCTGTTATGAATATCATTCACTCAAAGCATGAAGAAATTAATGCTTGGGTTTTTTTTGTGCCATGCAGAACCTGAAGCGTGTGGCAGAGACATGGATGGATGAGTTTGCAGAGTACATTTACCAGCGACGGCCTGAGTACAGACATCTCTCAACTGGTGACATCTCTGCCCAGAAGGAGCTGCGCAAGCACCTTAAGTGTAAAGATTTCAAGTGGTTCATGGCTGCAGTGGCTTGGGATGTCCCCAAATATTACCCTCCTGTGGAGCCTCCACCTGCTGCCTGGGGAGAGGTGAGGAGTAGATTAAATTTAAATGAGTCTAGCATTTTAGTTTGTGGGAAATAAAAATTATTATATGAGAATAAACCTGATGCTAAGTAGCATTATTAAGGAAGTCCACAGTAGTTGAAAACAATACCTGAACAATTCCTGTCATGTCTTAGAATTGTCACTGTCACTTTTGTAACTCATTGCAACTTTGTCTGTACACGGCATACGATGTATGCACAATGAGGACAAGAAGGAGGAAAAGAGTGTGTAGCGCTCGTTATTGCATGTCACAAGAAGATTTTAGATTCAGAGAATCACCCTAGTAAAAAGAAGGTTTGAAGTCAATGCTTGGCGATTTTTGCATACCTACTTATAATGACCTCCTGTCATTACAAGGACAATTATGTGCAGGTGGAGTTAGGTTTGCTCATATGTGAAATGATATTAGCAAGGCCTGGATACTTTCCTTTTAAAAAGACTGATTTTGCTCAGCTATTCTCTACATTCTGTAGGTGCTGTCATCACTGAGTACCAGTAGCAGACAAATACAATTTCTCCACTAATGGATGAGGGGAGGGAGAAACCACAAAGGAAAAGCCAATATCTGAGCATCACTCCAGAGCAGGGGCTGAGCAAACAGCTGGCTGCAAATCACCACCTGTGATCAAAGATGTGTTGGATTCAGACCTCTCTGGTCTGAATGAGCAGAGCTGTAGCAAACCTTGCTTCGACAGTTTGTTTTGTGCAGAAGGAATGAGAACACAAGGAGTGCAGGGAGAGTAAATTACTTCCTTAGTTGCACTGAAAAATTGCTGTGGCCTTTGCTCCCAAGAACTACAGCAGCTTCACTCCGTTGATAGGTCGTGTGCAGAGGGCTTTTTCCTCTCAGTTCATTAAGATATATAAAGAAGCCCTCACTCTTCCAGTGTATTGTGCTACTTTCTTAAAAATCATAGGAATATCTGTACTGTGAATTCTAGCCTTCTCTGATTTTTGGGAGATGTTCTTGGGGCTCTCAGAAAATTAACTTTCATATATGAAACCAAAGGAAGTTGAAACTTTGACCAAAACATTTGTTAAGACACAATTCTGCATATTCCCAGGGGTCAAGACTGGACCATAGACTTCTAAACATAGGTACTATTTTCCGGAATTTCTTTTGAGAAAGCAAATGACCTCATAATGAGATTTTTTTATATAACTTTCTGTGGTCCTAGAAATCCTTAATTCTTCTTTATAAGCTTTTTGCATAACATCTTTCTACATAGTAACATCTTTACGGATATTCAAAAAAACTCCAATTTATATGTGTCTTACTGTTTGCTACTTCTTGGCAGTAATGAATTCCTTTGTTGTTAAAGTTTCTTCTTTTTGGTGCTGCTACCCATGCTTTATGGGATGAATGTGTACCCAGAGGTAAGGAATTTATCAGTAGAAGTCAGGCTGGATCAGGTTGCTGTGACTGCTACTGTGATCTTCCTTCACTATCTTCCGTATGGATACACATGCATTCTCGGGGGCCTGTGATCAGGAGATGTGCAATTTCCCTGGCTAGCTGGACAATCCTTAATTCAATCAGGAGGGTCTAAGAGGAGAAGCTTGTGATTCAGGTATTCATTCTTTTCCCAGCAATATTAATATAATCTTTGCATAAACCCAAGTATTTTTAATAGTAAATCAAAGATCATATCAGTGGTGTTAAATCTGCACCTTAAAAGCTCTTGCTAAGTTCTTAGGAAGGACGTGAACACCAAAGACTTTCTTTTTTATCTAAAACATACTTTCTCTAACAAGAAGAGAACTTTCAGCCCTGCTACTCTTGTTTTTCCTGACACTGTCACATTCCTGTGCAGTTTTAATTAATTTGTTGGCACTCGCGAGGAACTTGAAAAAATTTGAAGGTCAACGGCTGTGAGAAGCTGAAAGAGGGAAGCAGACTGTAATGTTACTGCTTTGTAGGAATCACACAGTTCTAGAAACCTTGCTGATTATGCCCACCAGAAGTCTGTGCCAACACTGTCATTTAGTACCCTCTCTGCTTCCTTTGGAAGTACTTTACATCTGCTAGCCTATGCCAGTGTGAGAGAGTACAATGAAGTACTCAGACAAGTTTGGCTCTAGGATTTTGATATCTAGCTAGTAAAAGCGTGTGGTGTGAAAGCAGATGTCTCATAAACAGTCTTTGCTCAACTCCTCTTTTTTGCAAACACATTTATTTAAAATCTGACTCTTACATTTCTTGACAAAATCTGTTTATGATGGAAAGAAGGACATTTGGAAAACAAAAAGCAATCTTTTTTTATGGCACTTGTCATGGCCTTATCTCTTCAGTGTGTTTGTGCCTTTTGTCCTCGTACCTGGCAGGGTGTACATTCCCTTGATAATCTGTTCTGCCATGTAACATCTGAAATATGTGCAGTAAAGCAATGTAACAGCAAATCCAGACAGATTAAGGTTAGTAAGACTGTCAGTTCTGTGTTTGAATGAGGTAACTGTACTCTTTTGCTCTGTGGGAAAGGGGAAAGTTTTCAATTAGTTTTTGTTCTTATTCTTTACAATATACTGGGAAGGCTGGTACCAGTTGAAAACAGTTGAAACCCATCCCATGCTCTTTCTAAGACAGGATAATTTATTTGTAATGTGTGTTTGATGTTCTACTACCTAAAACAATAGGTGTGAATTGGACATGAGATGTTTTCTTAGGAAGTACTCATTAATCTACAAGCTGTGATCCAGCATGAATATATTGTGCAGGTATCACAGCTTCCAGTATCTTTTAAAACACATTTTACAGTAAATCAATCATATAATGTCAGACATTGTCATTTGTTTTAGATTTCATGAGTCCTATACTCAAGGTGATGCAAAAAAAAAAAAAATACTGTTTTACTCAGGCAAAAGGGAGTTATTTAAGTTTGACTTCACATGCTGTTACAAGAACTTGAATGATTTAATGAGGAAGTGTCACAGTCACTGCAGCAGTGCTAAGCTGTAGAACCTGAAAGCACTCTTTTCTCAGACCCAGACTCATGGATTTTACAGAACTGTTTCACAGCACTGACATGAAAATGTCACACATAAAGTCAAGTAGCACATTTGAAAAAACATGAAAGCCTAAGAACTCACTAACTTCTCTTTTGATAATTTTCCTCTTTTTAAAAAGTGTCGTCCTCATACCCTTAATGACTCAGTCTGAGCTCAGCAAGTGTCACGAATCTGTTGTACAAAAGCAATATAACCCCACCCTGCACAGACCAAGTGCTGCACAGCTGAACTGTTCAAATTCTTTTATCAGGATCAATGTCACACTGAATAAGAGTCCCCTGTTTCTTCAGCGAGGTGAAGGCAGTGCTTGACTTCTTTACCTTTGACTTTTACTTTTTTATGGCTCACACAAAGGATAAATACTTCTAAAATTACAATGTATCAGTTGACAGGAGAAGTGGCTCATTTTTCCATATTTGATCCATAGACACTGACGGCCCTAGGGTTATCTGAGAATGTAAACAGTGCACTATAACAGACTCTAAGTGCTGCTCAAACAAAAGAAGTAAGATAAGTGAATATTGTTAATGTCTTCTAAGAGTTACAGCCATTTTCTTATTTAAGGCATTAAATCAGATGTATGGAAAGTACTATATAAACTGATAGCACCAAGGTGCCTGTCTTTTTGCTGTATCCCCAAGGATTGTCCCAACACCATCAGCACAGTCATCATTCACAGATATCCATATTGAACATAAAGTTGTCTTTAAATTGCTACACTTTTCCTCTTTCTGTTTTTGGTACAGTTTCATGTCATGATGGGCATGCAGGGCAGCTCCCAGAACCCCTAGGAGTTTGCCTCTCCCTCTCCGGCTCACCCCTCTCTGATCACATGAAGGCTTAAGTGTACCTGGGTGACAGCCTGGCTCCAGTGCAGGCAGGGAAAGGCTGCAGGAGCCAGGATGTCACCCACTACCTCAACAGCAAGTCCTGCAGGAGCTCATTTGCCTGGGAAAAGTTGTAGCATTTTAGAATTATCAAAGAATATTGGTCCATATAACTGTTGGGCCCTGGAAGCTGTATTCTCTATGCTTCTACACCTCATCTGCTCTCTGTAAGGACTACAGTGCCCATAGTCCCCAAGTGAGTTAGGATGGCATTTCATGAACTAAGTATGTATAATGACTTACAGACAGTGCCATGTGCTTTTGACAGAATTTGTTCAACTCTGAAACAGCCTTTAATATCAGCACTAACCATCCTTGTCAGTACCTACATCAAAGTCCTTGGAAGCACGCTTTTCCAGTTGTCGTGGGTTTGACCCTGGCTAAATGCCAGGCACCTACGACGTTTGCTTTCTATGCTCTCTCCTGCTGCAGCTATGCAGAGGAGAGGAAAAACTAACACAAAACACTGGACTCATGAGTTGAGATAAGATCACTGATAAGGGCCGCACGAGATTCAGGGCAAAAGCAGGTGGGAGACTTAAAGTTGCAAAGAAAAGTGATTTATTAATCTAACAGAGTCAGAGGATAAATTGGAGATAAAAATAAGCTCTTAAGACACCATTTCTTCACTCACACCCCTTTTCCCTCTTAAGGCACCGCTTCTCAGCTCCCCCCCCCCCCCTCCTTTCCAACT